>JAWZYT010001733.1:355000-360000 GCA_034508575.1 Petrolisthes manimaculis
GTCGATAAGAGCATTAGGGTCTAATTTACTCTTCAAACGAAAGCTAATCTTCTTTCTTTGTCTTCTACTAATTTTCAGGGTTAGTTTAAAAGTAATAAGTTTATGAACTGGTGAAATGGAACACACGTCATCTACATAAAGGTCATGAATGATGTCACATGTTGTATCAGCAAAGACCAGGTCGATTATGTGGCCACCAACTGATGTAGGCTTGTCAACATTATTGCCGAGACTAAATGTGGCCATTGTATCAATAAACAGTGAGACATATCGAGCCCCAGGATCATCCAACCATAGGTTAAAATCACCACAGATAATAACGGTTGCACTCACCATGTCAATTGTTTCTAAATGCAGTCTAAATTCATTAATGAACATACTAGCACTTGAGCTTGGGGATCTGTATACTACTAAAATTACCACCTTATTCCCATTTGTTTCGCACTCAACTTGTAGTAGTTCAAAGCTATTAAACGCACACGTTCTGCATTTCCTACTCTTTTTAATTGAATTGGCAAGAAACAGGCCCACGCCTCCCCCCCGACCCACACGTCTAGGATTATGCAAGAAAGTATGAGTAACAGGTGTCATCTCTACAGTAACAGCCGAGTCAAAGTCCGTCAACCAGGTTTCAGTGATGGCAAATATGTCTAAACATTCGTTATTAATAATGTCCCGAATTTCAAAGGTTTTATTTCTAGCAGATTGTACATTTAATAGTCCACACTTAACACTCTGAACGTTAGAAGCCATGATCAGTGTTATTTCTTATTCTATGCAGTTCAGCAGCAAAAAATGGACAATTAGTACTACTCACACTATGGTCGTTTTGCCGCTTGGCCTTTACACAATTAATACATTTTCTGATTGTTTCATGACAGTTATATCCTTCATGGTTACCTGCACACTTATAGCAGACTGGATTATCACCCCTAGTCATAGCAGAACACTTATCCTTCTTATGTCCATATTTTAAACAGTAATAACACATCAAAGCGTGATACCTGTCACGGACATCATAGACACCCCACTGTAACTTTAATTTATCATGATGATTATGAATAATGGCACGAACCTCTGGGTCACATTTCATAATATAGTGAACAGTCTCTCCCGCTGCTGGCTTACTAAACACAATACTTATCTTATCCTTGATATTATCAATCGTCTGAAGATATTCATTCCTCTCAATTAATAAATCAACTAATTTTGATTTGTCTTCTTCTTTGTGTACGTTGCATATCATTATTTTCGGCAAGAGGCGTTTGACTTGCGTGACATTCACATTCTCTACATGCTTCAGTTTTTCCGAAGCATTATCTCTCACCGTTTCAGTTTCAAAGTTCATTATAATATTGCCACCGGTAGTAAATTTCGAATCCTGGACCTGCACGTCTGAGAGAGCCTCACGTACCTGATTTTTCTTGTCAGTGGCACTACCGTTATCGCTCGCCTTAACAACAAGTAAATTCTTGTTATTGTTCTTATTTTTCTTCTTATTTCCACGTGACACAACTTCAGACCACAAATTCTCTTGCTCCTCTCCACCCCCACACCCCCCTAGTGCCGACGCTGTACCGGCCTCTACCGCCGCACTGACTGAGGCAACAACACTTGCTTCGAAATCTTTCGGTAAAGATACATTTTTCATCAACAGATCCTTTATTTCCTTCATTTCACGCTGCAATTCTTTCATTTCATCACTCAGATTTCTATTACCCTTAATTTCAACTGCACAATAGTTACACACCCAATTTATTTTATCAGGATCGCTCTTAATCCCACCCAAATTCGCGCAAGTTGAGTGAGCTCCATTTTCACACTTTATGCACGTCAGCCATTTTACTTTCTGATCCTTCTCCAATTTGCACACCACACAATATTCAATATCCGGATTGGGTATCTTGGCCATAGCGCTTAATAAATGTACAAAACATATGCACCACAACACTGGTAAACACGCGGTTACACAAGCCAAACTAGGAGCACAAGTTCGACACGTCCGTTCGTCACCATCTCTCTTCACACACACCTATACAACCTGTGTACACATGTACACACACACATATAAACACACACAGACACACGTACACACACACACACACGTAAACATACATACACACACACATACACACATGTATACACACACATACACACACACATACACACACACGTACACACACACTCACACGTACACACACACACACACATACACACACTCACATACACACACACACACATACATACATACATACACACACACACACATACATACATACATACACACACACACACACACGTACACACACACATACACGCGTACACACACATGTACACACACACATATAAACACACACAGACACACGTACACACACACACACACGTAAACATACATACACACACACTCACACACACGTACACATGTACACACACACCTGAATGTCCTGAAGGTTGATCAGGAGCTACGGGCTCCCAGGACAAGGCGATGCCTCCTCCTCCGTTAGGGTGATGTTGTTGATGTGCATGTAACACAGCTGATCGTCTATTGAGTTGCTCTCAGCAGCCGTACGGTAGTGATCCAGGTTGGGTTCATCAGGCACAGATTTCAGGAACTTATCGAGATGGTTTTTAAAGAGTTCACAGGTGGCACTGTTCATATTTTCCATGTGTAAATAATCATATACCGCTCGAGTCTTCTCTCAAGTGAATATAATTTGAGTCTTCGGAGACGATCCCAATAGTTACAGTCCCTCACTGACGATATTTTATTTGTAAAAGTTCTTTGCCCTCCCTCCAATGATTTAACTTCACTCTGCTTCCACGGATGCCACAACTGGCAACAATATTCCAGCAGAGGTAGAAGTAGCGAGCAGTACAGAGTAATAATTGGTAACTCTTCTCGAACAGTGAATGTACGTAAGATCCACCCCATCTGCATTCAACACTTCCTCACCACTTGTCCAATGTGGGTCCCAAATACAGCATCACTAGTCATACAAACTCCAAGATCTTTGACCATATTCCTCTGTTTGATATCCACTCTCTTGAGTGTTTTATATGTGGTTTGGTTCTTGATATCATTGTTCTTTCCGTACCGTATCAACTCAAATTTTGTGTCATTAAAGCTCATATTATTCTCCTCTGCCCAGGTATAGATAACATTAAGATCGTCTTGTAAGTTCACTGTACTGTTTACACTTGTTATTTCACACTGTATCCTGGTATCGTCTGCAAATGATCTTACAGTGGAGTGGACGATTGAGCTGTTGATGTCTGCAATGTGTATCAAAAATAGCAGGGGGCCCAAGACAGACCCCTGTGGTACACCACTCATGACCTCAGTTGCCTGTGAAATAGCTCCCTTTACAGCCACAAATTGGGTTCGATTAGTTAGAAAAGAGTATATCCATTTTCCAAGTGTACCCGTGATTCCAAGGTTCTGCAATTTATGCAAAAGAACCCCAATGGTCGACCTTATCAAAGGCTTTTTCAAAATCCAAATAGACTACATCAACATTGTTACCTTTTTCTAGTGACTCCACTATATTTTCTTGATGTTCAATAAGCTGTGAGAGACAAGAGTGTCCTGCACGAAAACCATGTTGTCCTGGATTCATTAAATGATTTCTTTCCATATAGGATGTCATATTCTTAACTATAATCTTTTCCATGATTTTTATTATATGGGATGTAAGGGCAACAGGTCTGTAGTTTGATGGTTCAGCACGTAGACCCTTCTTATATATTGGTGTTATTTTGCCTTGTTTCAGGAGATCTGGTATAATTCTGGTTTGGAAGGAGCTACTGTATAACATTTTCAGTGGTTTGGCTAACTCACTGTCACAGTTTTTCAAAACGATTGCAGGGAATTCGTCAGGTCCTGGGGCTGCAGTAGTACGAATGGTCCGAATTGCTGTCAAGACATCAGCTTCCGTAAATGGTAGTTCCCTTAATTCCTGTTGTTCCGCCATTTCACTATTAAAAAATGCATCTGGATCATGGATAGTCTTTGTTCTTATTGGTACACTAAAAACTTTTGTAAATTGTTGACTAAATAGTTCGCACAGTTTAGGTGGTTCACTCTCCAAGTTACCATCTGTACCTGTCAATGCCATGACGTCAGCTTTCAAGTTTGATTTATTTCTCACAAAGGTGTAAAAATATTTAGGGTTAATTCTTATAGCATCCACTGCAGTCATTTCAGCTGAATGTTGCTGTCTAAGCACAGAATCCCTCAGCTCCTGCTCCATCCTATCCAGTTTTGCTTCCATAAGTCACTTATTGTTGTCGGATTTTGTAGTTTTTAACTTCTTCTGTATTACTGTTCGTTTTCTCATTAATATTCGCCGGTCTCTAGGAATATTGTTCTTTTTGTTGTTCAGGAATCTTGTTGGGGAGTGCCGGGTACAAATGTCCAAGCATACCTGCAGTATCTCTTCATATAGGACTGTAGGCTGGTGACCACCTTCCAACGAGGACCAAGCTATTTGGCTTAACTCGTATTTTATTGCTGACCAGTTGGTTAGGGAGCTAAATAGATTTAGTTTACTAAAGCCAGTATTCCGTCTATCTTGTGATAACTCTGCAGGTTTATGTATCATTATCGATGTTTTAACAGTTACGAAACGGTGATCGCTTGCCCTCCAAGGATTTACATCATACTCCTGTACGATATCGTTGTGGTTTGTAAAAAATAGGTCCAGAATGTTGTCTTCTCGTGTAGGCAAATCAATGAATTGTTGCAAGCATAAGTCTCTGGCAAACTCCATGAGTGATTCAGCTTGTTGTCTATATGCTGCTCCTCCACCAATGACTCTCTCTGTTTTCCAGTCTATACTTGGGAAGTTAAAATCACCAGTAAGGATGATATTGGGCAAACCTGTACTCAACGCTCCCAGTTTAGTCCTGATCTCCTCTAATGGTGTGATGAACATGTTACTCGGACATTCTGGAGGTCTGTATAGTGTTATAACTACCAGATCTAGTTGTTTAATATAGAA
>JAWZYT010001733.1:365000-679300 GCA_034508575.1 Petrolisthes manimaculis
GACGTTAAGGGTTAAATGACATGTTATTTTCATTTGCCCATTGATATAATGTTGAAAGATCTGCCTGTAGCTGTGTGGCATCAGTTTCAGACGATATCTCCTTCATTACTCGAGTGTCGTCTGCGAAGGACGCAACAGACGAATGTTTGACGTGTTCATTGATGTCTGATATATGTATAAGGAAAAGTAGGGGTCCAAGGACTGATCCTTGTGGTACTCCACTGGTGACCACGGATGTCTGGGTAACAATACCACCAACAGACACTGACTGTTCCAGGTCGGTAAGGAAGCTGTGTAGCCAAACCCCAATTTTCCCTGATATGCCCATGTCTTTCACCTTGTGGAGGAGGATTCCATGATCTACTTTGTCATATGCTTTAGCAAAGTCTAGATAAATGACATCTATGTTTCTATTATGTTCTAGTGCTGTTAGAACCTTTTCATGGTGGGCAAGTAGTTGTGCAAGGCATGAGCGGCCTGCTCGGAAGCCATATTGGTCTTGGTTTAATTTATCGTTTTCCTCGAGGTATGATGAAATATATTTCACTATTATCTTCTCGAGAACCTTTATGATGTGTGAGGTCAGTGCAATAGGTCTATAATTTCTTGCCTCTGGTCTCGAACCCCCTTTATATACAGGAGTTATCTTTGCTCTTTTTAGTTGTGTTGGGATGAGACCTGAGTCCAGAGAATTTCTGTATAGTATGCTCAAGGGAATGCTCAGCTCCTTGCCACACTTTTTAAGGAGAAGTGCCGGGAACTGATCTGGGCCGGCTGCTGCTTTGTTTCCAATTCGGTGTAGGTTCAGTCTCTTGGGTAAAAAGTCTTTGGGTGAGAGGATAATCTTTTCGTCACATGGGGTACTAAACACTTCCTCATATTGCAGCCTTAGTATCTCTGCAATCTCCTCTGGTTCCTTGGTGAGGTGACCCTGCACAGCTTTCAGTGGTCCAACACCAGCTTTCACCTTGGATTTCGTGCCCGCATATTTATAAAAATATTTGGGGTTTGTTTTTATGCATGACATAGCTTTTGATTCTCTTCTTTCAGCCTCTGTTTCAACTGAAATTTTAAGTTTTCCTTCAATAGAGGCAATGTTGTGTTCAATCTTACGTTTATTTGATATGTCGGTAGTGTGCTTCATTCTTTTACGTAGCTTGGTTCGCTTCCGCATCAATGTCTTGCGATCTCGTTGTATACATTGTTTGTTTACTGTGCGTCTTGTGGGCACATGTTTCCTTGAGATCTGCAGACATGTTGATAATATTTGCTTATACTGTGACTCGGGATCAAAATCCTGCATGAGTTGATACCAGTCCACTTCACTAAGGTCACTTTTAAGGTTTACCCAGGACACAGACTCACTGAAAAAGTTAAGTTGGTTGAAATTGAGCGCTATTTGCGGTGCTGGGCTGACCTTGTTTTGGTGTTCATCTCTGGTTATATTTGTTGCTATATTAACAATATATTTCTACAGTGTAGTCGTGGATGAGTTGGTCGTCGTTGGTCATAACAATGTCCAGTATATTTTTACCTCTTGTAGGAGTATTTATATGTTGATTCATGCAAATATCTGAGGCAAGGTTTAACAACGCTTCTGCTTGAGCTCGCATGTCTGCTGCTCCTCCATAGACCCTCTCTGATTCCCAGTTAATGAGAGGAAAATTTAGGTCTCCTGTAAGCATAATGGTTGGCATAGGTGGTGGAAAATTCTGTAGTATAGTTTGAATTTTGTTGAGTGGTTCAAGGAATTTTGTAGATGGACATGCTGGTGGTCGATAAATATTTATGAAGATCATATTTACATCTTTTATGTATAATACCTGAGCCTCATTATATGAGTTAGACTGGGAAAATAAAGTCTCAGTAGAAGTTGCTAACTTGTTGTGTATGTATGTGATAACACCACCTTTTTTTTCTTTGATCAGATCTGTCAGTTCTAAACGGTGTATAATTATCTATTTTTATTTCAGCTTCCTTTATATTGTCTGAGAGATGTGACTCGGTTAATGCTATTATGAGGGCCCTTTCTTCTTGTGCTAGTTCAGAAAGCAACTGTATTTTTGCTTTAAATTCATATGGTAAAAGGCCCTCGATATTGAGCATGATTACTTTATGTAGGGGGTTTGTGTAGGGCCCAGTTGTTGTGGGTATTGTTGTTGGGGCCCTTGTGTTGGGGGGAAACTCCCCTGCCATGGTACTAGCTTTAGTGCATGTATTATTTGTTGCTGTACCTGCTGCATTTGTTGTATCTGTTGTACTAAAAAAAATACCGAATCAGTTTGTTGGCCTTGGGCCTGGTGTGGCTGGGGGGTTGCTTCCTCCCTAGTTGTGTAGATAGGTGGATGAGTAAACAGGCTGGCAGTCGTTGGACGGCGTGTTAGAGTCGCTTGTTTGGGTTGTTGTTGTTGCTGTTGTTGTTGTTTTAGTTCCGTGGATGGGTAACGGCGAGTCCCCTTCAAATGAGTCTTTTACACTCTAGTTTGAGACACTCACGTCTTCTGTCCGAACCGTAGCAAATAGGAGGGTGAAAGTAGGTACACTTATTGCCCTTTTTGCATCCTTTCACTGGGTCCAGACCGTTTGTTTTGTACCTGATGCACAATTTTGGATGTGCGTATGGACAGTCACGACCCGTTAGGCCAAACTTGCAGCAATGTCTCTTATAATGGCTGCACACAATAATCGACTGACGATCACTGTTATTTTTCATAACTGGCTTGCCTTCCTGTCCATCAAAACACTGTTCCGGATCAGGATCTGAGTCGAGATCCGGCTCCAGGGGTTCATTAGGCTCACTGTTTACATTTTCTAGGTCATCATCGCCTTCCATATTTTCATGTTCTGTCTGTAACATATTTAGTTTTTTGTCCTTTACATTGTCTAGTAGGGTAAGTACCAATGCAAACACTCCATCTTGATTTCCAGGATGTTCCCTTACACAAACTTCACATGTGTATTGGCTTCTGGTATTGAAAAAGTTCACAATGGCGTACACTGGGAGCTTTGAACAGTCTGTATGTATGAAATGCTTGCACTTAGAACATTTAAGACACTCTAGTATGCATTGTTCCTTGCATACCGAACAGTAAGTGTCTGGAGGTGGTAAATTGTTATCCATAATGGCAGTCACAGACACTATCACCGGTAACACGGAGAACTCACTCCACACGTCCTCACTCGGTCACGGTCGGCGGGACACACACACACACACGTATACACACACACACACATACACACACACACAAACATACATACACACACAAACACACACAAACATACATACACACACACACATACACACACACACGTATACACACACACGCGTACACACACACACGTACACACACACGTACACATACACACACACACAAACATACATACACACACAAACATACACACACACACACACACACGCATGTAAACACACACACGTACACACACACACACGTATACACACACACACATATACACAAACACACACGTACACACACACGTACACACACACACACACACACACACACACACACACACACACACACATATACATACACACACACACACACTAACACACACGTACACACACACACATACTCGTACACACACACACACTCAAACACACGTACACACACACACGTACACGTACACACACACACACACACACACGTTCACACGCGTACACACACACATACACACACATACATGCGTACACATGTACACACACACACGTACACACACACGTACACACACACACGTACACACACATACAAACACACATACACACACACGTACACACACACACAGACACACGTACACACACATGTACACGTACACATTCATCATGTAAATATCTTTCTCATAATTAATTATATTGTAATTTGTATATTTTCATCTTTAGTGCTGCCAGCCCCTATATAAACCATTTATTATTATTATTATTATTTACATACACACGTACACACACACATACACATGTACACACACACACACACACACACATATACACACGTATATATGGTGTTATTGTCTGAGGTTGATATTTCTATGTGTGTATGAGGGTGTGTGTGTACGTATGGAGTGTATTTATTATTGGCAACACTGCTTTTATTATTGGCAACAATTTCTTTCATATTTTACTATTTTTAGTAAAAACATATCTTATATAAAGTAAAATTTCGTATCTTAAGAAATATTAACCAAAAGATAGACGATAAAATTATCTATTAGATGCCATCAACAAATTGTTGATAGATAGATAAATAGACGAGTAATTAACGAAGAAATGGGACACTTTGGTAATATTTCACAATTTTTAGTCAAAAATATAATATATAAAGTGAAATTTCTCATCTTAGGAATAAAATAAATAGATAGATGTATAAACCAAAAGATAGACAATAAAATGATCTATTAGATGCCATCAATAAATTGCAGATAGATAGATAAATAGACGACTAATAAATGAAATAATTAAGACACTTTTATCATATTTTACAATTTTTTTGTAAAAAATATAATATATAAAGTGAAATTTCTCATCTTAGGAATAAGATAAATAGATACATGTATATACCAAACGATAGACAATAAAATTATCTATTAGATGCCATCAACAAATTGTCGATAGATAGATAAATAGACGAGTAATAAACGAAAGAATTAAGACACTTTGGTCATATTTAACTATTTTTAGTCAAAAATATAATATATAAAGTGAAATTTCTCATCTTAGGAAATAGATAAATAGATATATGTATATACCAAAAGATACACAATAAAATTATCTATTAGATGCCATAAACAAATTATCGATAGATAGATAAATAGACGAGTAATAAATGAATTAATTAAGACACTTTTGTCATATTTTACAATTTTTAGTCAAAAATTATTAAATAAAGTGAAATTTCTGATCTTATTAAATTGATAAATTGATACATGTATATACGAAAAGATAGACAATAAAATTATCTATTAGACGCCATCAACATATTGTCGAAAGAAAGATAAATAGATGAGTAACAAAAAAGAAAATAAGACATTTTTGACATATTTTACTATTTTTAGTCAAAAATATATTATATAAAGTAAAATTTCGAATCTTAGGAAATAGATAAATAGATACATGTATATACCAAAAAATAGACAATAAAATTATCTATTAGATGCCATCAACAAATTGTCAATAGATAGATAAATAGACGAGTAATAAATGAAACAATTAAGACATTTTTGTCATATTTTACAATTTTTAGTAAAAAATATAACATATAAAGTGAAATTTATCATCTTAGGAATAAGATAAATAGATACATGTATATACCAAAAGATAGACGATAAAATTATCTATTAGATGCCATCAACAAATTTTCAATAGATAGATAAATAGACGAGTAATAAATGAAACAATTAAGACACTTGTCATATTTTACAATTTTTAGTCAAAAATATATTATATAAAGTGAAATTTCTCATCTTAAAAAATAGATAAATAGATACATGTGTATACCAAAAGATAGACGATAAAATTATCTATAAGATGCCATCAACAAATTGTCGATAGCTAGATAAATAGACGAGTAATTAATGAAGAAATGGGACACTTTGGTCATATTTTACTATTTTTAGTCAAAAATATATTATATAAAGTGAAATTTCTCATCCTAGGAAATAGATAAATTGATACATGTATATACCAAAAGATAGACAATAAAAGTATCTATTAGATGCCATCAACAAATTGTCGATAGATAAATAAATAGACGAGTAATAAATGAAACAATTAAGACACTTTTGTCATATTTTACAATTTTTATTCAAAAATATATTATATAAAGTGAAATTTCTCATCTTATTAAATTGATAAATTGATACATGTATATACCAAAAGATAGACAATAAAAGTATCTATTAAATGCCATCAACAAAGTGTTGATAGATAGATAAATCGACGAGTAATTAACGAAAAAAGCAGGACACTTTGGTCATATTTTACAATTTTTAGTAAAAAATATATTATATAAGATGAAATTTCTCATCTTAGGAAATAGATAAATTGATACATGTATATACCAAAAAATAGACAATAAAATTATCTATTAGTTGCCATCAACAAATTGTCGATAGATAGATAAATAGATGAGTAATAAATAAGAAAATTAAGACACTTTTATCATATTTTACAATTTTTAGTAAAAAATATATTATATAAAATGAAATTTCTCATCTTAGGAAATAGATAAATTGATACATGTATATACCAAAAAATAGACAATAAAATTATCTATTTAATGCGATCAACAAATTGTCGATAGATAGATAAATAGACGAGTAATAAATGAAATAATTAAGACACTTTTGTCATATTTTACAATTTTTAGTCAAAAATATATTATATAAAATGAAATTTCTCATCTTAGGAAATAGATAAATTGATACATGTATATACCAAAAAATAGACAATAAAATTATCTATTTAATGCCATCAACAAATTGTCAATAGATAGATAAATAGACGAGTAATAAATGAAACAATTAAGACACTTTTGTCATATTTTACAATTTTTAGTCAAAAATATATTATATAAAGTGAAATTGTTCATCTTATTAAATAGATAAATTGATTTGAGGTTTGAGGTTGATTTGAGGTTTGAGGTTGAGGTTGAACCCAAAACCTCACCTAAAAATAAAAAAATAAATTTATATAAATGAAAGAATGAATGAATGAATAAATGAATGATAATTTTTTATTCACATGCTTTTTTTCTAGACTATATAATTTTTAATAGTTCCAGTGACACACATGTATGGTAACACTGCTAATGTGGATTTGAACAGAGAAGTATCAGCCAAGGTTTGTTTACATAACATAATTACTAATATCTGTTTATAATAATAATAATAACTGTTATTATATATTAATACTGTAATTATTTATTAGCTAATGTATGCTGTGTTATTATGATTAGGAGTAGGGGACAGGCTTGGGGGGGACTGGGGGGTGGGGGAATAGGGGGACAGGCTTGGGGGGGGACTGGGGGGTGGGGGAATAGGGGGACAGGCTTGGGAGGGACTGGGGGGTGGGAGAATAGGGGGACAGGCTTGGGAGGGACTGGCGGGTGGGAGAATAGGGGGACAGGCTTGGGAGGGACTGGGGGGTGGGAGAATAGGGGGGTGAGGCTTGGGGTGCATAGAACACTGTTTTGAAACAAATAATGGGTATTTATTTAAACATACGTACATGAGAATACGTACATGAGAATACGTACATAAGAATACATACATTATACTGGTGTACAGTTGCCAAAAAAGGTATTTTGGTATCCAGATTTAACAAGGTTAGGTTAGGTCAGACTAGTTTCCAAATTATGTTTGTAATAATAATGGTAATACAGTATTGTGTAAAAAACAGCAACAATAACGGTAATACAGTATTATGTAAAAAACAGCAACAATAACGGTAATACAGTATTATGTAAAAAACAGCAACAATAACGGTAATACAGTATTATGTAAAAAACAGCAATAATAACAGTAATACAGTATTATGTAAAAAACAGCAATAATAATGGTAATACTGTATTATGTAAAAAACAGCAATAATAACGGTAATACAGTATTGTGTAAAAAACAGCAACAATAACGGTAATACAGTATTGTGTAAATAACAGCAACAATAACGGTAATACAGTATTGTGTAAAAAACAGCAACAATAACGGATTTCTGTTATAACGGACACAATCCGCTGGAGATTTTTTTTCAGAATTTTGGTTTCTCTATTTTTTTCTATTATGTTTTTTACATTATACAGTACAGTAGGAATATTATTTACACATCATTACATACCTATTTATGTATATATACAGTTGACTCTCGAATAAATCCGAGGAGTTCTTATACAAAATGAGTGAAATCATTATGAACATGTCACGAAATGATATCACTGTCGTCTGCCAAGCGTGTGTGTGTGTGTACGTGTACATACACACACACACACACACATACACGTACACACACACACACACACGCTTGGCAGACGACAGTGATATCATTTCGTGACATGTTCATAATGATTTCACTCATTTTGTATAAGAACTCCTCGGATTTATTCGAGAGTCAACTGTATATATACATAAATAGGTATGTAATGATGTGTAAATAATATTCCTACTGTACTGTATAATGTAAAAAACATAATAGAAAAAAATAGAGAAACCAAAATTCTGAAAAAAAATCTCCAGCGGATTGTGTCCGTTATAACAGAAATCCGTTATTGTTGCTGTTTTTTACACAATACTGTATTACCGTTATTGTTGCTGTTATTTACACAATACTGTATTACCGTTATTGTTGCTGTTTTTTACACAATACAGTATTACCGTTATTATTGCTGTTTTTTACATAATACAGTATTACCATTATTATTGCTGTTTTTTACATAATACTGTATTACTGTTATTATTGCTGTTTTTTACATAATACTGTATTACTGTTATTATTGCTGTTTTTTACATAATACTGTATTACCGTTATTGTTGCTGTTTTTTACACAATACTGTATTACTGTTATTATTGCTGTTTTTTACATAATACTGTATTACCGTTATTGTTGCTGTTTTTTACATAATACTGTATTACCGTTATTGTTGCTGTTTTTTACATAATACTGTATTACCGTTATTGTTGCTGTTTTTTACACAATACTGTATTACCATTATTATTACAAACATAATTTGGAAACTAGTCTGACCTAACCTAACCTTGTTAAATCTGGATACCAAAATACCTTTTTTGGCAACTGTACACCAGTATAATGTATGTATTCTTATGTACGTATTCTCATGTACGTATTCTCATGTACGTATGTTTAAATAAATACCCATTATTTGTTTCAAAACAGTGTTCTATGCACCCCAAGCCTCACCCCCCTATTCTCCCACCCCCCAGTCCCTCCCAAGCCTGTCCCCCTATTCTCCCACCCGCCAGTCCCTCCCAAGCCTGTCCCCCTATTCCCCCACCCCCCAGTCCCCCCCCAAGCCTGTCCCCTTATTCCCCCACCCCCCAGTCCCCCCCAAGCCTGTCCCCTACTCCTAATCATAATAACACAGCATACATTAGCTAATAAATAATTACAGTATTAATATATAATAACAGTTATTATTATTATTATAAACAGATATTAGTAATTATGTTATGTAAACAAACCTTGGCTGATACTTCTCTGTTCAAATCCACATTAGCAGTGTTACCATATTGGTTACCAGTGTTACCATACATGTGTGTCACTGTAACTATTAAAAATTATATAGTCTAGAAAAAAAAAGCATGTGAATAAAAAAAATATCATTCATTCATTCATTCATTCTTTCATTTATATATATATATATATATATATATTTTTAGGTGAGGTTTTGGATTCAACCTCAACCTCAAACCTCAAATCAACCTCAAACCTCAAATCAATTTATCTATTTAATAAGATGAAAATTTTCACTTTATATAATATATTTTTGACTAAAAATGTAAAATATGATGAAAGTGTCTTAATTGTTTCATTTATTACTCGTCTATCTATCTATCTATTGACAATTTGTTGATGGCATCTAATAGATACTTTTATTGTCTATCTTTTGTTTTTTACATGTATCTATTTATCTATTTCCTAAGATGAGAAATTTTACTTTATATAATATACTTTTGACTAAAAATAGTAAAATATGACAAAAATGTCTTATTTTTTTTTTTATTACTCATCTATTTATCTTTCTTTCGACAATATGTTGATGGCATCTAATAGATAATTTTATTGTCTATCTTTTGGTATATACATGTATCAATTTATCTATTTCCTAAGATGAGAAATTTCAATTTATATAATATATTTTTTACTAAAAATTGTAAAATATGACCAAAGTGTCCCAGTTTTTTCGTTAATTACTCGTCTATTTATTTATCTATCGAAAAATTGTTGATGGCATCTAATAAATAATTTTATTGTCTATCTTTTGGTATATACATCTATCTATTTATCTATTTCCTAAGATGAGAAATTTCACTTTATATGATATATTTTTAACTAAAAATAGTAAAATATGACAAAAGTGTCTTAATTGTCTTGTTAATTACTCGTCTATTTATCTATTTATCGACAATTTGTTGATGGCATCTAATAGATAATTTTATTGTCTATATTTTGGTATTTACATGTATCTATTTATCTATTTTCTAAGATGAGAAATTTCACTTTATATAATATATTTTTTACTAAAAATTATAAAATATGACAAAAATGTCTTAATTGTTTCATTTATTACTCGTTTATTTATCTATCAATTAACAATTTGTTGATGGCATCTAATAGATAATTTTATTGTCTATCTATTGGTATATATATATATATATCTATTTATCTATTTCCTAAGATGAAAAATTTTACTTTATATAATAAACTTTTGACTAAAAATTGTAAAATATGACAAAAGTGTCTTAATTTATTCATTTATTACTCGTCTATTTATTTATCTATCGACAATTTGTTGATGACATCTAATAGATCATTTTATTATCGATCTTTTGGTTTATACATGTATCGATTTATCTATTTTCTAAGATGAGAAATGTCACTTTATATATTATATTTTTAACTAAAAATAGTAAAATATGACAAAAGTGTCTTAATTTTATTGTTAATTACTCGTCTATTTATCTATTTATCGACAATTTGTTGATGGCATCTAATAGATAATTTTATTGTCTATCTTTTCGTATATACATGTATCAATTTATCTATTTCCTAAGATGAGAAATTTCACTTTATATAATATATTTTTGACTAAAAATTGTAAAATATGACAAAAATGTCTTAATTTATTCATTTATTACTCATCTATTTATCTATCTATTGAAAATTTGTTGATGGCATCTAATAGATAATTCTATTGTCTATCTTTTGGTATATACATGTATCTATTTATCTATTTCCTAAGATGAAAAATTTCACTTTATATAATATATTTTTAACTAAAAATAGAAAAATATGACAAAAGTGTCTTAATTTTCTTGTTAATTACTCGTCTATTTATCTATTTATCGACAATTTGTTGATGGCATCTAATAGATAATTTTATTGTCTATCGTTTGGTTCATACTTATATGTATTTATCTTATTCCTAAGATGAGAAATTTCACTTTATACATTATATTTTTTTTACAAAAAATTGTAAAATATTACCAAAGTGTCGAATTTCTTCATTAATTACTCGTCTATTTATCTATCTATCTACAATTTGTTGATGGCATCTAATAGATAATTTTATCGTCTATCTTTTGGTATATACATGTATCTATTTATCTATTTCATAAGATCAGAAATGTCACTTTATATAATATATTTTTGACAAAATTGTAAAATATGACCAAAGTGTCTTTATTTATTCATTTATTACTCATCTATTTATCTATCTATCGACAATTTGTTCATGGCATCTAATAGATAATTTTATTGTCTATCTTTTCGTATATATGTGTATCAATTTATCTATTTCATAAGATCAGAAATTTCACTTTATATAATATATTTTTGACAAAATTGTAAAATATGACCAAAGTGTCTTTATTTATTCATTTATTAATCGTCTATTTATCTATCTATGGAAAATTTGTTTAAGGCATCTAATAGATAATTTTATTGTCTATCTTTTCGTATATACATGTATCAATTTATCTATTTCCTAAGATGAGAAATTTCACTTTATATAATATATTTTTGACTAAAAATTGTATAATATGACCAAAGTGTCCCACTTTTTTTGTTAATTACTCGTCTATTTATCTATCTATCGACAATTTGTTGATGGCATCTAATAGATAATTTTATTGTCTATATTTTGGTATATACATGTATCTATTTATCTATTTCCTAAGATGAGAAATTTCACTTTATATAATATATTTTTAACTAAAAATAGTAAAATATGACAAAAGTGTCTTAATTTTCTTGTTAATTACTCATCTATTTATCTATTTATCGACAATTTGTTGATGGCATCTAATAGATAATTTTATTGTCTATATTTTGGTATTTACATGTATCTATTTATCTATTTCCTAAGATGAGAAATTTCACCTTATATAATATATTTTTTTCTAAAAATTGTAAAATATGACAAAAATGTCTTAATTGTTTCATTTATTACTCGTTTATTTATCTATCAATTGACAATTTGTTGATGGCATCTAATAGATAATTTTATTGTCTATCTTTTGGTATATATATATATCTATTTATTTATTTCCTAAGATGAGAAATTTTACTTTATATAATAAACTTTTGACTAAAAAATGTAAAATATGACAAAAGTGTCTTAATTTATTCATTTATTACTCGTCTATTTATTTATCTATCGACAACTTGTTGATGACATCTAATAGATCATTTTATTATCGATCTTTAGGTTTATACATGTATCGATTTATCTATTTTCTAAGATGAGAAATGTCACTTTATATATTATATTTTTAACTAAAAATAGTAAAATATGACAAAAGTGTCTTAATTTTATTGTTAATTACTCGTCTATTTATCTATTTATCGACAATTTGTTGATGGCATCTAATAGATAATTTTATTGTCTATCTTTTCGTATATACATGTATCAATTTATCTATTTCCTAAGATGAGAAATTTCACTTTATATATTATATTTTTTTTACAAAAAATTGTAAAATATTACCAAAGTGTCGCATTTCTTCATTAATTACTCGTCTATTTATCTATCTATTGAAAATTTGTTGATGGCATCTAATAGATAATTCTATTGTCTATCTTTTGCTATATACATATATATATTTATCTATTTCCTAAGATGAAAAATTTCACTTTATATAATATATTTTTGACTAAAAATAGTAAAATATGACCAAAATGTCCCACATTTTTCATTAATTACTCGTTTATTTATCTATCTATCGACAATTTGTTGATGGCATCTAATAGATAATTTTATTGTCTATTTTCTGGTATATACATGTATCTATTTATCTATTTCCCAAGATGAGAAATTTCACTTTATATAATATATTTCTAACTAAAACTAGTAAAATATGACAAAAGTGTCTTAATTTTCTTGTTAATTACTCATCTATTTATTTATCTATCGACAATTTGTTGATGACATCTAATAGATCTTTTTATTATCGATCTTTTGGTTTATACATGTATCGATTTATCTATTTTCTAAGATGAAAAATGTCACTTTATATATTATATTTTTAACTAAAAATAGTAAAATATGACAAAAGTCTCTTAATTTTATTGTTAATTACTCGTCTATTTATCTATTTATCGACAATTTGTTGATGGCATCTAATAGATAATTTTATTGTCTATCTTTTCGTATATACATGTATCAATTTATCTATTTCCTAAGATGAGAAATTTCACTTTATATAATATATTTTTGACTAAAAATTGTAAAATATGACAAAAATGTCTTAATTTATTCATTTATTACTCATCTATTTATCTATCTATTGAAAATTTGTTGATGGCATCTAATAGATAATTTTATTATCTATCTTTTGGTTTATACATGTATCTATTTATCTATTTCCTAAGATGAAAAATTTCACTTTATATAATATATTTTTAACTAAAAATAGTAAAATATGACAAAAGTGTCTTAATTTTCTTGTTAATTACTCGTCTATTTATCTATTTATCGACAATTTGTTGATGGCATCTAATAGATAATTTTATTGTCTATCTTTTCGTATATACATGTATCAATTTATCTATTTCCTAAGATGAGAAATTTCACTTTATATAATATATTTTTGACTAAAAATTGTAAAATATGACAAAAATGTCTTAATTTATTCATTTATTACTCATCTATTTATCTATATTGAAAATTTGTTGATGGCATCTAATAGATAATTCTATTGTCTATCTTTTCGTATATACATGTATCTATTTATCTATTTCCTAAGATGAGATATTTCATTTTATATAATATATTTTTAACTAAAAATAGTAAAATATGACAAAAGTGTCTTAATTTTCTTGTTAATTACTCATCTATTTATCTATTTATCGACAATTTGTTGATGGCATCTAATAGATAATTTTATTGTCTATATTTTGGTATTTACATATATCTATTTATCTATTTCCTAAGATGAAAAATTTCACTTTATATAATATATTTTTTACTAAAAATTGTAAAATATGACAAAAATGTCTTAATTGTTTCATTTATTACTCGTTTATTTATCTATCAATTGACAATTTGTTGATGGTATCTAATAGATAATTTTATTGTCTATCTTTTGGTATATATATATATATATATATATATATATATATATATATCTATTTATCTATTTCCTAAGATGAGAAATTTTACTTTATATAATAAACTTTTGACTAAAAATTGTAAAATATGACAAAAGTGTCTTAATTTATTCATTTATTACTCGTCTATTTATTTATCTATCGACAATTTGTTGATGACATCTAATAGATAATTTTATTGTCTATCTTTTGGTATATTCATGTATCTATTTATCTATTTCCTAAGATGAGAAATTTCACTTTATATAATATATTTTTGACTAAAAATAGTAAAATATGACAAAAGTGTCATATTTTCTGGTTTATTACTCATTTATTTATCCATCTTTCGACAATTTGTTGATAGCATCTAATAGATAATTTTATTATCTATATTTTGGTTTATACATATATGAATTTATCTTATTCCTAAGATGAGAAATTTCACTTTATATATTATATTTTTTTTACAAAAAATTGTAAAATATTACCAAAGTGTCGCATTTCTTCATTAATTACTCGTCTATTTATCTATCTATCAACAATTTGTTGATGGCATCTAATAGATAATTTTATCGTCTATTTTTGGGTATATACATGTATCTATTTATCTATTTTTTATGATGAGAAATTTCACTTTATATAATATAATTTTGACTAAAAATTGTAAAATATGACAAAAGTGTCTTAATTATTTCATTTATTACTCATCTATTTATCTATCTATCGACAATTTGTTCATGGCATCTAATAGATAATTTTATTGTCTATCTTTTCGTATATACATGTATCAATTTATCTATTTCCTAAGATAAGAAATTTCACTTTATATAATATATTTTTGACTAAAAATTGTATAATATGACCAAAGTTTCCCACTTTTTTCGTTAATTACTCGTCTATTTATCTATCTATCAACAATTTGTTGATGGCATCTAATAGATAATTTTATCGTCTATCTTTTGGTATATACATGTATCTATTTATCTATTTTTTATGATGAGAAATTTCACTTTATATAATATATTTTTAACTAAAAATAGTAAAATATAACAAAAGTGTCTTAATTTTCTTGTTAATTACTCATCTATTTATCTATTTATCGACAATTTGTTGATGGCATCTAATAGATAATTTTATTGTCTATATTTTGGTATTTACATGTATCTATTTATCTATTTCCTAAGATGAGAAATTTCACCTTATATAATATATTTTTTACTAAAAATTGTAAAATATGACAAAAATGTCTTAATTGTTTCATTTATTACTCGTTTATTTATCTATCAATTGACAATTTGTTGATGGCATCTAATAGATAATTTTATCGTCTATCTTTTGGTATATACATATATATCTATTTATCTATTTCCTAAGATGAGAAATTTTACTTTATATAATAAACTTTTGACTAAAAATTGTAAAATATGACAAAAGTGTCTTAATTTATTCATTTATTACTCGTCTATTTATTTATCTATCGACAACTTGTTGATGACATCTAATAGATCATTTTATTATCGATCTTTTGGTTTATACATGTATCGATTTATCTATTTTCTAAGATGAGAAATGTCACTTTATATATTATATTTTTAACTAAAAATAGTAAAATATGACAAAAGTGTCTTAATTTTATTGTTAATTACTCGTCTATTTATCTATTTATCGACAATTTGTTGATGGCATCTAATAGATAATTCTATTGTCTATCTTTTGGTATATACATATATATATTTATCTATTTCCTAAGATGAAAAATTTCACTTTATATAATATATTTTTGACTAAAAATAGTAAAATATGACCAAAATGTCCCACATTTTTCATTAATTACTCGTTTATTTATCTATCTATCAACAATTTGTTGATGGCATCTAATAGATAATTTTATTGTCTATTTTTGGTATATACATGTATCTATTTATCTATTTCCTAAGATGAGAAATTTCACTGTATATAATATATTTTTAACTAAAAATAGTAAAATATGACAAAAGTGTCTTAATTTTCTTGTTAATTACTCATCTATTTATCTATTTATCGACAATTTGTTAATGGTATCTAATAGATAATTCTATTGTATATCGCTTGGTTTATACATATATGTATTTATCTTATTCCTAAGATGAGAAATTTCACTTTATATATTATATTTTTTACAAAAAATTGTAAAATATTACCAAAGTGTCCCATTTCTTCATTAATTACTCGTCTATTTATCTATCTATCAACAATTTGTTGATGGCATCTAATAGATAATTTTATTGTCTATTTTTGGTATATACATGTATCTATTTATCTATTTCCTAAGATGAGAAATTTCACTTTATATAATATATTTTTAACTAAAAATAGTAAAATATGACAAAAGTGTCTTAATTTTCTTGTTAATTACTCGTCTATTGATCTATTTATCGACAATTTGTTGATGGCACCTAATAGATAATTTTATTGTCTATTGTTTGGTTTATACATATATGTATTTATCTTATTCCTAAGATGAGAAATTTCACTTTATATATTATATTTTTTACAAAAAATTGTAAAATATTACCAAAGTGTCCCATTTCTTCATTAATTACTCGTCTATTTATCTATCTATCAACAATTTGTTGATGGCATCTAATAGATAATTTTATCGTCTATTTTTTGGTATATACATGTATCTGTTTATCTATTTTTTAAGATGAGAAATTTCACTTTATATAATATGTTTTTGACTAAAAATAGTAAAATATGACAAAATTGTCTTAATTTTCTTGTTAATTACTCGTTTATTTATCTATTTATCGACAATTTGTCAATGACATCTAATAGATAATTTTATTGTCTATCTTTTCGTATATACATGTATCAATTTATCTATTTCCTAAGATGAGAAATTTCACTTTATATGATATATTCTTTACTAAAAATTCTAAAATATGACCAAAGTGTCCTGCTTTTTTCGTTAATTACTCGTCTATTTATCTATCTATCGACAATTTGTTGATGGCATCTAATAGATAATTTTATTGTCTATTTTTGGTATATACATGTATCTATTTATCTATTTCCTAAGATGAGAAATTTCACTTTATATAATATATTTTTAACTAAAAATAGTAAAATATGACAAAAGTGTCTTAATTTTCTTGTTAATTACTCGTCTATTGATCAATTTATCGACAATTTGTTAATGGTATCTAATAGATAATTTTATTGTCTATTGTTTGGTTTATACATATATGTATTTATCTTATTCCTAAGATGAGAAATTTCACTTTATATATTATATTTTTTACAAAAAATTGTAAAATATTACCAAAGTGTCCCATTTCTTCGTTAATTACTCGTCTAATTAGCTATCTATCAACAATTTGTTGATGGCATCTAATAGATAATTTTATCATCTATCTTTTGGTAAATAAATAGACTCCATAAATACACTCCATACGTACACACACACCCTCATACGCACATAGAAATATCAACCCCTGTGTATCTCAGTAACTATCAACAATTCCATGTACGCGAAAAAGCATGAACATGCATACACTCCATACGTACACACACAACCTCATACGCACATAGAAATTTCAACCTCAGAAAATAACACCAGAGGCCCTGTGTGTCTGTGTATGTATACGTGTATGTGTACGTGTACATGTGTGTGTATGTGTATGTGTATGTGTATGTGTGTGTGTACATGTGTACTTGTGTGTGTGTGTGTATACATGTGTATATGTGTGTGTATGTATGTGTACGTGTGTGTGTGTACGTGTGTCTGTGTGTGTACTTGTGTGTGTATGTGTGTGTATGTGTGTTTACATGTGTGTGTACATGTGTGTACATGTGTGTGTGTACATGTGCGTGTATGTGTATGTATGTGTGTGTGTACGTGTGTGTGTGTACGTGTGTGTGTGTGTATGTATGTGTGTGAGTGTGTGTATGTGTGTGTGTATGTGTGTGTGTACGTGTGTGAACGTGTGTGTGTGTACGTGTGTGTGAGGGTGTGTGTGTACGTGTACGTGTGTGTGTGTGTCTGTGTGTGTGTGTGTGTGTCAGTCGGTGTCGTGGAGTAAAGACGTGTTACAATTGAGCTCCGATTCCCAGTGTTAATTCCTGTGTTAATATTCCCCATACACACTCCCAAACGCCCATCAAGCTCTATAAGTGGCAAAGGAACAAGTTGTCAGGTTCTGGATTATTGGTGTAGCTGGACTTAGTCACAGTAACAGTGTATAATAGAAATTCCCAGGCTATACCGTCCATTCGACCCTGTTCCTGATGTTTGCACATGCGCAGGTGGACTGTGATGTCAACAGAAACAGTCGATAACTGCCGATAACCCCCCCCCCCTCCCTGCCTTCCCACCCCGGCCACCTGAACAGCTGACTAACCCCGACCCAAATTCTAAACCAACACAATGTCACGTACTAATTTACCCCCACCAGAGCAATCATGTGTTATATGTTCTAAACTCTGTGTTTTAGAAAGCATAAAGTGCAAGAAATGTGATAAATATATTCATCCAAACTGTTCCAAATTACCAACATATGCACTGGTTCAATTGGTTCAATTGGTTCAATTGGTTCACGACTCGACATAAATACAAGTGTGAACTTTGTGTTCGTACCTCAATGAATGACGAGGATTATGATCGAAAATTTGCTTTTGTCTCTAATCTTCTCATTGATGCGGGGGAGACTATAGAGAATGAAAGCAAAAACAACAGTGATCAATAAGTTAGTGTGTGCAAGCAGCCGTTGGAAGTAATAATTAACGCTGCCTCTGATAACCTACAAAATGATACTATAGAAAATGAAAATGACAGTGAACAAGAATGTAGTGACACTGAGCAGTCACTACAAACGGCCTCGGTTGACCCTAACAAACCTAACCCCCCAGTCAATCCAACCTTGCCTTCTACCACAAACACCTCTAACTCTAATAATAAAAATAGTGATGATAATAAGAAGATAAAAATCTGCAAATTTTATAAAACTCATTCCTGCAAATATGGACGCTCAGGAAAAAAGTGCAACTATGCTCACCCCAAAGTCTGCTACAAGTACAGAATTTATGGTCGGAACACAAAACTGGGCTGCACATCTCAAACTTGCACCCACTATCATCCCGTTATATGCAAACATTCCGAAAAAGACAGACTTTGCCTATACCTAGAATGCCCTTATCTTCACCTAAAAGGCACTCGACGCTACCAACCACAACCCCCAACCACACCCACACCTACACCTACACCCACACCCACACCTACACCTACACCTACACACACTGACACTAATATACCAGGTGGAACATACCCTTCCACCACACATATCACCAGCAGTCTACTAACCAACCTACCAGCCAATATCAACGCAACGATGACTCACGACATTTTTTATTCTTAGACCTCCAGGAGATGAAGGCCCAACTAGCACAATTAATGAGTCTTTTGCCAATACAAAGGGACCAGCACCAACATCACCCAGTCCCCCTACCCAACATGGCCCATCCTCAGCCGTTCCTCCAACGCCAGTATTAAATAATATATTGACTGCAAACATAGAAGGTCTAATTCCTTATAGATTCAAAGAAAAATTACCACTTATTAAGGAATTAATGACAGATTCTCACGCCCTAATTACATCCTTCACCGAGTCCCATCTGAACCATAACATCAAAGATGCTGAGGTACATATTAATAACTATAATATCATACGCACAGACCGCACTAACAGAAAGAAAGGTGGTGTCATTACATATATAAGAGAAGAACTTACACCTGATACCCAAGTTCTCTTTTCCAAGTCAAACTCATATACTGAGGCCCAACTCATCTATATAAAGAAGTTAGACCTCATCTTCACCATCATTTATCGTCCACCAGACTGCCCCATCGAAGCCTTTCTCAAAACCATCAATGCCATTCGTGCTCTACTTGATACCTTTACTCCCCAACCTACGCTCATAATTACGGGAGATTTTAATCTACCCATTATAGATTGGTCCACGGACTCCATTAACAGAGGCTCATCCAGTGACCGATCCCAGGCACTCCATCTACAATCTTTTGTCCAAGACTTCTTCCTTACCCAAGTAATTACAACTCCAACTCGTCAAAACAACATCCTTGACTTGTTTTTTACCAACAACGAGGACCTAATGTACAACCATGAAGTATTAATAACCAACCTGAGCAATCATAATTTGATCAAAATCACCACTAACCTAAAATCTTCAGTGACAGAACCAAACTTTACTAAAGTATGTGAATTGCCTACCAACTTCTCTGACCTAAATTTTTTTAGTCAAGACGTGTCATGGGATGGTTTATGTGAGTTCCTTAACTCAACTGACTGGTCCACCTCCCTTGACCACCTCAACCCTAACGACCAACTAAACCTAATACTGGACACTTTTCTAAAAGCCTCGATTCAAAATGTACCACCGAGGTCAAACAGAATTACCAAGTATTCAATAATACCAAAGGACAGAAGGCTTCTCATGAGAAAAAGAGGAAAATTAAAAAAGAAATTGAACAAAACTACGAACAACGACAGATTTGAACGATTAACTGAGCAAATTTCAGGCATAAATGCAGCCCTAGTAGATTCCACCACATGTGAGCTTGTTCACAAAGAAGCAATGGCTGTGAAAAGTATAAAAGAAAACCCAAAACATTTCTATACATACGCCTTTAAGAAGTCAAAAATAAAGACCCCTGTTGGTCCTCTTAAGGAAGGTGGCAAGACAATAACTGACTCCCAAGAAATAAGTGATCTAATAAGAAAACAATACGAAACAGTTTTTAGCATACCACTTCAAGAAAAAAACTATCAACTGCCCAGTAGATTTCTTCATGTCTACAGACCAAGCCAACCAAGACCAACAACTTCACAACATCACCATTAACACTACTGACATAATTGAAGCCATTAAAACTCTAAGCAACAACTCAGCGGCCGGCCCTGACCATATACCAGCTATCTTTCTCAAAAGATGTGCGGATATGTTGGCAAAGCCACTGCTCATATTTTACCAAAACTCCCTTGCTACTGGTATCGCGCCACAACTCCTCAGATCGGCGAAAATCACCCCAGTTTTTAAAGGAAGTTCGTGAGGTGAGGCAAAGAACTATAGGCCCATAGCTCTCACCTCGCACATCATCAAAGTACTTGAAAAAATAATCACCAAGAAAATCACTACATATCTCGAAGACTCAAACAAAATGAATGATGGACAACATGGTTTCAGGAGAGGTCGATCATGTCTATCTCAACTTATTGCTCATCACAATCGGCTCATCACCTCCCTTGAACTCAATACTATGATTGACGTAGTGTACCTTGACTTTTCAAAGGCTTTCGACAAGGTTGACCACGGGGTTCTGCTCCATAAGCTGCGCAACCTGGGAATCTCCGGTCAACTCGGTCTTTGGATATCTGTATTTTTAACCAACAGAACCCAATATGTCGCTGTCAGTGGAGCCATGTCGTCTGTGTCGTCTGTCCTGAGTGGTGTTCCTCAAGGCTCTGTCCTGGGACCACTACTGTTTCTTGTCCACATCCACGACATAGACACAAACATCACCAACTCCACTGTCACTTCTTTCGCTGATGACACGCGAATCACTAAAGTTATTAATACTAATGAAGATGCTGTCCTCCTACAAAATGATCTAGAGGAAATATATAAATGGGCCAACATCAATAACATGAAATTTAATAATAACAAATTCGACCATCTTAGATATTCAACAACACCAACCCAACTACCAAATGCATCCTATGAAGCACCTGATGGCTCCATCATTGTTACCCAGCCCTGCGTCAGAGACCTTGGTGTCTGCTTCTCAAACGACGCTACATTTTCATTACACATTACCAATATATAGTGAAAAAAGCGCGTGGTCAACTGGGTTGGATACTCCGCACCTTCAAGACAAGAGACCCCTTTCCGATGTTGATCTTGTACAAATCGCTGGTTGTCCCCTTGTTGGAATATTGCTGCCAGTTGTGGTCCCCTTGGAGACCTGGGGATATCCAAGCACTTGAATCGGTACAAAGATCATTTACTTACCGCATATCAACTGTAAAAGATGTAAACTATTGGGGGCGAATCAATACCCTCAAACTGTACTCTCTGGAGCGGCGTAGAGAACGATACCTGATTCTCTATGTCTGGAAGACAATGCAGGGCCTATGTTCCAATGACATAGACCTACGCTTCCACGAGCACCAACGACTAGGTCAACTCTGCAACATAGGTAGAGTTCACCCTCGGGCCCTAACAAGAGTGAAGACGCTTAGCAGCAATTCCTTTTCCATACGTGGTCCAGCGCTCTTCAACTCACTACCACGACAATACCAGCCCTCACCAACGTCACCCTTCACCACTTTAAATCAAGACTTGACCAATTTCTACAAGATGTACCGGACGAGCCACACCTCCCTCACTACTACTACCGTGCCCCAACCAACTCAATAATAGACTGGTTGGCTCTTCGACGGACGGACGGCGACTTCACTTACCCAGGGGAGGCGACCCATCGCGACCCCGAAGCACAGCACCACGTCTAGCGGGGCTGATTGCTTCCAACTTCTTCACAGGATTCACAGGTGTGTGTGTGTGTGTGTGTGTGTGTGTGTGTGTCCCCTACTCCCGCACCTCTATAAACCGACCTGACAATGTTTTTAACACTCACTGGAGGGTTCCTCGTAGTGATGCTCCAGTGAGGCTCCAACAACCTGTTAACTAACCTGAAAATTCAATTACCTTGTCATATAGTGCATAACTGGTAGACATTTCAAAAAGGGCAGTTAAATTTGGCCCTATTTCAACAAAATATGGTATTACACTGGTGTACAGTTGCCAAAAAAGGTATTGCGACAAATCTTGATAGAACTTTAACCATAGTAATATCCACAACTATTTGTATATGGACTATAAGCATGTATAACAGAAGGAAATATACATATCCTTCTGTAATACATACTTATAATCCCTACAAACAACTATGGAAATTAATATATTTAAAGTTGTATCAATAGGTGTCGCAGTACCTTTTTTGGCAACTGTATATTCTAAAAAGTTCAATGTTACACTGTAAAATCTTAAACCAGTGCAATTTTTGGTTTCTGCCATTACAATGTTTCATGTAGACATTGACATAGATTACTTTGATGCAAGTATTTCAACAATAACATATAGACCACCACAGTTACTAGCAATGGTATAACAGCATGTAATCCTCACCTTAACAATGAGAAGATTTGTGTTGGGTTTTAATCTGAAGACACATGGCAGATCTCAATCACTTGATCTCCCCTACATTCTTGATAACTTTCTTAGCACCACTAATATTCCACCACTTCCACCGGTTTGTTTAAACATTAACTAACACAAGCATTATTTTCACATCTGGTCAGGATCATGGTACCAATAGTAGTGGACCAAGCTGCTCAACACACTCAAGTAACCTGTAAACAATAAAATCATTAGTAACTGACCACACCTTGCAGGGTTGGGGTCAATAATTAGTTACCTTCACCCAACCACAATACCACTGAATTCATTGTGGTACCAACCAGATAAGCACAGATGGCCTTATGTACACTGGGGGTCAGAAGTTGTGTCCTCATCAAATTGCAGGATTAATAAACTAGCAGAGCTTTGACAACTGTGATGTTCAAACCTTTTAAAACTAGACTCAATAGGTTAAGGGGGTGTGGGAGAAGGGGACAGGCTTGGAGGGTGACTGGGGGGTGCAGGAATAGGGGGACAGGCTTCATGACATAAAAAACATTTGTTTCAATCATCCTAAATAATATTATAAGGTTAGTAAATTATCCGTGGTTACGGATTTCAACTGGTGTGACGATTTCTTTTGTGTTAGCTGTAGTACAATATAGTACACTTTACACGTACCATACTGTACCATACTGTAATGTACCATACCATACTGTAATGTACCTTACAGTACCATACTGTACTGTACTGTACTGCTACAATTTAGCACTTTTTCGGTACAATTCAGCACATTTATTCTATGTATGTATATTCCAATTTAAATAAAGTATGGAAAGGGTACGGAAAAGTCACCAAAAAGTAACATATTTTGGTATTCATACTTAACAAGAATTATCATACCATAATTTCATACCGTACTGGTAGATTATAAAATACCATAGGCCTACCGTACTGTAATTCTGTACTGTAATACTGTACTGTAATACTGTACTGTACAAGCAGCACCTTGTTTCAAAACAGTGTTAGTTTAAATAAATACCCATTATTTGTTTCAAAACAGTGTTAGTTTAAATAAAAACCAATTATTTGTTTCAAAACAGTGTTAGTTTAAATAAATACCCATTATTTGTTTCAAAACAGTGTTCTACGCACCCCAAGCCTGTCCCCTTATTCTCCCACCCCCCAGTCCCCCCCAAGCCTGTCCCCTTATTCTCCCACCCCCCAGTCCCCCCCAAGCCTGTCCCCCTATTCCCCCACCCCCCAGTCCCCCCCAAGCCTGTCCCCTACTCCTAATCATAATAACACAGCATACATTAGCTAATAAATAATTAATTACAATATTAATATATAATAACAGTTATTTATGGTACTATGATGTTATTATTATTATAAACTGATATAAATAATTATGTTATGTTATTATATAGACTTGTAAATACACATAAACATTAATTATAAAGGAAAATTATAATATAAACAAACCTTGGCTGATACTTCTCTGTTCAAATCCACATTAGCAGTGTTACCATATTGGTTACCAGTGTTACCATACATGTGTGTCACTGTAACTATTAAAAATTATAAAGTCTAGAAAAAAAAGCATGTGAATAAAAAAATTATCATTCATTTGTTCATTCATTCTTTCATTTATATATATTTTTTATTTTTATTTTTAGGTGAGGTTTTGGGTTCAACCTCAACTCAACCTCAAACCTCAAATCAACCTCAAATCAATTTATCTATTGAATAAGATGAAAATTTTCACTTTATATAATATATTTTTTACTAAAAATTGTAAAATATGACAAAAATGTCTTATTTTCTTGTTTATTATTCATCTATTTATCTATCTTTCGACAATTTTTTGATGGCATCTAATAGATAATTTTATTGTCTATTTTTTGGTTTATACATCTATGTATTTATCTTATTCCTAACATGAGAAATTTCACTTTATATAATATATTTTTTACTAAAAATTGTAAAAAATGACAAAAGTTTCCTAATTGTTTCATTTATTACTCATCTATTTATCTATCAATTGACAATTTGTTGATGGCATCTAATAGATATTTATTGTCTATCTTTTGGTTTATACGTGTATCTATTTATCTATTTCCTAAGATGAGAAATTTCACTTTATATATTATATTTTTGACTTAATTTGGAAAATATGACCAAAGTGTCCCACTTTTTTCGTTAATTACTCGTCTATTTATCTATCTATCGACAATTTGTAGATGGCATCTAATATATAATTTTAACGTCTATTTTTTGGTATATACATGTATCTATTTATCTATTTCCTAAGATGAGAAATTTCACTTTACATATTATATTTTTGATTAAAAATTGTAAAATATGACAAAAGTGTCTTAATTTTCTTGTTAATTACTCATTTATTTATATATATATCGACAATTTGTCGATGGCATCTAATAGATAATTTTATTGTCTATTTTTTGGTATATACATGTATCAATTTATCAATTTCCTAAGATGAGAAATTTCACTTTATATAATATATTTTTGACTAAAAATTGTAAAATATGACAAAAATGTCTTAATTTATTCATTTATTACACGTCTATTTATCTATCTATTGAAAATTTGTTGATGGCAACTAATAGAAAATTCTATTGTCTATCTTTTGGCATATACATATATCTATTTATCTATTTCCCAAGATTCGAAATTTCACTTTATATAATATAGTTCTAACTAAAAATAGTAAAATATGACAAAAGTGTCTTAATTTTCTTGTTAATTACTCGTCTATTTATCTATTTATCGACAATTTGTTGATGGCATCTAATAGATAATTTTATTGTCTATCGATTGGTTTATACATATATGTATTTATCATATTCCTAAGATGAGAAATTTCACTTTATATATTATATTTTTTACAAAAAATTGTAAAATATTACCAAAGTGTCACATTTCTTCATTAATTACTCGTCTATTTATCTATCTTTTAACAATTTGTTGATGGCATCTAATAGATAATTTTATTGTCTATCTTTTCGTATATACATGTATCTATTTATCTATTTCCTAAGATGAGAAATTTCACTTTATATATTATATTTTTGACTAAAAATTGTAAAATATGACAAAAATGTCTTAATTTATTCATTTATTACTCGTCTATTTATCTATCTATTGAAATTTTGTTGATGGCATTTAATAGATAATTCTATTGTCTATCTTTTGGTATATATATATATATATATATATATATATATATATTTATCTATTTCCGAAGATGAAAAATTTAACTTTATATAATATATTTTTGACTAAAAATAGTAAAATATGACCAAAGTGTCCCACATTTTTCATTAATTACTCATCTATTTATCTATCTATCGACAATTTGTTGATGGTATCTAATAGATAATTTTATTGTCTATCTTTTGGTATATACATGTATCTATTTATGTATTTCCCAAGATGAGAAATTTCACTTTATATAATATATTTTTGACTAAAAATAATAAAATATGACAAAAGTGTCTTAATTTTCTTGTTAATTACTCGTCTATTTTTCTATTTATCGACAATTTGTTGATGACATCTAATAGATAATTTTATTGTCTATCGTCTGGTTTATACATGTATCTATTTATCTTATTCCTAAGATGAGAAATTTCACTTTATATATTATATTTTTTACAAAAAATTGTAAAATATGATAAAAGTGTCTTAATTATTTCATTTATTACTCGTCTATTTATCTATCTATCGACAATTTGTTGATGGCATCTAATAGATAATTTTATTATCTATCTTTTGGTATATACATATATATATTTATCTATTTCCTAAGATGAATTTTTTTACTTTATATAATATATTTTTGACTAAAAATAGTAAAATATGACCAAAGTGTCCCACTTTTCTCGATAATTACTCATCCCTTTATCTATCTATCGACAATTTGTTGATGGTATCTAATAGATAATTTTATTGTCTATCTTTTGGTATATACATGTATCTATTTATCAATTACCCAAGATGAGAAATTTCACTTTATATAATATATTTCGAACTAAAAATAGTAAAATATGACAAAAGTGTCTTAATTTTCTTGTTAATTACTCGTCTATTTATGTATTTATCGACAATTTGTTGATGCCATCTAATAGATAATTTTATTGTCTATCGTTTGGCTTATACATGTATCTATTTATCTTATTCCTAAGATGAGAAATTTCATTTTATATATTATATTTTTTACATTTTTTTTTTAAATATTACCAAAGTTTTCCATTTCTTCATTAATTACTCGTCTATTAATCTCTCTATCAACAATTTGTTGATGGCATCTATTAGATAATTTTATCGTCTATTTTTTGGTATATACATGTATCTATTTATCTATTTTTTAAGATGAGAAATTTCACTTTATATAATATATTTTTGACTAAAAATAGTAAAATATGACAAAAGTGTCTTAATTTTCTTGTTAATTACTCGTTTATTTATCTATTTATCGACAATTTGTCGAAGGCATCTAATAGATAATTTTATTGTCTATCTTTTGGTATATACATGCATCAATTTATCAATTTCCTAAGATGAAAAATTTCACTTTATATATTATATATTTTTTTTTTTAAATGTAAAATATGATAAAAGTGTCTTAATTATTTCATTTATTACTCGTCTATTTATCTATCTATCGACAATTTGTTGATGGCATCTAATAGATAATTTTATTGTCTATCTTTTGGTATATAAATGTATCTATTTATCTTTTTTTAAGATGAGAAATTTCACTTTATATAATATATTTTTGACTAAAAATTGTAGAATATGACAAAAATGTCTTATTTTCTTTTTTATAACTCATCTATTTATCTTTCTTTCAACAATATGTTGATGGCATCTAATAGATAATTTTATTATCGATCTTTTGGTTTATACTTGTATCGATTTATCTATTTCCTAAGATGTGAAATGTCACTTTATATATTATATTTTTGACTAAAAATAGTAAAATATTACCAATGTGTCTTAATTATTTCGTTTATTACTCGTCTATTTATCTATCTATCAACAATTTGTTGATGTCATCTAATAAATAATTTAATCGTCTATCTTTTGGTATATACATGTATTATATTTATCTATTTTCTAATATGAGAAATTTCACTTATTATAATATATTTTTAACTAAAAATTGTAAAATATGACAAAATTGTCTTAATTGTTTCATTTATTACTCGTCTATTTATCTATATATTGAAAATTTGTTGATGGCATCTAATAGATAATTTTATTGTCTATCTTTTGATTTTTTCATGTATCTATTTATCTATTTCCTAAGATGAGAAATTTCACTTCATATATTATATTTTTTACAAAAAATTGTAAAATATGACCAAAATGTCCCACATTTTTTCGTTAATTACTCGTCTATTTATCTATCTATCAACAATTTGTTGATGGCATATAATAGATAATTTTATCGTCTATCTTTTGGTATATACATGTATCTATTTATCTATTTCCTAAGATGAGAAATTTCACTTTATATAATATATTTTTAACTAAAAATAGTAAAATATGACAAAAGTGTCTTAATTTTCTTGTTAATTACTCGTCTATTTATCTATTTATTGACAATTTGTTGATGGCATCTAATAGATAATTTTATTGTCTATCGTTTGGTTTATACATGTATCTATTTATCTAATTCCTAAGATGAGAAATTTCACATTATATATTATATATTTTACAAAAAATTGTAAAATATGACAAAAGTGTCTTAATTATTTCATTTATTACTCGTCTATTTATCTATTTATCGACAATTTGTTGATGGCATCTAATAGATAATTTTATTGTCTATCTTTTGGTATATACATGTATCAATTTATCTATTTCCTAAGTTGAGAAATTTCATTTTATATAATATATTTTTAACTAAAAATAGTAAAATATGACAAAAGTGACTTAATTTTCTTGTTAATTACTCGTCTATTTATCTATTTATCGACAATTTGTTGAGGGCATCTAATAGATAATATTATTGTCTATCGTTTGGTTTATACATATATGTATTTATCTTATTCCTAAGATGAGAAATTTCACTTTATATATTATATTTTTTACAAAAAATTGTAAAATATTACCAAAGTGTCCCATTTCTTCATTAATTACTCGTCTATTTATCTATCTATTAACAATTTGTTGATGGCATCTAATAGATAATTTTATTGTCTATCTTTTCGTATATACATATATCTATTTATCTATTTCCTAAGATGAGAAATTTCACTTTATATAATATATTTTTGACTAAAAATTGTAAAATATGACAAAAATGTCTTAATTTATTTATTTATTACTCGTCTATTTATCTATCTATTGAAATTTTGTTGATGGCATTTAATAGATAATTCTATTGTCTATCTTTTGGTATATACATATATATATATTTATCTATTTCCGAAGATGAAAAATTTCACTTTATATAATATATTTTTGACTAAAAATAGTAAAATATGACCAAAGTGTCCCACTTTTTTCGTTAATTACTCGTCTATTTATCTATCTATCGACAAGTTGTTGATGGCATCTAATAGATAATTTTATTGTACATTTTTTGGTATATACATGTATCTATTTATCTATTTCCTAAGATGAGAAATTTCACTTTATATAATATATTTTTAACTAAAAATAGTAAAATATGACAAAAGTGTCTTAATATTCTTGTTAATTACTCGTCTATTGATCTATTTATCGACAATTTGTTGATGGCATCTAATAGATAATTTTATTGTCTATCTTTTGGTATATAAAAGTATCTATTTATCTATTTTTAAGATGAGAAATTTCACTTTATATAATATATTTTTGACTAAAAATTGTAGAATATGACAAAAATGTCTTATTTTCTTTTTTATAACTCATCTATTTATCTTTCTTTCGACAATATGTTGATGGCATCTAATAGATAATTTTATTATCGATCTTTTGGTTTATACATGTATCGATTTATCTATTTCCTAAGATGTGAAATGTCACTTTATATATTATATTTTTGACTAAAAATAGTAAAATATTACCAATGTGTCTTAATTATTTCGTTTATTACACGTCTATTTATCTATCTATCAACAATTTGTTGATGTCATCTAATTTTATAATTTAATCGTCTATCTTTTGGTATATACATGTATTATATTTATCTATTTCCTAATATGAGAAATTTCACTTATTATATATATTTTTAACTAAAACATGTAAAATATGACAAAATTGTCTTAATTGTTTCATTTATTACTCGTCTATTTATCTATCTATTGAAAATTTGTTGATGGCATCTAATAGATAATTTTATTGTCTATCTTTTGATTTTTTCATGTATCTATTTATCTATTTCCTAAGATGAGAAATTTCACTTCATATATTATATTTTTTACAAAAAATTGTAAAATATGACCAAAATGTCCCACTTTTTTCGTTAATTACTCGTCTATTTATCTATCTATCAACAATTTGTTGATGGCATCTAATAGATAATTTTATCGTCTATCTTTTGGTATATACATGTATCTATTTATCTATTTCCTAAGATGAGAAATTTCACTTTATATAATATATTTTTAACTAAAAATGGTAAAATATGACAAAAATGTCTTAATTTTCTTGTTAATTACTCGTTTATTTATCTATTTATCGACAATTTGTTGATGGCATCTAATAGATAGTTTTATTGTCTATCGTTTGGTTTATACATGTATCTATTTATCTTATTGCTAAGATGAGAAATTTCACTTTATATATTATATTTTTGACTAAAAATTGTAAAATATGACAAAAGTGTCTTAATTATTTCATTTATTACTCATCTATTTATCTATCTATCGACAATTTGTTGATGGCATCTAATAGATAATTTTATTGTCTATCTTTTCGTATATACATGTATCAATTTATCTATTTTATAAGATGAGAAATGTCACTTTATATAATACATTTTTGACTAAAAATTGTAAAATATGACCAAAGTGTCCCACTTTTTTCGTTAATTACTCGTCTATTTATCAATCTATCAACAATTTGTTGATGGCATCTAATAGATAATTTTATTATCGATCTTTTGGTTTATACATGTATCGATTTATCTATTTCCTAAGATGTGAAATGTCACTTTATATATTATATTTTTGACTAAAAATAGTAAAATATTACCAATGTGTCTTAATTATTTCGTTTATTACTCGTCTATTTATCTATCTATCAACAATTTGTTGATGTCATCTAATAAATAATTTAATCGTCTTTCTTTTGGTATATACATGTATTATATTTATCTATTTCCTAATATGAGAAATTTCACTTATTATAATATATTTTTAACTAAAAATTGTAAAATATGACAAAATTGTCTTAATTGTTTCATTTATTACTCGTCTATTTATCTATATATTGAAAATTTGTTGATGGCATCTAATAGATAATTTTATTGTCTATCTTTTGATTTTTTCATGTATCTATTTATCTATTTCCTAAGATGAGAAATTTCACTTCATATATTATATTTTTTACAAAAAATTGTAAAATATGACCAAAATGTCCCACTTTTTTCGTTAATTACTTGTCTATTTATCTATCTATCAACAATTTGTTGATGGCATCTAATAGATAAATTTATCGTCTATCTTTTGGTATATACATGTATCTATTTATCTATTTCCTAAGATGAGAAATTTCACTTTATATAATATATTTTTAACTAAAAATGGTAAAATATGACAAAAATGTCTTAATTTTCTTGTTAATTACTCGTCTATTTATCTATTTATCGACAATTTGTTGATGGCATCTAATAGATAGTTTTATTGTCTATCGTTTGGTTTATACATGTATCTATTTATCTTATTGCTAAGATGAGAAATTTCACTTTATATATTATATTTTTGACTAAAAATTGTAAAATATGACAAAAGTGTCTTAATTATTTCATTAATTACTCGTTTATTTATCTATCTATCGACAATTTGTTGATGGCATCTAATAGATAATTTTATTGTCTATCTTTTCGTATATACATATATCAATTTATCTATTTTATAAGATGAGAAATGTCACTTTATATAATACATTTTTGACTAAAAATTGTAAAATATGACCAAAGTGTCCCACTTTTTTCGTTAATTACTCGTCTATTTATCAATCTATCAACAATTTGTTGATGGCATCTAATAGATAATTTTATTATCGATCTTTTGGTTTATACAAGTATTGATTTATCTATTTCCTAAGATGTGAAATGTCACTTTATATATTATATTTTTGACTAAAAATAGTAAAATATTACCAATGTGTCTTAATTATTTCGTTTATTACTCGTCTATTTATCTATCTATCAACAATTTGTTGATGTCATCTAATAAATAATTTAATCGTCTATCTTTTGGTATATACATGTATTATATTTATCTATTTTCTAATATGAGAAATTTCACTTATTATAATATATTTTTAACTAAAAATTGTAAAATATGACAAAATTGTCTTAATTGTTTCATTTATTACTCGTCTATTTATCTATATATTGAAAATTTGTTGATGGCATCTAATAGATAATTTTATTGTCTATCTTTTGATTTTTTCATGTATCTATTTATCTATTTCCTAAGATGAGAAATTTCACTTCATATATTATATTTTTTACAAAAAATTGTAAAATATGACCAAAATGTCCCACTTTTTTCGTTAATTACTCGTCTATTTATCTATCTATCAACAATTTGTTGATGGCATCTAATAGATAATTTTATCGTCTATCTTTTGGTATATACATGTATCTATTTATCTATTTCCTAAGATGAGAAATTTCACTTTATATAATATATTTTTAACTAAAAATGGTAAAATATGACAAAAATGTCTTAATTTTCTTGTTAATTACTCGTTTATTTATCTATTTATCGACAATTTGTTGATGGCATCTAATAGATAGTTTTATTGTCTATTGTTTGGTTTATACATGTATCTATTTATCTTATTGCTAAAATGAGAAATTTCACTTTATATATTATATTTTTGACTAAAAATTGTAAAATATGACAAAAGTGTCTTAATTATTTCATTTATTACTCATCTATTTATCTATCTATCGACAATTTGTTGATAGCATCTAATAGATAATTTTATTGTCTATCTTTTCGTATATACATGTATCAATTTATCTATTTTATAAGATGAGAAATGTCACTTTATATAATACATTTTTGACTAAAAATTGTAAAATATGACCAAAGTGTCCCACTTTTTTCGTTAATTACTCGTCTATTTATCAATCTATCAACAATTTGTTGATGGCATCTAATAGATAATTTTATCGTCGATCTTTTGGTTTAAACATGTATCGATTTATCTATTTCCTAAGATGTGAAATGTCACTTTATATATTATATTTTTGACTAAAAATAGTAAAATATTACCAATGTGTCTTAATTATTTCGTTTATTACTCGTCTATTTATCTATCTATCAACAATTTGTTGATGTCATCTAATAAATAATTTAATCGTCTATCTTTTGGTATCTACATGTATTATATTTATCTATTTCCTAATATGAGAAATTTCACTTATTATAATATATTTTTAACTAAAAATTGCAAAATATGACAAAATTGTCTTAATTGTTTCATTTATTACTCGTCTATTTATCTATATAGTGACAATTTGTTGATGGCATCTAATAGATAATTTTATTGTCTATCTTTTGGGTTTTTCATGTATCTATTTATCTATTTCCTAAGATGAGAAATTTCACTTCATATATTATATTTTTTACAAAAAATTGTAAAATATGACCAAAATGTCCCACTTTTTTCGTTAATTACTCGTCTATTTATCTATCTATCAACAATTTGTTGATGGCATCTAATAGATAATTTTATCGTCTATCTGTTGGTATATACATGTATCTATTTATCTATTTGCTAAGATTCGAAAATTCACTTTATATAATATATTTTTAACTAAAAATAGTAAAATATGACAAAAGTATCTTATTTTCTTTTTTATTACTTATCTATTTATCTATCTATCGACAATTTGTTGATGGCATCTAATAGATAATTTTATTGTCTATCTTTTCGTATATACATGTATCAATTTATCTATTTCTTAAAATGAGAAATTTCACTTTATATAATATATTTTTGACTAAAAATTGTAAAATATGACCAAAGTGTCCCACTTTTTTCGTTAATTACTTGTCTATTTATCTATTTATCGACAATTTGTTGATGACATCTAATAGATAATTTTATTGGCTATCTTTTCGTATATACATGTATCAATTTATCTGTTTCCTAAGATGAGAAATTTCACTTTATATAATATATTTTTGACTAAAAATAGTAAAATATGACCAAAGTGTCCCAATTTTTTCGTTAATTACTCGTCTATTTATCTATCTATCGACAATTTGTTGATGGCATCTAATAGATAATTTAATTGTCTATTTTTTTATATATAAATGTACCTATTTATCTATTTCCTAAAATGAGAAATTTCACTTTATATAATATATTTTTAACTAAAAATAGTAAAATATGACAAAAGTGTCTTAATTTTCTTGTTAATTACTCGTCTATTTATCTATTTATCGACAATTTGTTGATGGCATCTAATAGATAATTTTATCGTCTATCTTTTGGTATATACATATATATATTTATCTATTTCCTAAGATGAGAAATTTACCTTTATATAATATATTTTTGACTAAAAATAGTAAAATATGACAAAAGTGTCCCACTTTTTTCGTTAATTACTCGTCTATTTTTCTACCTATCGACAATTTGTTGATGGCATCTAATAGATAATTTAATTGTCTATTTTTTTATATATAAATGTATCTATTTATCTATTTCCTAAGATGAGAAATTTCACTTTATATAATATATTTTTAACTAAAAATAGTAAAATATGACAAAAGTGTCTTAATTTTCTTGTTAATTACGTGTCTATTTATCTATTTATCGATAATTTGTTGATGGCATCTAATAGATAATTTTATCATCTATTATTTGGTATATACATGTATCTATTTATCTATTTCCTAAGATTCGAAATTTTACTTTATATAATATATTTTTGACTAAAAATAGTAAAATGTGACAAAAATGTCTTATTTTCTTTTTTATTACTCATCTATTTATATTTTTTTCGACAATATGTTGATGGCATCTAAAAGATAATTTTATTGTCTATCTTTTCGTATATACATGTATCAATTTATCTATTTCCTAAGATGAGAAATTTCCGTTTATATAATATATTTTTGACTAAAAATTGTAAAGTATGACAAAAATATCTTAATTGTTTCATTTATTACTCGTCTATTTATCTATCTATTGAAAATTTGTTGATGGCATCTAATAGATAATTCTATTGTCTATCTTTTGGTATATACATATATATATTTATCTATTTCCTAAGATGAGAAATTTACCTTTATATAATATATTTTTGACTAAAAATAGTAAAACATGACCAAAGTGTCCCATTTTTTCGTTAATTACTCGTCCATTTATCTATCTATCGACAATTTGTTGATGGCATCTAATAGATAATTTTATTGTACATTTTTTGGTATATACATGTATCTATTTATGTATTTCCTAAGATGAGAAATTTCACTTTATATAATATATTTTTAACTAAAAATAGTAAAATATGACAAAAGTGTCTTAATATTCTTGTTAATTACTCGTCTATTGATCTATTTATCGACAATTTGTTGATGGCATCTAATAGATAATTTTATTGTCTATCGTTTGGTTTATACATGTATCTATTTATCTTATTCCTAAGATGAGAAATTTCACTTTATATATTATATTTTTTTACAAAAAATTGTAAAATATGATAAAAGTGTCCCATTTCTTCATTAATTACTCGTCTATTTATCTATCTATCAACAATTTGTTGATGGCATCTATTAGATCATTTTATCGTCTATCTTTTGGTATATAAATGTATCTATTTATCTATTTTTAAGATGAGAAATTTCACTTTATATAATATATTTTTGACTAAAAATTGTAGAATATGACAAAAATGTCTTATTTTCTTTTTTATAACTCATCTATTTATCTTTCTTTCAACAATATGTTGATGGCATCTAATAGATAATTTTATTGTCTATCTTTTCGTATATACATGTAGCAATTTATCTATTTTCTAAGATGAGAAATTTCACTTTATATAATATATTTTTGACTAAAAATTGTAAAATATGACAAAAATGTCTTAATTGTTTCATTTATTACTCGTCTATTTATCTATCTATGGAAAATTTTTTGATGGCATCTAATAGATAATTTTATTGTCTATCTTTTGGTATATACATGTATCTATTTATCTATTTTCTAAGATGAGAAATTTCACTTTATATAATATATTTTTTACTATAATTTTTAAAATAGGACAAAAGTGTCTTAATTGTTTCATTTATTACTCGTCTATTTATCTATCTATCGACAATTTGTTGATGGCATCTAATAGATAATTTTATCGTCTATCTTTTTGACTAAAAATAGTAAAATATGAAAAAAATGTTGTTAAAAATAAAAACAGTGTTGCCAATATTAAAAGCTGTATTGCCAATAATAAAAGTATTAGCAATAATAAAAAAAATGTTGCCAATAATAAAAGCAGTGTTGCCAATAATAAAAGAAGTGTTGCCAATAATAAATACACTCCATATGTACACACACACCCTCTTACGCACATAGAAATATCAACCTCAGACAATAACACCATATATACGTGTTTATATGTGTGTGTACATATGTGTATGTGTGTGTGTACGTGTGTATGTATATAATAATAATAATAATAATAATAATAATAATAAATGGTTTATATAGGGGCTGGCAGCACTAAAGCTGAAAATATACAAATTACAATATGATTAATTATGAGAAAGATATTTACATAATGAATGTGTACGTGTACATGTGTGTGTACGTGTGTGTGTGTGTGTGTGTGTGTACATGTGTATGTGTGTGTGTACGTGTGTATGTGTGTGTATACATGTGTATATGTGTGTGTGTATATATGTGTACGTGTGTATGTGTGTATGTACGTGTGTCTGTACGTGTGTCTGTGTGTGTACGTGTGTGTGTATGTGTGTGTGTATGTGTGTGTACGTGTGTGTGTACGTGTGTGTGTATGTGTATGTGTACGTGTGTGTGTACGCGTGTATGTGTGTGTACGTGTGTGTGTACGTGTGTGAACGTTAGTGTGAGTGTGTGTGTGTGTACGTGTACGTGTGTGTGTGTGTGTGTGTGTGTGTGTGTGTGTGTGAGTGTGTGTGTGTGTACGTGTATGTGTGTGTGTGTACGTGTGTGTTAGTGTGTGTGTGTTTGTACGTGTATGTGTGTGTGTGTTTGTACGTGTATGTGTGTGTGTGTGTGTGTGTATGTATGTGTGCGTGTGTGTGTGTGTGTGTGTATGTGTGTTTGTGTGTGTGTGTGCGTGTGTGAACGTGTGTGTGCGTGTGTGAACGTGTGTGTGTGTGTACGTGTACGTGTGTGTGTGTGTGTGTATGTGTGTGTGTGTGTACGTGTGTGTGAGTGTGTGTGTGTGTGAGTGTGTGTGAGTGTGTGTGTGTGTACGTGTGTGTGAGTGTGTTTGTGTGTACGTGTATGTGTGTGTGTACGTGTGTGTTAGTGTGTGTGTGTGTGTACGTGTATGTGTATGTGTGTCTGTACGCGTGTATGTGTGTGTACGTGTGTGTGTACGTGTGTTAACATGTGTGTGAGTGTGTGTGTGTGTACGTGTACGTGTGTGTGTGTGTGTGCGTGTGTGTGTACGTGTGTGTACGTGTTTGTGCGTGTGTATGTGTGTGTGTGTGTATGTACGTGTGTGTGTGTGTACGTGTGTGTGTACGTGTGTGTTTGTGTATACGTATGTGTGTGTATTCGTGTGTGTGTGTGTACGCGTGTGTGTGTACGCGTGTGTGTGTATACGTGTGTGTGTGTACGTGCGTGTGTGTGTATGTGTGTGTGTGTGTGTATGTATGTTTGTGTGTGTGTGTATGTGTGTACGTGTGTGTGTACGAGTGTGTTTGTGTATATGTGTGTGTGTGTGTGTTTACGTGCGTGTGTGTGTGTGTGTGTGTATGTGTGTGTGTGTGTATGTGTGTGTGTATGTGTGTGTGTGTATGTATGTTTGTGTGTGTTTGTGTGTGTATGTATGTTTGTGTGTGTGTGTATGTGTGTGTGTGTGTACGTGTGTATACGTGTGTGTGTGTGTCCCGCCGACCGTGACCGAGTGAGGACGTGTGGAGTGAGTTCTCCGTGTTACCGGTGATAGTGTCTGTGACTGCCATTATGGATAACAATTTACCACCTCCAGACACTTACTGTTCGGTATGCAAGGAACAATGCATACTAGAGTGTCTTAAATGTTCTAAGTGCAAGCATTTCATACATACAGACTGTTCAAAGCTCCCAGTGTACGCCATTGTGAACTTTTTCCATACCAGAAGCCAATACACATGTGAAGTTTGTGTAAGGGAACATCCTGGAAATCAAGATGGAGTGTTTGCATTGGTACTTACCCTACTAGACAATGTAAAGGACAAAAAACTAAATATGTTACAGACAGAACATGAAAATATGGAAGGCGAGGATGACCTAGAAAATGTAAACAGTGAGCCTAATGAACCCCTGGAGCCGGATCTCGACTCAGATCCTGATCCGGAACAGTGTTTTGATGGACAGGAAGGCAAGCCAGTTATGAAAAATAACAGTGATCGTCGGTCGATTATTGTGTGCAGCCATTATAAGCGACATTGCTGCAAGTTTGGCCTAACGGGTCGTGACTGTCCATACGCACATCCAAAATTGTGCATCAGGTACAAAACAAACGGTCTGGACCCAGTGAAAGGATGCAAAAAGGGCAATAAGTGTACCTACTTTCACCCTCCTATTTGCTACGGTTCGGACAGAAGACGTGAGTGTCTCAAACTAGAGTGTAAAAGACTCATTTGAAGGGGACTCGCCGTTACCCATCCACGGAACTAAAACAACAACAACAGCAACAACAACAACCCAAACAAGCGACTCTAACACGCCGTCCAACGACTGCCAGCCTGTTTACTCATCCACCTATCTACACAACTAGGGAGGAAGCAACCCCCCAGCCACACCAGGCCCAAGGCCAACAAACTGATTCGGTATTTTTTTTAGTACAACAGATAAAACAAATGCAGCAGGTACAGCAACAAATAATACATGCACTAAAGCTAGTACCATGGCAGGGGAGTTTCCCCCCAACACAAGGGCCCCAACAACAATACCCACAACAACTGGGCCCTACACAAACCCCCTACATAAAGTAATCATGCTCAATATCCAGGGCCTTTTACCATATGAATTTAAAGCAAAAATACAGTTGCTTTCTGAACTAGCACAAGAAGAAAGGGCCCTCATAATAGCATTAACCGAGTCACATCTCTCAGACAATATAAAGGAAGCTGAAATAAAAATAGATAATTATACACCGTTTAGAACTGACAGATCTGATCAAAGAAAAAAAAGGTGGTGTTATCACATACATACACAACAAGTTAGCAACTTCTACTGAGACTTTATTTTCCCAGTCTAACTCATATAATGAGGCTCAGGTATTATACATAAAAGATGTAAATATGATCTTCATAAATATTTATCGACCACCAGCATGTCCATCTACAAAATTCCTTGAACCACTCAACAAAATTCAAACTATACTACAGAATTTTCCACCACCTATGCCTACCATTATGCTTACAGGAGACCTAAATTTTCCTCTCATTAACTGGGAATCAGAGAGGGTCTATGGAGGAGCAGCAGACATGCGAGCTCAAGCAGAAGCGTTGTTAAACCTTGCCTCAGATTTTTGCATGAATCAACATATAAATACTCCTACAAGAGGTAAAAATATACTGGACATTGTTATGACCAACGACGACCAACTCATCCACGACTACACTGTAGAAATATATTGTTAATATAGCAACAAATATAACCAGAGATGAACACCAAAACAAGGTCAGCCCAGCACCGCAAATAGCGCTCAATTTCAACCAACTTAACTTTTTCAGTGAGTCTGTGTCCTGGGTAAACCTTAAAAGTGACCTTAGTGAAGTGGACTGGTATCAACTCATGCAGGATTTTGATCCCGAGTCACAGTATAAGCAAATATTATCAACATGTCTGCAGATCTCAAGGAAACATGTGCCCACAAGACGCACAGTAAACAAACAATGTATACAACGAGATCGCAAGACATTGATGCGGAAGCGAACCAAGCTACGTAAAAGAATGAAGCACACTACCGACATATCAAATAAACGTAAGATTGAACACAACATTGCCTCTATTGAAGGAAAACTTAAAATTTCAGTTGAAACAGAGGCTGAAAGAAGAGAATCAAAAGCTGTGTCATGCATAAAAACAAACCCCAAATATTTTTATAAATATGCGGGCACGAAATCCAAAGTGAGAGCTGGTGTTGGACCACTGAAAGCTGTGCAGGGTCACCTCACCAAGGAACCAGAGGAGATTGCAGAGATACTAAGGCTGCAATATGAGGACGTGTTTAGTACCCCATGTGACGAAAAGATTATCCTCTCACCCAAAGACTTTTTTACCCAAGAGACTGAACCTACACCGAATTGGAAACAACGCAGCAGCCGGCCCAGATCAGTTCCCGGCACTTCTCCTTAAAAAGTGTGGCAAGGAGCTGAGCATTCCCTTGAGCATACTATACAGAAATTCTCTGGACTCAGGTCTCATCCCAACACAACTAAAAAGAGCAAAGATAACTCCTGTATATAAAGGGGGTTCGAGATCAGAGGCAAGAAATTATAGACCTATTGCACTGACCTCACACATCATAAAGGTTCTCGAGAAGATAATAGTGAAAAATATTTCATCATACCTCGAGAAAAACGATAAATTAAACCAAGACCAATATGGCTTCCGAGCAGGCCGCTCATGCCTTGCACAACTACTTGCCCACCATGAAAAGGTTCTAACAGCACTAGAACATAATAGAAACATAGATGTCATTTATCTAGACTTTGCTAAAGCATATGACAAAGTAGATCATGGAATCCTCCTCCACAAGGTGAAAGACATGGGCATATCAGGGAAAATTGGGGTTTGGCTACACAGCTTCCTTACCGACCTGGAACAGTCAGTGTCTGTTGGTGGTATTGTTACCCAGACATCCGTGGTCACCAGTGGAGTACCACAAGGATCAGTCCTTGGACCCCTACTTTTCCTTATACATATATCGGACATCAATGAACACGTCAAACATTCGTCTGTTGCGTCCTTCGCAGACGACACTCGAGTAATGAAGGAGATATCGTCTGAAACTGATGCCACACAGCTACAGGCAGATCTTTCAACATTATATCAATGGGCAAATGAAAATAACATGTCATTTAACAACAACAAATTTGAACATATGATGTACACCAAAGGAGCGAACAATGCTACACATGTGTATATAGCACAAGATGGTACAACTATAGACACCAAAGAATGTGTAAGAGACCTTGGTGTTACCCTCACCTGTGATGGAACCTTTACAACACACATAACGAATGCGACAAAAAAAAGCAAGGAGCCAGGCTGGCTGGATCCTGCGCACTTTTAGAACACGAGACGCTATTCCCATGCTGACGCTCTACAAGTCCCTCGTACTTCCACTATTGGAGTATTGTTGCCAACTTTGGTCTCCATGGAAAGTGGGAGAGAAGCAATCACTCGAGGCAGTTCAACGATCATTTACTAGTAAAATTACTGTTGTCAAACACCTAGATTACTGGAGAAGACTGCAAACACTTGAACTGTTCTCTCTGGAAAGGCGCAGAGAAAGGTATGCCATCATATACATATATAAAATCATCACTGGCTGTAATACAAATAACATCAATATACGCACGACTACCCATCAACGACTGGGACGACTTTGCCGTGTGGAAAGAACACACCCCAGAGCGGTGGCCTCCAGAATAAAAACACTAAAGGAGAATACATTTGCAACAAGAGGACCTCTGCTCTTCAATGCCTTACCAAGACACCTGCGTGACTCCAACATCAGTTCAGAACAGTTCAAGAATAAACTGGACAAGTTTCTCTGGACAATACCTGACCAACTCAAGCTGCCCCACTACCCTATTCGTGCCACCAGTAATAGTATTACTGACCAGCTGGCACTACAACGGGCAGACGGCATCTTCTAGTGGCGGCACATCAGCGTGGCCATGGCCAGAATAATCTGCCCTAAACTACATCCAACAGATCCAACAGTATGTGTGTGTATATGTGTGTGTGTGTGTGTGTGTGTATGTGTGTACATGTGTGTGTCTGTACGCATGTGTGTGTGTGTGTAATAATAATAATAATAATAATAATATACGGTTTATTAGTAAATGGCAGCTGATGGGCTGAAAATATACATAATACATTTAAAATTAAAATTAAATGAGGATGAATGAATGAATACAAGTATAAATATTAGAAATGAATAATAAATTGATTGCAGAACATAGAAAAACACAGAAATATATAAATACAATAGTACTGTACATGTGTACATGTCCTGGGAGGGTAGTGGTGTCAGGTCAGGATTAGGATTAAGGGGGGGATTAATATTGAGGTGCAGTGTAGGTCTGTGTGTGTGTGTGTATGTGTGTGTGTATGTGTGTGTGTATGTGTGTGAACGTGTGTGTGTGTATGTGTGTGTGTGTGTGTACGTGTATATGTGTGTGTGTATGTATGTGTGTGTGTGTGTGTGTGCATGTGTGTGTGTGTGTACGTGTGTATGTGTGTGTACGTGTGTATGTGTATGTACAGCTCCGGACTGATCAATGGTCCACACTTCTTCCACCCTTGCCTTGGTGTGGGCCTCAACGGATATGGTATCACTGACAGGTGGAGGGGGGAGGGGAGAAATGTGGGCGGAGTTATATAGGGGGTGTAGCGTTACCAATGTTGAGCCATCCTGAAATTTGAATCCCGAACCACTTGTGATCATGGATGTGAACCACTCACTTGAAGGTGGTAGGAGAGGAGGGGTTGGGCTGGGGAGAGAGGGGTAAAGCTTCACCAGTGATCGAGATGGAGAGAATTATTGGATCAAGTAGCTAAATGTTTTCTTCTGTAATCTAAATCCAACTCTGATGCTGCATTCCATGGGATATTCTTTATTATTTGAAATGAATCCAGATTTTACCTAATATAATTAACACGACACCAGTTTTTGATGACTAATATATCAAGCGATGCACCACCTACCCAGTGTTAAGTTACATTTCAAGTAAATCCTTTATTTTTATCCTGTATCATTCATGACATTTTCTAAGAAACGTTTATTTTGTAACTGGTTACCAAAGGATAATAGTTATAGTGTAAGATGTTAATTACCCAATTACTACTCCATCTGTTTTTCCTCACCCCGTCCTCCCTTATTCAATTCACCGTTTCCTCTCCCTCCATCCCACCATTCCTTTATACTCCATCTTACCACCACTACCATCATTCTGTGTGTTGCTGCATAATCTGTTAATGCGCAAACACGACCACAATAGAAATAAAGGTTATATCTGGTATGCAAAAACAATCCGATATATATGACAAATATATTTATTACCATTATTTATTTATCTGAGGTCAACATCTAGGCCAGCCATTCAGACGCCCAGTGTTAGTGAACCAATCACAACATTTAGAGGATATTGTGTCACAACTATTGTTATTACTAATTAAAATAGGGAAAAATTAAAATCAGACATTTATTGGTTATTGTTTACATGACTTTGTCAGTTTAGGTGAAAGCTCCACAAGTCCTCGTCACGAAGCATTCAAACCCATAATCCAACTGGGTCTGTAGGCACCACACTGTAATTATAATAACCACAATTATAATAACTGTTAACTTATTATAACCTGAAGTTTATACTTCGACCTCACGTTTGCATTAAGCATGTGTAATGTTTGTTTTGTTTTCTTATTATTATTATAAGCACCGATATATGTATTGCTTTAGACCCTTAGCCAGGATGATATACAGTATATACACTATTTATATACACTTCTATGAAGATATTAAGGCTTGAAATACTGTAGATTACATATTTCATTTTATTACTCATCAATTTGTTGCTAGTATCGTGTTCAACCACCCTCCTTCTCAATGACAGCCTGCAGTTGCTCGGGCATTGAGGCACCATGCCTCCTCACTGTATAATATATATGGTTTTCCCCGAAAAATCTCCCACTGTGTTCTGGTGTGACATAGCAAATCTGCTGTGGTTCTCTGTCGTTCTGGCTCCCACGTGTTAACGATAGAACCTCATACATTTTCTATAGGGTTCATATCGCAGTCTTAAATCGACAAATCTATCACCTGCAAATAATCATGAGCAGTAAACCATTTTTGAACTTTCCTCGCCATATGGATAGGGCATCGGTCGTGTATAGGACAGATAAGGGTGAGTAGTTGAAAAGAAATTAAAAACATTTAGAATATGTGCTTCATTATATTGCATTTGATCAATCTATTAAACAAAGACACTGTCTGTTGTTCACCCACGTAGAGAGATACTGATTATAATTATTATCCTTTGGATATTAAACAACAAATAACGGAGCCGAGACAATTAATTTTCTGTCTTCAGCTTTAACTGTATTCTTTTCACCCCTCATGCTGGTAGTCCCCCTCTTTATCACACAACCTCCTCTCCCCTGTCTTCTCTCTCTCTCTCTCTCTCTCTCTCTCTCTCTCTCTCTCTCTCTCTCTCTCTCTCTCCTTCCTTTCTTGCCTTCTGAAATATTCTTTATCTTTTCTTTCTCATATTTTAAACTCTCTCATTCGTTCTTTCAAAGTTTAATGACATAGGCCTTTCTCCCTTATCACCCATAGTCCTTCAAATTTATGTAAGCGAAAGGATATGATAATAGTTATGTAGAACAAAGGTGTTGGGAGATACGCATTCTTGCCTGCATAATCCCACCCACAGCATTTCGCCTTCTTAAATCAGAAGGAATATTGGTTTCATGTATTGCCATTTGCCAGTATGTTGCTAGTCTGAATTATGGCCATTTGTTATCAAAATATATATGTAGATATATAAACTTACTTTTACTTACATCCAGCATTACTGTGCACAGAACATGTGACACAATATGGACCACAAGGACAGTAATGGTAGTCAACGTAATTCTCATGTATCTCTCTATATGCTACTGAAAACAATGTTTTATGCTCAACTACAGAATTATGTTCTCAGAATGATATTGATAACCAAATATAATGAAAACAATATAAACAAATTAACATTTATTGCACAACAAAGGATGCTACTGTTTCAATGGAGTAACCAGCCCACACTATATATGACGGTGTGCAATCTTTCAACATGTTTTCCATACGGTGTTGGCTACATAGGACAAGCTACTCCCACAGGGTTTCAAATTACATAAGCTTACAATATTCATGCATATTACAATACCAGCTATATATGTCTTAACACGGTCGACTTGGATGTCATATCGTAGAGTGTAAGGAAATATCAGGGATGACGACGGTGATAATTATCGCAAGCCAGTGAGATGAAAAGAGGAATTTTTTCTACTTGAAGATAGTACTAATGAATAGTAATAATTCTAGACCCAGCTTATTGACAATAATTTTATACATATGCACGTCAGCGTTATTGCGTTCCAGAACATTTCGGTAGGTTATGAGTTGAATTAATAAATGGGTATTCTCTTGATCCTGGGTAGAGATATCCTTATCGTCTATATTACAAGATAAATATGATTTCGTAAAGATAATCTATCGACATAGAGTAAATCTTGGTGTGACGAAAGGTAATTTTGTTAAGGGAACTAATTTCTAACCACAGTAGACTATACATTTAAGGGAACACTATATCTTCTTGTAAAATTGAAGTTCCATGAATACTCCAGACTATGCCAGAAAGCAGACGACCTTGGTGTTTCTTATGTGGGATCAGTTTCGTGGCAAAGTTTGGAGGATGCATAGAGCTCCAATTTAGCAGACAGCATCCTCTTAACTTCCCATCTCTTGCCCCCACTTCCCGAAACTCAAACATGGATTGATGAGGTAAGAATATAACCATAATGACTACTACACTATAAATACATAAGATATTTATACATCAACGAGAAACGACAGTGGTTTAGTTGTCTTTTATATGGATGACAATAAACATTGTTACTCAGGACAGACCAACAGTTCCATATTGTGTCAACTGTTGAAATGAATGAATCTGAAAGTACCGAATCACATAGTTCCTCTCCGTCAACTGAGACGGTGGCGTACTGACATGAGTATTATTTGTCAAATCTGTGAACTGAATAGTTTTAACTGTAGCGAAGAAAACACAAAATAAAGTAGTTAGAAGATAAACTTGTGTCACGTGACACTATACGCAGCGGTTAGGTTTCCTGCCATGAACACAGAGGTATCAGCCACCTCGGGGCATCAGTCACACCAGGTCACAATGGAAAACATGTTGGAAGATTGCACACCATCATATATATATATATATATATATATATATATATATATATATATATATATATATATATATATATATATATATATATATATATATATATATATATATATATATATATATATATATATATATATATATATATATATTCTACATAACTATTATCATATCCTTTAGCTTGCATAAATTTGAAGGACTATGGGTGATAAGGGAGAAAGGCCTATGTCATTAAACTTTGAAAGAACGAATGAGAGGGTTAAAAATATGAGAAAGAAAAGATAAGGAATATTTCAGAAGGCAAGGAAGGATGAGAGAGAGAGAGAGAGAGAGAGAGAGAGAGAGAGAGAGAGAGAGAGAGAGAGAGAGAGAGAGAGAGAGACAGAGAGAGAGAGAGAGAAGACAGGGGAGAGGAGGTTGTGTGAGGTTGCCAGTTACTTGAAAGATATAGGTATTAAGTTTATTTTACGGCGAGAAAAAGTGATAAAGAGGGGGACTACCAGCATGAGTGGTGAAAAGAATACAGTTAAAGCTGAAGACAGAAAATTAATTGTCTCGGCTCCGTTATTTGTTGTTTAATATCCAAAGGATAATAATTATAATCAGTATCTCTCTACGTGGGTGAACAACAGACAGTGTCTTTGTTTAATAGATTGATCAAATGCAATATAATGAAGCACATATTCTAAATGTTTTTAATTTCTTTTCAACTACTCACCCTTATCTGTCCTATACACGACCGATGCCCTATCCATATGGCGAGGAAAGTTCAAAAATGGTTTACTGCTCATGATTATTTGCAGGTGATAGATGTGTCTATTTAAGACTGCGATATGAACCCTATAGAAAATGTATGAGGTTTTATCGTTAACACGTTGGAGCCAGAACGACAGAGAACCACAGCAGATTTGCTATGTCACACCAGAACACAGTGGGAGATTTTTCGGGGAAAACCATATATATTATACAGTGAGGATGCATGGTGCCTCAATGCCCGAGCGACTGGAGACTGTCAATTGATGAGTAATGAAATGAAATATGTAATCTACAGTATTTCAAGCCTTAATATGTTCATAGAAGTGTATAATAGTGTATATACTGTATATCATCGTGGCTAAGGGTCTAAAGCAATACATATATCGGTGCTTATAATAATAATAAGACAACAAAACAAACATTACACATGCTTAATGCAAACGTGAGGTTGAAGTATAAACTTCAGGTTATAATAAGTTAACAGTTATTATAATTGTGGTTATTATAATTACAGTGTGGTGCCTACAGACCCAGTTGGATTATGGGTTTGAATGCTTCGTGACGAGGACTTGTGGAGATTTCACAAATTGACAAAGTCATATAAACAATAACCAATAAATGTCTTATTTCAATTTTTCCCTATTTTAATTAGTAATATCAATAGTTGTGACACAATATCTTCTAAATGTTGTGATTGGTTCACTAACACTGGGCGTCTGAATGGCTGGCCTAGATGTTGACCTCAGATAAATAAATAAAGGTAATAAATATATTCGTCATATATAACGGATTGTATTTGCATACCATATATCACTATTATTTCTATTGTGGTCGTGTTTGCGCATTAACAGATTATGCAGCAACACACAGAATGATGGTAGTGGTGGTAAGATGGAGAGTAAAGGAATGGTGGGATGGAGGGAGAGGAAAAAGTGAATTGAATAAGGGAGGACGGGGTGAGGAAGAACAGATGGAGTAGTAATTGGGTAATTAACATCTTACACTATAACTATTATCCTTTGGTAACCAGTTACACAATAAACGTTTCTTAGAAAATGTCATGAATGATACAGGATAAAAATAAAGGATTTACTTGAAAAGTAACTTAACACTGAGTAGGTGGTGCATCGCTTGATATATTAGTCATCAAAAACTGGTGTCGTGTTAATTATATTAGGTAAAATCTGGATTCATTTCAAATAATAAAGAAATCCCATGGAATGCAGCATCAGAGTTGGATTTAGATTACAGAAGAAAACATTTAGCTACTTGATCCAATAATTCTCTCCATCTCGATCACTGGTGAAGCTTTACCCCTCCTCTCCCCAACATAACCCCTCCTCTCCTACCACCTTCAAGTGAGTGGTTCACATCCATGATCCCAAGTGGTTCGGGATTCAAATTTCTGGATGGCTCAACATTGGTAACGCTACGTGGTAAAGACTCCCACATTACCCCCCCCCTATATAACTCCGCCCACATTTCTCCCCTCCCCCCTCCACCTGTCAGTGATACCATATCCGTTGAGGCCCACACCAAGGCAAGGGTGGAAGAAGTGTGGACCATTGATCAGTCCGGAGCTGTACACTCGCCAGCACTGCCCCGTGGTACAGGGGCTCGCACGTTTTAGGAAATGTGGCACCACTGTGATGATTTGCCTCGAAACAATCCACGTGTGTGAAATAAGTAACCTTGATACAGTGGCGCATGACGTGAACTTTGTTGTTGAATGTTTCGAACCACAAAGTTTCTTAACAGGCTGAACTTTGTTTAACCTGATCCTTGCAATAAGTGTTTAATATCTGCCACTTTTATATATAAACGAGAGAAGTATGTATTCTTACCTCATCACGCCCTAACCATCAGAGCAACACCCGCGAACCTATATACATTTTCTTGATCAGGGTGACCCAAGGATGGTTTTAGGGCGAAAAAATGAAACACTTTTTATTTGCTCTTTCTAGCTGTTAGCGAGCTTGCCAGTGAGGAGTGGGGATTTACCAGAATAAATAGGGATATATATCCCCACCGGGAACAAATTTTGACCACCCCCTCAGGAGGAAAATTTGTGATTGCTTTTGCAATTTATGCGTATGATGAATCTTAATCCAACATACGTTTTGTTCTCCAAATATTGGGTATCTTATTTTTTACCCGGTCAACGCCGGGTACTACACAAAGTAGTTATTTATAAAATGCATAATAATTGGCCACAGTTTTGTGATGACGTGTCGTTGGTATCTCATCATCTAGTCTGCAGCGCCTTATAATATTATGAGGTCAGAGAAAAGAGTGAGCTGTGAGCCTGGCACATACAAGCTCAGATGTGACCACATTTGCTTCAATATTCGTAGTATAGTACACAGGAACAGTGAAGAAACACGATTATGTTGGTAATGTATTGGAGTTAGAAATAAGAAACCTATGCCACATTTAATGTATTTATACATATTGTATGGTAAAAGAAACTATCTATATCTATCTACCTATTTTTTACCATTAACTACACTAATTGTTGAAGTTATTCTCAAAAAGTGATAAAATGAACTGAATAAACGAGTGTAAACACTGATAAGTTGGATGTGTGAATGACAACTATGCTGATCACGTTTGTAATTCTGACTTTATTGCAATTATTTGGGTGAATAATATTAACATCACTTGTAATTGGGATATATTGTAACCTGAAACGGAGAAAAAAAAAATAAAAAAAAATAACGCACTATTAACATTGCGTATATATATTGCAGCTACAGTAACTACCTGGTTTTGTGTTCATTACGTTATGATGGCGAGAATGAATATGCTAGCCCCATCGGCAAGGTGAAGAAAACTCGTCTCTTCAGTTATGACTGGAAACTGAAGCTTCTTCCATTGAGTTCTCGACAATATCATGGATGTTCACTATTCTTGTGATTCGTTCTATGAATATTGAAGCAAATGTGGTCTTATCACAGCATGCCATATGCGAGGCTTATGACAACTCCCTTTTCTAACAACAGATTTGGGGATCCATGCATGTATTAGGTTATAAGATAGAAACAGAACGTAATAACAAAAATGTAGACAGTTAAAATGCATTACATAATGACGAGTACTGAATGCTTTCTAATGTAGAACATTCAGGTTAAACAAATTCGGGCTGAAATGATACATTGTGGTTCGAAGATTTAAACAACAAAGTTCACTTCATGCACCACTGTATCGAGGTTACTCCATCCCACATGTGGGCATTTTTCGCAGCAAATCATCACAGTGGTGCCACATCTCCTAAAACGTGCGAGATCCTGTACCACGGGGCAGTGCTGGCGAGTGTACGTGCATCATTGACAGAGTGTACGTCCTTCTCTCTTAAGCTGATAATGGCAGTGGAGGTTTAGTTTGTGTGTGTGTTTCCTCTATGTATTTTCTCTTCTATCCTAACCTATAATTCAGTATTACAGGACACACAGTAGATAACACAATACAACACAAACAGGCACACATTGGCATATTGTACAGCTCCGGACAGATCAATGGTCCACACTTCTTCCACCCTTGCCTTGGTGTGGGCCTCAACGGATATGGTATCACTGACAGGTGGAGGGGGGAGGGGAGAAATGTGGGCGGAGTTATATAGGGGGGGTAATGTGGGAGTCTTTACCACGTAGCGTTGCCAATGTTGAGCCATCCAGAAATTTGAATCCCGAACCACTTGGGATCATGGATGTGAACCACTCACTTGAAGGTGGTAGGAGAGGAGGGGTTATGTTGGGGAGAGGAGGGGTAAAGCTTCACCAGTGATCGAGATGGAGAGAATTATTGGATCAAGTAGCTAAATGTTTTCTTCTGTAATCTAAATCCAACTCTGATGCTGCATTCCATGGGATTTCTTTATTATTTGAAATGAATCCAGATTTTACCTAATATAATTAACACGACACCAGTTTTTGATGACTAATATATCAAGCGATGCACCACCTACTCAGTGTTAAGTTACTTTTCAAGTAAATCCTTTATTTTTATCCTGTATCATTCATGACATTTTCTAAGAAACGTTTATTGTGTAACTGGTTACCAAAGGATAATAGTAATAGTGTAAAATGTTAATTACCTAATTACTACTCCATCTGTTCTTCCTCACCCCGTCCTCCCTTATTCAATTCACTTTTTCCTCTCCCTCCATCCCACCATTCCTTTACTCTCCATCTTACCACCACTACCATCATTCTGTGTGTTGCTGCATAATCTGTTAATGCGCAAACACGACCACAATAGAAATAATAGTGATATCTGGTATGCAAATACAATCCGTTATATATGACGAATATATTTATTACCTTTATTTATTTATCTGAGGTCAACATCTAGGCCAGCCATTCAGACGCCCAGTGTTAGTGAACCAATCACAACATTTAGAAGATATTGTGTCACAACTATTGTTATTACTAATTAAAATAGGGAAACATTGAAATCAGACATTTATTGGTTATTGTTTACATGACTTTGTCAGTTTAGGTGAAAGCTCCACAAGTCCTCGTCACGAAGCATTCAAACCCATAATCCAACTGGGTCTGTAGGCACCACACTGTAAATGATGAACACGTTGGTGTCATACAATTATAATAACTCTGTTAACTTAATATAACCGTTTGCATTAAACATGTGTAATGTTTGTTTTGTTTTCTTATTATTATTATAAGCACCGATATATGTATTGCTTTAGACCCTATGCCAGGATGATATACAGTATATACACTATTTATAGACACTTCTATGAAGATATTAAGGCTTGAAATACTGTAGATTACATATTTCATTTCATTACTCATCAATTTGTTGCTAGTATCGTGTTCAACCACCCTCCTTCTCAATGACAGCCTGCAGTTGCTCGGGCATTGAGGCACCATGCCTCCTCACTGTATAATATATATGGTTTTCCCCGAAAAATCTCCCACTGTGTTCTGGTGTGACGTAACAAATCTGCTGTGGTTCTCTGTATATTCTGGCTCCCACGTGTTAACGATAAAACCTCATACATTTTCTATAGGGTTCATATCGCAGTCTTAAATAGACACATCTATCACCTGCAAATAATCATGAGCAGTAAACCATTTTTGAACTTTCCTCGCCATATGGATAGGGCATCGGTCGTGTATAGGACAGATAAGGGTGAGTAGTTGAAAAGAAATGAAAAACATTTAGAATATGTGCTTCATTATATTGCATTTGATCAATCTATTAAACAAAGACACTGTCTGTTGTTCACCCACGTAGAGAGATACTGATTATAATTATTATCCTTTGGATATTAAACAACAAATAACGGAGCCGAGACAATTAATTTTCTGTCTTCAGCTTTAACTGTATTCTTTTCACCCCTCATGCTGGTAGTCCCCCTCTTTATCACCTTTTCTCGCCGTAAATTAACTTAATACCTATATCTTTCAGAAGGCAAGGAAGGATGAGAGAGAGAGAGAGAGAGAGAGAGAGAGAGAGAGAGAGAGAGAGAGAGAAGACAGGGGAGAGGAGGTTGTGTGAGGTTGCCAGTTACTTGAAAGATATAGATATTAAGTTTATTTTACGGCGAGAAAAGGTGAGATGTTGGATTCCGGCAAGGTCGAGCGCGACACAGGTAATCCCATCCTCAAACCTGATGTCGTGTTTGATTATAACATCAACATGAGACTCGTCGACAAATCAGACATGATGATCAGTTCCATCGATTGCCTGAGAAAAACCTGCAAGTGGTATAAAAAGGCGTTCTTACACCTGATCAACATCTGTGTATTGAACGCCTACAAACTCTACACCCAGCAACATCAAGGCACGACCGTCACCCTTCGTCAGTTCGAGAAGACGGTCGTGAAGGAGCTGCTGGTGGAGTATGGAGTCAGAACACCACAGCAGCAGGCACGGCCACCGGCAGGAGGGCAGCTTGACAGGCTCCAGTCAAGAGTTTGGGCCGAGCGCCACTTCCTTGACGACCTGCCTACCCTCGCGTCAGGCAGGTCAGGCTTCCGCCGGTGTTATGTCTGTATGCACACGACACGTCGGCCCACCAGAAGAAGAGAGACTAGATACTGGTGTACCGGGTGTCAAGTGCCACTATGCCCCGGGAAATGCTATTCTGAGTATCATACCTTAGATGATATATAGATAGCATCAAGTGTGGGAAATGAAGTGACAGTGACACTTTTATTAGTATATACGAGTGTATGGTGACAGTGACACAATAGTTTTAGTGAAGTGATAGTGACACGTTAGATATAAGGAACAAGTGCAGTGATAGTGACACGTTAGATATAAGGAACAAGTGCAGTGATAGTGACACGTTAGATATAAGGAACTAGTGCAGTGATAGTGACACAATAAGAAAATACGGAAGTGAATATGTGATAGTGACACGAATTTATTCATTCAAGTGTACATTTTATTATTAGTGCGGTGATATAGACACAGGACGAGTGTATTTTTACTCGTTATTACTCCCACACTTCATCCCGGGGCACTAAAACCACTCTGGAATGGTCAGCAAGCCACACAGTAGAGGTTGCAAGTAGCTATAACACAGCACGGTAGGCTCGTAGCGACGCGGTGAGGAGGAGTGTGCAGCCACGCGCCCAGCACCCTAGCCACGTGCGTGGCACCCTAGCCACCGCCACCCCCACCCGTCGGAACACTTCACGCTTACCGCGCAAAACATGATCCACTTCAACTCGCCCTATCTCCACAACTACTCATCGTACAGCCCTCCCGATGGTACCATTGGAAAGAGGAAGAGTTGAAGGTATGTAAGAAACTATTTTGAAGTTAGTACACTATATAGGTTAAGAGTGTGAGCGTTGTGAATATAGGGTAAATCGAGTAATTTTGACGCGAGCGGCTGGGTAGAAACGTCGAGTGAGCTTACCCCCCTACTGGACTGCAGGGGTTAATGCCAAAATATACTGTATTTCATTATAGTACACTGGGCACACTAAACAGTAAACACACCTACACACACACAAACTAAGGCAAGTTCGGTTACATTAATGACATATCATACACTATGTAATTACATAACACGCACACTCACATACATCCTTATATATATTAAGAAAAAAGTTGTTACATTATTGACATATTAAATCGAGTTCCTTTTTATCATACAAGGCCTCCTGTATACACATACAAAGTAAAGTAAATTTTGCTGTATTAATCACTTTATATGTGTTATTACATAATATTACATAAAACACAATGAACAATGAACACATACACACAAATTGGGGCAAGTTTAGTTACATTAAAGGTATATTTTTATATTTAATCATATAATATTACATAAGGCACGTAGAACATTCATCCACACACAAAATAATACAATTTTAGTTACATTAATTACACATTAAACAGTATGTAATTACACAATATTTTATAATATACACACACACACACACATACATACTCTATATATACACACTAAGCCTGCTTTAACATCCACCAAAATGTGGATATCGAATTAATACAGCATCTAGGTTTTTATCTTCTAGTAGGAATTTGCATACTTGAATTAAATCTTGGTCCTGAGGCAACAATTCTCTCACTGGGGGACACTCGATACAATAGTGTTGGAGATAATTAGCGTTAGGTCGGTCACACAGCTTGCAGGTAGAATAGTGAGGTACGTCCCCCACCCCACCAACCTGCCACAGAGGCCTGTATCCCAGTTGAAGCCTTGCACTCACAATGTTATGTCTACGAACCATGAGTCCGTGTCGGCGATATCTTGGTTGAGAGAGACGAAAGTTGTCGTAATGCTGTATTGATACACTGTGAGCCCGTTCAGCATTCATACGGTTAAGGGTAGGGAGAAGAGAAGCCGAGTGTATTATGCCTTTATACCAGAAAAGTGAGGGTGTAGCATCATCAGGTAGTGGGAGTTCACAAGCAGCTTTAGCTAGGAGGTCCACCTTGTCGTTGTTAACTATCCCAACATGGGAGGGAATCCACAAATATCTTATGCAGAGGGAGAGTTCCTGAGTTGTGACCAACTGATGTAAGATCAGGTGGATGAGGATGCGGTGTGTCGGTTGTACAGATGATATAGCTTGAAGGGCAGACTGAGAGTCACACATTATCACTCCATTTAGTTGCCGCTGACAGAGCATTCTTACAGCTAATAATAGAGCCTGTAGTTCACAGTATGTGGAGCTGGAGGAGTCAGGCAACCTGTGACCAGCCCAGTCTCCTTCCGGTGGGTCCAGATCTGATGAGTAGATGGCACAGCCCGCACTGCCACATGGTTGTACAGACCCATCCACATAGAGGTGGTGCACAGCTGGGACGGAGGAAGATACCGTGGCAATATGCTCCAGTGCTAGTTGTTTCTGAAGGAGTGGGTCTTTCTTTGAGGTGGGTGTGTAGGATACATGAGGCTGGGGAATCTTTCATGGAGGCGGCCCATGATCAACCTCTTCCACAGGGATGTCGAGATGAAGACGCTGCAGGGTGTATCGCACTATGTTGATGAGGGTACGAACGCCAGGATGAAGTGGAGGGCGGGGAGCAGCAGGGTCAAGTGTAGCCCTCAAAACATGAGAATAGTCTGGAGCAAGATGGGGAGAGTGGAGACACTTGACACTGAAGCAGGAAACATTTGCGTGTATTCTCTCATCAACTGAAGGAAGATTAAGTTCAGTCAACATATTCACTATCCTAGTAGAGGTGGAACACCCAAGAATATACCGCATCACTCTGTTCTGGAATTTTTCTAAAGGTTCTAAGCAGGTCCTCGAGAGTTGACATAGGGCTGGGGAGAGATAGTCGATGACTGACCGAATGAAGGTAACGTACACAGTCCTTGCCAATAGACATTCCAGCAGCATTATTTGTGAGCCACTTGAAGGGAACAAAACGTTGTTCTAGCCGATAAAGGAGGTCTTGGATGATAGGATGTACACGCTGTCGAGCAGGTAAGCCTGGAGTGATGCGCACTGGTGTTCCTAGGTACAGGTACTGTGTACAGGGCGGGATAACACTATGTCCTGCAGTGAACATAGGAAGTGTTCCAGGGCCCCTTGGGGAAAAAACTCTACTTTTGTCCTGGGAAAGGATGAGGCCACAATTGGTGGAGGAGGTGGAGGTGGCGGTGGCATATTGGCAGCAAGGGAGATGGCAGTACGGGAACGTCTCATACAACCATGCCACACATTAACTCCAGGCTCGTGACAACGGGAGCATTTCCACTTCGATGTGTCTGGGGCGGGTTGTGGAGAATGTTCTGAAGCAACATCGTCGGTAGAAGGCTGGGAAGGAGTCCGGTGTGGGCATGTGCGGGTTGAATGAGTACCAGCACACCAGCCACACTTATCAAGCGTAGCTTGGCAGTACCGGGATATATGCCCAATACCCCAGCACCTAAAGCACCAGGGCCTCTCATCACTCATCCTTCTGAATTCGCAGGGTGGAAGGCAAGGAAGGAAGCTGAAGCTGTATTCTAGTGATGGTGGGTGAGCGAGGCTCCAAGTGACTACAAGACGATTGATGGGAGTGTCATGTTGTTTGAAGCGACGCACTGCGTATACGCCTGGAAGCTCCTTTGCCAGGGAGGGGTCAACGTCAACAGGGTAACGAGTAACTAAATATGTCGTGTATTTCATGGGCCTCTCAATCGAGTCTTGTACAGAAAGCTTCAGAGACAAAAATTCTCCTTTTGTGGCACTTTCAATGATGCTTGCACGTTTCCGTGAAATATAGATAAACCTTGATGTAATGGCAGCCATTTTCACCTCCGCCAACTCTCGATCAAGGGAAAATGCCTTTGTGATTTCCGACAGCCAACGAAGTTTAACATCCACAGTAGGGTTATCAATAAACATAAGTTTAACATATTCACTCCTTGGAGCAAATGCATCTGTAGGTGCTCTGTTGATGGCAGGGATAGGAGACGAATCAGGAACAGAAGAGTGTGTCTTGTCAGCATGCCAAGAAACCTTGGGAGCAGGCGAAGGTGAATCGCTCGTATCTGATGTCTGATCCATAGATCGCTTGGAGGTGGATTGTCGAGGGGCAGGTTGGTGCCAGGGAGAAGGGCCAGCATGCTGAGTGTGTGATTCCAGTGGGGGCCAGTGCCTGTCAGCAATATCATCCTCATCACTAAGGAGTAGATCAGCTTCTACATCGGCAAGGGAGGCAGGTCCAGAATAATTCATATTTCCTGATGTGGTAGAATGACTCCACACACGAGATGTAGAGACGGTGTCATGACAACCCCACACGTCACACACCCTTCACTGCGCATGCGCAGACGAGAGAAACTTTTGACAGGAGGGGTTTGGCTTGGAAGGTGACTTTTATAGCAATATTACGTCTAAGTTCAATGGTCCTCTATTCGTTTGATACACCAAAATGGTCTCTAGTGCTTACTATTAATGTCGGCTAAGGCTTGAAAGCTGCAGACAGCTATAAACCCCAAGAATTCGTCCAAAACAGGAGAGCTCTATCACAGGTGTGTTTACAGTCAGGCCAGTGTTGTCAGATCCCCAGAGAGAGAGAGAGAGAGAGAGAGAGAGAGAGAGAGAGAGAGAGAGAGAGAGAGAGAGACAGACAGACAGAGAGAGTTAGACAATCCTTTCATCCAAACACACACACACAGACACAATCCCTCCAAACACACACACACACACACATACACACATTACTACCTACTACCACCAGGCGCTCCAAGACCAACACGGACAACAAGACGCTATAACAAGCTACAACCTATCAGGGCCAGAACTGAGAGATACAAGAAGAGCCCCATCCCTACTATGACCAACATTATAAATAACATGTGAACACACACACACACACACACACACGATAATCCAGCCTACCCCTTTCCTACCTGACATCCAGTAATCCTCACCAGACCTCACACCTACAGTCCCCCACTCCCAGATTCCACTATCACACACACACACACACACACACACTCTCGCTTATGTATATACTATTTGTTATGCTCATCATTATCATGCTCATTCCCATAATGTATTGTCACAATGTATATTTTCAGCCCTATGGCTGCCAAACCAATCAATAAACCGTTTATTATTATTATTATTATTATTATTATTATTATTATTATTATTATTATTATTAATCCCCTCTCGAGCTAGTAACAATTACTTTCAGAATGACATGGATAGTGAGTGAGACGTATTATTAGTAACGGGTTAGAATCGTACGTTTGGCAACTACCGACACTAGAGCGCCAAGACACCACACACACAGCATGCTTAAAATGACGTTTGATAGTATTCACTCTTTTGAAGATTTTAAAGTTATTTTGTTATGTACCAGCATCAAAATTATACCCATAGAATGGTTAAACAATGTAGTTTCTTAATCTAAATAGTGTAAATTATTATTATTTACCAATTCTCCATATTAATCTAATATATCAGTACGAGCATAACTTTTCACCTTTTCTCCATGACAGTCGTATTTATTTTACCTGTAATATCTTTCTTAATAGGGAACTGAACACTTTTTGCCATATATCAGTTAAAAGCTGAGAAAATTTGGCCTCTAATGAAGTCTTAAAAACCACAGTAAATGTTATATTGTGGTCATATCCCGTTGGTGAAGTGAAGTAACGGTCAACAGATTATTCGTGTTTACATTATGCGTGATTATCACCTATATTTTGAAGGCAATTATCTCGCCTAAGTGGGCGTGGCGCTTTTTTGGTTGTAACACAGAGAGAAATAATAGACAGAACAGTAAGTACTTTCGTATATTACATCCTCAGACAAAGTGAACATTCTTAATCAGTGTCATAATACAGCAAAGAAACGCTTTTATTACGTAAGAGATGAGAGGTTACCTCACCAGCCATATCGAAAGATGCTTGTTCTTCCAATTCATGAAAACTTTATTGATTGTATTCAGGTACTGATGAAACTCAATGTACATATAGTGTTTAAATATGATAATACAGTTCGAAAAACTCTCATCAAGAATAGTCCAGAAAATGACTCTGGTGTAATATATAAAATTCCATGTACGGACTGTGACCAGTTTTATACAGGACAGTCTGGTAAAGATTAAAAAACTAGAGTATCACAACATAAATATAGCATCAAGGTGGGACAACAAAGTAGTGGATTATTCCAACATAAAGCTATCAATAATCACCATATTAATTGGGCTGGCTCTAAAGTTTTAGCTAAGGCAAAAAGAAATTATGAAAGAAATGTAATCGAATCTTGTATGATTTTTAATACAGTACTCCCTCGTTATCGACGGCTTTATTATCGACGGTTTCGATTATCGACGGATATTATCCACGGACTAGCTATTTAGTTTAAAAGTCAAGAGAAGTGTTCAGTACTGTTACTTTACAAATGTAAATACAGTATTAAGGTTTTCGCAGACAACTCATGAATGAAATGAGTCGTAAGCATGTGTGGTGGTGGTAGTGGTGGAGGTGGTGGTGATGGTGGTGGTAGTGGTGGAGGTGGTAGGGGGGAGAGTAGGGGGAAGGGAGGAGATAGCGTGATATCGTTTGTTTACATTTTATTGAGCATATTTTGGTGTTTCCTTCTTTCTCTGTTCGAGAAAAACCTTCCATCTTGATGGAAGGATATAACCTTCCTTTTTGTAAATGCACCACCTGACATGACTGAGTGTTGAAGCTAGTGGTTAATAACTCGTAATTACTAAAAACGAGCGAGTGACAAGGCAGGCTAGGCACCTATATTCCTTTGACCTTGAGCTAGGGTGAATGGAGACTGAGGGTAGGGGGGGAAGGAGCGCGGGAGAAGTGGTGGCAACACAATTCCAATAGTCCGAAATGTTTAAAGTGGTAATAAAAATGTCAATTTCCGTGTCCGAGTGGCCTATGTGGGATTTTCCGGGTGTATCGTCACATATGCCTACATGATTCGCGTACAGCTGGGCCATCCACACTCTCACACCTATTAGGCGTACCTATGCGCAAATTAATATTAAGTGGAAGTGATTTTTCAAAGAAAATTACCAAAATTAATGAATACAAACTAAGGAATGTTTGTGCACGAATGAAAATTCAACGAGTTTTAGTGATAACTAACATTTCCACACCACTTTCACTCACACTGGCTTGATACACTTGTGATAAGCCTAACCCCTTTATAGTGAACTACTTCTCAAAACTAGCATTTTTCATACTTTTAACATATCCCGGTACAGACATTTGATATGGTGAAAAGTGCAAGTGATGGTATGAGAAAATTACAAAGAATAATTAATATAAACTAAGGAAATGTGATTGTACGAGTAGAAACTCATGAATTATTGGTGATAACTGAACTTGTCAACTCGTCACGCACTACACACACTATTAGGCCTAACCTTTTAGAATGAACAACCTTTATAAACATTCATTTTCCATACTTTGAGCTTTAGTTTAGAATTATTATTAGTCACTAGCTGTGTATGGGAACCAGAGATACGAGTGAAAGCACACATAGTTTTGAGAGTGGGTGTACAGACAGACAGTCAGTCATACGCATCAAATTTAAGCCCTCAGATATCTTTGATCTTCTGATAATCTTTTTCCATATCTGTATTTGGAGGTCTAACTGTATATATAATACAGTATATATATTGTACAGTACAGTACTTTAATATGTTATGTTTATGTGTAAACTTGTAAAGGAAATTTTTTGTATACTCTAATGTGGTATCGACGGATTTTCTTATCGACGGCCATCTTAAGAACCTAACCCCCGTCGATAACAAGGGAGTATTGTATATTATTCCCCAGGTCATCAGTGTATGTATTTTATTTCCATGACATGTATTTTATTTTCATGTACGTATTTTGTTGAAATGTCTACCAGTTATACACTATATGACAAGATAATGGACTTTTCAGGTTGGTTAACAGGTTGTTGGAGCCTCACTGGAACATCACTACGAGGAACCCTACAGTGAGTGTTAAAAACATTGTCATGTCGGTTTATAGGGGTGAGGGAGTAGTGGACACACACACACACACACTTACACACACACGTACACACGCACATGTACACACACACACGTACAGACACACACACACGTACACATACACACGTACACACACACACACACACACACATGTACACACACACGTACACACACACACACACACACACATGTACACACACACGTACACACACACACACACACATGTACTTACACACGTACACACACACACATACAGACACACACACACGTACACACACACACGTACAGACACACACACACGTACACACACACACGTACAGACACACACATACACACGTACACACACACTTACTTGAGTTACTTGAGTGTAGAATCCTGGATGCTTACAGCTACAATGAAGCGGCTCTCGAAGCAGCCCTCAACAAATCAACAACTATACTTTTCTTTTATCACTTCGTTAATCAAATCATATGCCGCAGTGAACAGATGGGTCTTCAGTCTTCTCTTGAAAATGTCAGCAGTCTCCACCGCTTTAGCATTGGCAGGTAGACTGTTATATAATCTTGGAGCACTGTTTACAAATACTCGGCGACCGGCCTCTCTATGGAACCTCGGTTCTAGTAGTCGATTTTCTTCAATGCTATGACACAAGATCATGTCGGAGTCGTTTCGGAAATCCATCAACAAATCTCTCATGTACTTGGGCTTTCCAAACCGGATCGATTGATGCACCATCACACACTGCTTGTACACAATTCTCGCTTTGATCGAGAATTGAATCAATTCAGGGGTGATTCTGTCTCTTCGCGATCTGCCCTTAACCCCTAAAGACCGGTTGATGTGATAGAGAGTCGTACGTAAGGAACCGGGCAACAGCACCTACCGTCACAGCGATTTAGTGCTATTTCCCGCCATGTAGGGCTAGTTTTCTTGTCGTTGGGCGAGAAAATACACTCACAATATCGATCCGCTACCCACTCAGTCGATTCTGGGAACCCACGATGGCTGGGCGATTTTTAAGTATTTGCCCTTGTCCGAATTTGTGCTCTAACGATCGTAAGACAATACCGTAGTGAATATATGTACGTGAGTGACACCATGATATTCCTACAAGGTTACAAATTATTATTTAGTGTATAGATCATGACAGACGATACATAATCGGGTAGTAATAAGAAAATAACACCACAAAACACACCCATACAGGCACAATTGATAGTAAATATACGTGTTTCCTACGGTACAAGTCGGTTTGTTTATCATTTTCTAAGTCACAGTTACACGATGATATATTCCTACAAGTGTTCATACTATTTTTAGTGTTGAAATCATGACATACGATACATAATAGTAGTAATACGAGTGAGTTGACAAGGGACTTGCGCGGGAAACTGTATACTAAGCCGTGGTCGACTCTATCCCGCGCGTACATACAGACATACTGCAGATTCGCGCGCAGACATGGTCTAATTAAACTCGCCCTATCTCCACAACTATTCATCGTACAGCCCTCCCGATGGTACCATTGGAAAGAGGAAGAGTTGAAGGTAAGGATGGAACAATTTTGAAGTCTGTACACTATATAGGTTAAGAGTGTGAGCGTTGTGAATATAGGGCAAATTTTGATGCTAGCGGCAGGGTAGAAATGTGGAGGCAGTGACCACCCCTCTCGGTCTGCAGGGGTTAATAAGCCTCGCAGCTCTGTTCATAATAATCTGTAGTTTCCTTAACAAGTAGTTTGGGAGACCATAATATAATGAATTACAATAATCAATTTTACTGAGAACATGATTATGGATCAATTTCTTCATACAATCTTCATCCAGATACTTCTTTACGAATGCTATATTTCTCAGATGATAACCAGCTACATTTACTGTGTGACTTATTTGATCCTTCATTAACCCCTAAAGGACCGGGGTTAGTGAAATTACTGTGCCTCCCAGGACCGGGGGTTGAGCGAAAAACACGTAAAATAGCCTGTTTTCGCATGCTCTGTACTCCTAACCTACAATGGACGATTGAATTATTTTAGTACCATGAGAACGAGCAACTCTTCCTCTTTCTATTGGTACCAATGGGAAGTCTGTAGGTTTAATGGTTACAGAATTATGACGAGTTGAATGAGGTACTGTCGCCGTACGTTGAGCGCTAGTGTTTGGGTGGGTGCACTGACCGTGGCGAGGTAGTAGAAAATGGGGATAGGCGCTCGTCAGCTAAACCACTCACCAACACACTCGGACATAACAAAATCAAGAATCCCTCAATTTTACCCTAGAAAAGGCAGTGTGTACTCAGTCTGAGCATCCCGTCCTACTATAAACCAGTGTAGCCAACGTCTGGAGTAAAAAAAAATCGGGAAAATTCCTTAACCTTGGGAAATTTTAGCAATCCGGCATTTACCGGGCCCGGTCCTTTAGCGGCAACCCATCATATGCCGGGCCCGGTCCTTTAGGGGTTAACCCCTAAAGTCCTATTGTCCGTTTAAACGGACGATACGATTTTAGGTCTTGAAGCCGATGGTCCGTTTAAATGAACAGCCCATAAATAACTGCATGGGCTACATATAGAAACAGCAGTAGTGCAAAAGGGAAACTGTAACCTTGGACTATTGTAATTGATCGTGATTGGCTGACTTCCCCCCCCTATGGTGTAGATGGGTGTGGCCAAAGTACATCCACACCCACATTGTGTTATCTGCAGCCAATGAAATCACTCGTGGGCTTTCATACACTCTCTCTCCCTGCCTCCACTAGCCTCTCTCTGCCTCCCATAGCTCTTATTAGGCAATGGACATTAGTATAACACACTTTCAAACACTCCCATACATTGTGCATGCATGCGTTAGCGTATCACAGGTATGCACAGTTGTATGCAAAAATGACTTGTATGTTGCCTTTTTTGTCTATTTCAGTGCATTTATATACTCGTTTTACATACACAAACATGCAAGCACACATCGAGGTACACATACTCATGTATCTATGCATTATAAACATGTGTAACACATGCGTATGCATTCGTATGTTATTTGGGGGGGGGGGGGAACTGTCATATTATTTTCCGACTTTGATATGCTGCTGTACTCTAACCAGTGGAGATAGAAGACTTTTATTTGCATATTCTGGTGTGCAAAATAAAGCTCTACAAATGTGTAAGATTTTTTTTTACGAAATCGAAACTTTAAAAAACACCCTGTTTTTGCGGTTGAGGGGCTAGTACCGTAATATTAATTGCGGTTCGTATGGGTTAATAGTTCTCTGTCTAACAGTACCCCAAGGTTCTTTACTCCATCACTCACTAAAATGTCAGCGTTATTTACTATTAGAGTCTGAACATTCATCCTCTCTTGGTCCAACTTACGGCCCACGAATAAGCATTCACTTTTGTCCTCGTTTAGTTTCAACTGTCTCGAGTTCATCCATCTCCTTACATCCGTCAATATCACACTTAACTGATCTTCAGCATTGCGTATATTAGCCACAGATACATAGAACTGTGTATCATCAGCGAATAATTTGTATTTAACTCCATGCCTTTCCAGTACCACAGATAGGTCAGCTGTATACAAACTGAATAATACGGGGCCCAGTACACTTTCCTGGGGCTCACCCTTCTTTAACGGTCTCAAGTCAGAAAACTTGTCACCTATCTACACACAGTAGGACCTACCATCAAGATAACTCTTTAGGTACGAAAGAGCAGAACCCTCCACGCCTACGTTTGCACAAACTCGAAGTAATACATCGTGCACCACTGTATCAAACGCAGCACTCAAGTCCAATAGAAACAGCAGTCCACACTTTCCTTCATCCAATAAAGCACGCATGTTACTCACCACGGAGCACAACACCGTTTCAGTCGAGTACAGACAATGATATGCGGACTGATTGTCGGGAATCGCCCCTACAGTATCCAAGTGCTTGTTAAGTTGTGTTAAAATTACACCTTCAAGCACTTTCGATTGGAAAATCAAATTTGATACTGGACGAAAGGAGCTTAAACTTTGGGGGTCCAAGTTCCCTTTCAATATTGGTTTAATAATTGCAGTCTTTTCAGATTTTGGGAAAACACCGCTCGGAATACTTAAATTTATCATATTAGTATTGATAGACACCAGCTGGCCAAATTATTACCACTGGCGATTAAACCCATGGGCATGGGGTCACTGGCACAGTATGTGAACTTTGTATTTTTGATAACATCACCCACTACCGAATCACTCACGACTTGAAAAGACGATAATCTTTCGGCGGCCACAGGGATGTCATCAGTCACCGTTGCTCGGTGATCACAAAATGTAGAAGTAATTCTCCTGATATTGTTATCAAAAAACTCTAAAAATTCATTCGCTAGCTCAATATCAGAATAACCATGCGGTAGTTTGTGTTTATTTTTGTTTCCAGTTAGTTTGTCTAACACTTTAAAAAGTTTATTGATATTAGGGCCAGCTTGCGAAATTTTGTCACTATAAAATTCTCGTTTTCTCGCAGTAATAAGTCTCTTTTCAAAGTTCCGAGCTTGATTATAGTCGATTTTTCGTGGTTCCATCCGATACTTACACCACAGTCTTTCCCTCTTTCTCTTTTCTCGTTTTGCTTTCAGAATTTCATCATTGAACCATGGTGAATCATCTTTTATCACTACTTTTTTCATGACCATAGGGCACATAGTTTCATATTCACATTTAATTGTGGTGTTATACAGATCATATAAACAATCAATGCATTTTTCTTTCATTGGTAACTGATGATTACAATGATCACTATATTGTGAAATCATTTTGTCACAAATATGCGACACCAAAACATTGCACTCAAAGTTCCTCTTGGATCGGAATTTAACCCCTCCGCGACGGGATAACTATGGATAGCCATTTTGTCAGTCCGGGGCGAGTCTTAATTTCCCTACTGCCTGGCCGGGCGCTTTTGGCCGATTTTTCCAAAATCGCTCTATTCCACTTACTCTGTACGTCTAAACTACGATACTGAACAACTTAAATTTGGTCTTGTTAGCACCATCAACTCTTCCTCTTTCCAATAAAACCAACCCCAGCTCTCTACGACTCTCCGTTGCCGAGAAAGTAAGTGAGGAATGAAGGGTACTTTTTCGTGTGAGCGCGGCCGTGTTCGCTTAGGTGGCGTGGCTGTGACGACAACTGAACGTGGCCCGCGCGGGTGGCGGTCAGTGTTGTAAGTAAGCGTGGCGCACCACAGAATCGGACACGCACGAGAAATCTAATCCACATCCATCCATGTTTACAGTCAGTAACACACTGACTGACGATGGTGATTTGTAGGGATGGTGGTGAAGTATAGCCAAGTAAAAAAAAACCCGCCAAATTGGGCTCGTAAATGCCGACATTGGCAATAGCGGTGCTTCATCCCGCCCGGTCACCACTTGGCAAGGGTGTAAGACACCACCCGGCCGCTTCCTGGCTCCGTCTATGACCGCGGTCCGGACGTTAAGGGTTAATGGTCTGTATTTGTTTCAAGTTTTGCACCAGAGCCAGTTTGAACATCACGAACTTATGAACAGGCGAAAGGGAACACATTTCAGCCACGTAAAGATCACGGACAATCTCACTTGCTATATCAGCTAACACCAGGTCAATGATATGTCCACACGCTGATGTTGGTTTATCAACCTTATTCACCAGGTTGAACGTCGCCAAAGTTTCAATAAAAAGAGGGACATACCGAGCCTCTAAATCGTCTAGCCATACATTAAAGTCGCCCCAAATGAGTACACTTGTACTGACCAAATCAATTTCCTCTAAATATAACCGAAACTCTTCAATAAATTCACTGACACTTGTATGTGGTCTATAAACAGTTATAATCGTCGTTCTGTTACCATTAATTTCACAATCCACTTGCAACACTTCAAATGTATTTTTTGCTCTAAGATTGCATTTTTTTATTTTCTTTATCGCGTTTGAAATAAATAAACCCCCACCACCCCCACGACCTTGCCTGGGGTTGTGTACAAAAGTGTGTGTTGGAGGTGTCATCTCCTCAATAACAGCAGTATCGCTATTGGTCAACCAAGTTTCATTGATTCCATATAAATCCAGTTGTTTCTCATTTATTGTATCTCTAATTTCTAGTGTCTTATTTCTAACTGACTGAACATTTAACAATCCACAATTTAACCCCACGGCATCAGTACCCATGGTCTGTGTTACTCCTAATTTTCATGAGCTTAGCCGAAAAAATGGGACAGTTCAGAGCGCTGATACTGTGATCATCATGTCGTTTAGCAGCACGGCAGTTGGCACACCTCTCGTTAACCCTACACGAGTGTCCATCATGACCACCAGCACACTTGAAACACGTAGCGGCTTCACCCCTCACTTTGATAGGACATGCGTCTTTCTTGTGGCCAAATTTTAAACAATGGTAACACATCAAGGTTAAATATCTGTCTTACACATGGTGCCTTCCCCATTTCAGATTCACCTTATCGCCTGCCTTGTAAATGAGTCCCCGCACTTCCAGATCACACTTGATAACATAATGAGTGGTCCCTCCAGAAGCTGGCTTATCAAAGATAACCTTCATCTTGTCTCTAATTCCTACAACGGAGTCCAAATATTCATTCCTCTCAATAATATGTTCAATTATTGTTTCCCTTTTATCCTCGTTCCCCACATTACAGACCATGATTTTTGGATACAATTTCCTTCCATAAGAAATGTTAAAATCTCCTAATCCCTGAAGCTTATCTTGTGCCTGTTTTCTAGTTTGCTCTGTTTCGAAATTCATAACAATCTTCCCCTTACTTGTAAATTTTGTATCCAAAATCTGGACTTCATCAAGGGCCTGACTTACCTCCTCTTTTCTGTCAGTCGCATTTTCATGATCACCTGACTCTACAATCAAGAGATTCTTTTGTTGTTGCTTCATTTTCCTCTTATTTCCTCTAGTAAGCACCTCAGCCCACGTTCCCTTATCATCAGCACTACTGCCACCACCACATGCCTCCACTGCACTCTCCACCACACCCCTCACCACCCGGCTCACATCGGCCACCACTTCCGGCGCCAATTCACTCATTCCTGGTAGCTTTTTCAACAATAGCTTCAGTTCCATTATGTCTTGTTTCATTTCACTTATTTCACTACGTACAGATTTCACATATCCTCCGGCGTACTCATTTCTAATTCCAGGAGCACACTTATCACAGATCCAGTTTATTTCATGCGGTTCCGCTTTCAACCCCGCCATTCGGCAACAAGTCGAGTGAGCTGATCCCGAGCATTTCAAACACCTTAACCACTTGCCATTTTTGTCTTTCTCAGGCTTGAGACACTCCAAACATAGGTGTGGCAAGTCCAGCGTGGTTTCATTCCCAACCATGGCGATGAGCAATCAGCCACAGGTGACACAAACGAGCACCAATCGTGGTGCTGCACCACTGGGAGTTTATGTAAACAAGATCACGGAGCTCACTACCACACGTCCACTCGGCACGACCCACTCGGCAACACACACACACACACACGTACAGACACACTCACATACAGACACACACACGTACACACACACGTACACACAAACGTACACACACACACGTACACACACGTACACACACACGTACACACACACAAACACACACACGTACACACACACACACGTACACACACACACACACACACACACGTACACACACACGTACACACACACTCACACACACATACATACACACACACATACACACACACACACACACACACACGTACACACACACACACGTACACACACACACACACACTCACACACACGTACACACACACACACACTCACACACACGTACACACACACAAAGCTTATGCTCACTTCCTGTAACTTGCAATTTGGTAAATACAAACACACGTATGCACACGTACACACACACATACACACACACACACATACACCGCCAATAATAGTTCTTCACCGCTCGTCTCCGTCTCCAGTGGAAGGCACGGGAGTAGGGAGACCAGCTGATGGGTTGTCCATGATGGACGAGACAGTAATATAATTACCGTCTGCCCTCATCAAGGCAAGCTGATCAGGAATGCTGTTACTCAGTGCCCTCATGTTATAATGGGGCATTTTTGGCTGGTCGGGGACACTCTTGAGGAATCTGTCCAGCACCCTCTTAAATTGGTCAGCCGAAGAACATTCTGCATCACGCACATATCTTGGCAGTGCATTGAAGAGTTTTGGGCCTCGGTACGAGATTGAGGTCATTCGCTGAGTCACCACTCTGGCTAAGGCTCTGTTATTGAAGTTTCCTAATTCACAGAGTCTGCCTCGCCTCTTGCTAATCTTCTCTCTTATTGCTGAGTCACCATTTAAGTTTGGGACATGACCATTTAGGATTTTCCAAACGTATATTATGATGTACCTCTCACGCCGTCGTTCTAATGAGTACAGTTCAAGCGTTTTGAGTCTTTCCCAGTAATCAAGATGTTGCATGGAGGTGATCTTGTTCGTAAACGTACGTTGGATACTTTCGAGTGCTTGTCTTTCACCAACTCTCCAAGGGTCCCAGAGTTGGCAGCAATACTCAAGGATTGGTATTATTAGAGATTTGTATAAGGTGATCATTGGTTTCTCCTCCCTTATAGCAAACGTGCGTAGAATCCAACCCATTTGGTTACGAGCAGTTAGCACTCTGTCTTGGATGTGTTTGGAAAACGTTGCATCACCACTCATAGTCACACCCAGGTCTTTAATGCTGTCCACTGCAGTGATACTGTTCCCATCGTATGAAGTGTACGCAGTATTTTCTATTAATGTTTTATCAAATCCATATCTAATAAGAGCAAACTTGCAACTATTAAAAGACATATTATTTTTATCAGCCCAGCAGTACAACATATTCAGGTCTTTCTGGAGGGATATTACATCGCTCTCTTTTTCTATTTTTCCCGACACCCTTGTATCATCGGCGAAGGATGAGACTTGAGCCATCTGAACCCCAGCATCTATGTCAGATATGAGAACTAGGAACAGTATTGGTCCAAGGACAGAACCTTGGGGGACTCCACTTGTCACTCTAGATTCCAATGACACACAGCCACCAACAGCTACAAACTGGACTCGATCTCTTAGAAAAGCATTTATCCAGCGTCCAACATGTCCAACAATCCCAAGATTCCAAAGTTTATGGAGTAGGACGCCATGGTCAACCTTATCGAACGCCTTTTCGAAATCAAGGTACACCAAATCCAGGTTAGCTCCACCCTCCAGTGTCTGCAGGATGTGGTCATGGTGCAGCAACAGTTGTGACAAGCAGGACCTCCCTACTCTGAAGCCATGTTGTCCACTGTTCATTTTATTATTTCTTTCTAAAAATAACACAATATGCTTACTGATGATTTTCTCAAATATTTTAATTATATGAGAGGTCAATGCTATCGGTCGATAATTCTTAGGTAGGGATCTTGGTCCTCCTTTATATATCGGCGTAATCTTTGCTGTCCTCAGTAACATTGGAATACTTCCCTCTTTCAAGGATGCATGCCACAGCAAGTACAGTGGGACTGAAAGCTCTGAAGCGCATTCTTTCAAGAGAATTGCTGGGAACTGATCAGGTCCTGCCGCAGAGTTTACTTTGAGCTCACCTATTGCTTCAATAATATCTTTAGGTTGAAGGACAATGTCCTCCAGTTGAGGTGGCTGTCCAGTGGAGTTAAAGAAAAACTCTGGGTCATCAATTCTGTGTGATTCTTTTGGTTGACTAAATACTTTTTCATACTGACTTCTCAGTGTCTGGCAGATCTGTTGTGGGTCACTGATGACTTCCCCATCTGTGGCGACGAGAGGTCCAATAGCTGCTTTGACTGTGGCTTGTTTCTTGACGTACTTAAAGAAATACTTATAGTTTTTCTGAATTGCTTTAACAGCAGATGTCTCATCTCTGGCTCTTTCGTTCCTGTGAGACTCTTTCAGCTGCTCCTCCAGTCGCTTCACCTTGTCCTGCATGCCTCTTCCGTCGTGGTCATTCTTACATAGTTTTATTCTGGAGTTTAGTTTGCTCCTTTTTCTCATGATAATCTTCCTTTCTCGTGGGATGGTTGCTTTGTAGCAGGCCTTCCGAGGAGGAACATGTTTTCTTGCTATCTTGAGGGTAGTAGAGATGATTGTATTGTTCTTTTCATCAACTGAAGTACCTTCAAACTCACCCTGCCAGTCAGTTTCTCCCAGTTCATTCTTTATACTAAACCAGTCAACTCTGTTTTTGCGGAAATTCAAATCTCCTAAAGTTATTTCTGGCTTTACAGTTGGTTCTATAACTTGAGAGGGCCTAATTTTTCTTATATTCGAAGTAATTCTAATTAGGTTGTGATCAGAAAGTATTGTCTTCTCTATTACTGTATCGTGAACAAGTTCATCATTGTTGGTAAATACGAGGTCTAAAAGATTTTCTCCTCTTGTTGGTGAATCGATGACCTGGTTAAGGCACCACTGTTCAGTAAAATTAAAAAGCAGCTCAGCCTGGACTCTGTCTTGTGCAGTACCACCATGCACTGTACGCATTTCTGACCAGGACACATGCGGTAAGTTAAAATCTCCTACCACAACTAATTCTGGCATTGGGTTTTGAAGATTATTCAGTACATCATTTAATTTTGCTATGATGGGCCTGAAGTGGAATGTCTCGCAGGCAGGTGGTCGGTAGAGGTTTACAAGAACAAGGTTCAAGGGTATAATGTGAAGGGCTAGTATTTCCACATAAGAGTTTGACTCTCCCAGTAGTACTTTGGTAAGGGAGGCAAACTCTTCCACCACGTACGTTATTACACCACCTTTCTTTCTACCTAGCCTGTCGACTCTGTATGGTACTAGATTTTTCATATGAATCTCAGAGTCCCTAATTGTATTATTTAAGTGAGATTCAGTGAGACAAATTGCAAGTACATTATCTTGAATTGCAAGTTCAGACAGCATTTGTACTTTCTGGCTGAACTTTCTTGGGAGTAAACCCTCTATGTTACCAACAATAAGGGTTAGTTGCTCCCCAAGTGACCTTACTTCATCATGTAAGGTTGGGCCTAATGTGCCATGTTGTGATAAGGCACTGTCATTGGCCCCTGCAGTGGTGACAAACCCATTTGCATTTGCAACATTCTGGCAAATTTGTGCATCTGAGTTTGTAGCTGCTGGAATTCTCTCTGTATGCCTAAAAAAGACATATTTTCATTGTTGTTGTTATAATTTGGGCCACCACTTAGCTCCTGGGAGAGTGGTCCATTATTATATGTGTTAGTGGTAGTTTGGGTCCTCCAAGTTGAGTTGTCTGGTGGCCGAGGTGGAACAATCGCTTCTAAACCATTTTTTTCGAAGCTTGGATGATAAGTGGCCTTACTAGTTCCACGATGATTCTTTGGAGTTGTTGATTGGGTAAGTTTGGTGCCCTTTAAGTGATTGTATTTACAGTCACTTTTAAAACACTCACCTGTAGACACAGACATTTTACATAACCGTGGATGGAATTTGGGGCACTTTTTGCCCAACCTACATCCTTTTGCATTATTTGGTCCATAGTTAAGGTAGCGCCAACATACTCCTGGATGTTCGTAATTACAATTTTTTCCATTACGGCCAGTACGGCAACCTCTGAATATGTTGCGCTGGTAGAAGCGGCATATTGGTCGGGGTAGTGATATTTCTTCCAATATCTCACCTACTGCCTCAATATTGCAACCATCCAGAGTATTTTGGTTCTGTGGTGGTTCGTTCTGGGAAGATTCGCCTAATGCTTCCTGTTGAGGTGATTCATTATCCAGGTCGACACTTTTCGGAGTCGGGGCATTGTCTCGTTCCAAAAGTTCAATGACCCATGCATGTTGCTCATCGTTTTTTTCGTCTCCTAGCTTGTCCTTAACACAGTCCTCACAAATATACTGACTTCTAGAATTAAAGTAATGGACTAGGCAGTATACTGGGAGATATGAGCAGGCTGTGTGAACATAGGCACCACACTTATCACACTTGAGGCACTCTATGAGACAGTCTTTGGAGCAAATTTTACACTCGGTATCAGGTGGGGGTAGATTTTTTCTGGAATTCATTTTCTCTTTTTCTGTAAGTTATTATAGGCATCAAACACCTGAGCTAGAGCTATGGGCGGCCGGAGGGAGCCAAGCAACAGTCACTAAATAACTATGTCACTGTAGAATGCACTGTTTACGCGTGAGTAACCACAATTCACGGAGCTCACCGATAACACGTCCCCTCTCGGCCGAGTCACAACACACGCCCCGAGTCACAACACACATACACACACTCACACACATACATACACACACACACGTACACACACATACATACACATACACGTACACACACATACACACACACACACACACACATACACACACACGTACACACACACTCACACGTACACACACATACACACACACATGTACACACACATACACACACATGTACACACGCATACACACACACATACACACACACACACATACATACATACATACACACACACACACATACATACATACATACATACACACACACACGTACACACACAAATACACGCATACACACACATGTACACACACACACGTACACATATACAGCTACACATACACACACATGTACACACACATATATAAACACACACAGACACACGTACACACATACACACACTCACACACATACATACACACACACACGTACACACACATACATACACACACACGTACACACACATACATACACACACACGTACACACACACGTACACACACATACACACACACGTACACACACACGTACACACACACATACACGAGTACACACACATGTACACACACAGACGTACACACACATATACACACACACGTACACACACATACACACACACACACACACACACATACACACACACACACATACACACACACATACACACACACATACACACACACGTACACACACACTCACACGTACACACACACACACACACATGTACACACGCATACACACACACATACACACACACACATACACACACACACATACACACACACATACATACATACATACACACACACACACACACATACATTCACACACACACACACGTACACACACAAATACACGCATACACACACATGTACACACACACACGTACACATATACAGCTACACATACACACACATGTACACACACACATATAAACACACACAGACACACGTACAAACACACACACACGTAAACATACATACACACACACATACACACATATACACATGTATACACACACACTCACACACACGTACACAGGTACACACACACCTGAATGTCCTGAAGGTTGATCAGGAACTACTGGCTCCCAGGACAAGGCGATGCCTCCTCCTCCATTAGGGTGATGTTGTTGATGTTTATGTAACACAGCTGATCGTCTATTGAGTTGCTCTCAGCAGCCGTACGGTAGTGATCCAGGTTGGGTTCATCAGGCACAGATTTCAGGAACTTATCGAGATGGTTTTTAAAGAGTTCACAGGTGGCACTGTTCATATTTCGCAGCTGTCTTGGCAGAGAGTTGAACAGCCTTGGACCCACCACCGACAGACTGTGATGCCTAATGTTGGTTACTCTGCCAGCACGGATGTTCACTTTGGGTGGCACCCACATAACACCTAGACGTGGGTGGTTCTTGGTAGTGATTCCGATGCGACTCACGTTTGGTACGTGCTTATTTACTATTTTCCATGTGTAAATAATCATATACCTCTCATGTCTTCTCTCAAGTGAATATAATTTGAGTCTTCGGAGACGATCCCAATAGTTACAGTCCCTCACTGACGATATTTTATTTGTAAAAGTTCTTTGCACTCCCTCCAATGATTTAATATCACTCCGCTTCCACGGATGCCACAACTGGCAACAATATTCCAGCAGAGGTAGAAGTAGCGAGCAGTACAGAGTAATCATTGGTAACTCGTCTCGAACAGTGAATGTACATAATATCCACCCCATCTGCATTCAACACTTCCTCACCACTTGTCCAAACACAGCATCACTAGTCATACAAACTCCAAGATCTTTGACCATATTCCTCTGTTTGATATCCACTCTTTTGAGTGTTTTGTATGTGGTTTGGTTCTTGATATCATTGTTCTTTCCGTACCATATCAACTCAAATTTTGTGTCATTAAAGCTCATATTATTCTCCTCTGCCCAGGTATAGATAACATTAAGATCGTCTTGTAAGTTCACTGTACTGTTTACATTTGTTATTTCACACTGTATCCTGGTATCGTCTGCAAATGATCTTACAGTGGAATGGACGATTGAGCTGTTGATGTCTGCAATGTGTATCAAAAATAGCAGGGGGCCCAAGACAGACCCCTGTGGTACACCACTCATGACCTCAGTTGCCTGTGAAATAGCTCCCTTTACAGCCACAAATTGGGTTCGGTTAGTTAGAAAAGAGTATATCCATTTTCCAAGTGTACCCGTGATTCCAAGGTTCTGCAATTTATGCAAAAGAACCCCATGGTCGACCTTATCAAAGGCTTTTTCAAAATCCAAATAGACTACATCAACATTGTTACCTTTTTCTAGTGACTCCACTATATTTTCTTGATGTTCAATAAGCTGTGAGAGACAAGAGTGTCCTGCACGAAAACCATGTTGTTCTGGATTCATTAAATGATTTCTTTCCATATAGGATGTCATATTCTTAACTATAATCTTTTCCATGATTTTTATTATATGGGATGTAAGGGCAACAGGTCTGTAGTTTGATGGTTCAGCACGTAGGCCCTTCTTATATATTGGTGTTATTTTGCCTTGTTTCAGGAGATCTGGTATAATTCTGGTTTGGAAGGAGCTACTGTATAACATTTTCAGTGGTTTGGCTAACTCACTGTCACAGTTTTTCAAAACGATTGCAGGGAATTCGTCAGGTCCTGGGGCTGCAGTAGTACGAATGGTCCGAATTGCTGTCAAGACATCAGCTTCCATAAATGGTAGTTCCCTTAATTCCTGTTGTTCCGCCATTTCACTATTAAAAAATGCATCTGGATCATGGATAGTCTTTGTTCTTATTGGTACACTAAAAACTTTTGTAAATTGTTGACTAAATAGTTCGCACAGTTTAGATGGTTCACTCTCCAAGTTACCATCTGTACCTGTCAATGCCATGACGTCAGCTTTCAATTTTGATTTATTTCTCACAAAGGTGTAAAAATATTTAGGGTTAATTCTTATAGCATCCACTGCAGTCATTTCAGCTGAATGTTGCTGTCTAAGCACAGAATCCCTCAGCTCCTGCTCCATCCTATCCAGCTTTGCTTCCATAAGTCACTTATTGTTGTCGGATTTTGTAGTTCTTAACTTCTTCTGTATTACTGTTCGTTTTCTCATTAATATTCGCCGGTCTCTAGGAATATTGTTCTTTTGTTGTTCAGGCGTCTTGTTGGGGAGTGCCGGGTACAAATGTCCAAGCATACTTGCAGTATCTCTTCATATAGGACTGTAGGCTGGTGACCACCTTCCAACGAGGACCAAGCTATTTGGCTTAACTCGTATTTTATTGCTGACTAGTTGGTTAGGGGGCTAAATAGATTTAGTTTACTAAAGCCAGTATTCTGTCTATCTTGTGATAACTCTGCAGGTTTATGTATCATTATCGATGTTTTAACAGTTACCAAACGGTGATCGCTTGCCCTCCAAGGATTTACATCATACTCCTGTACGATATCGTCGTGATTTATGAAAAATAGGTCCAGAATGTTGTCTTCTCGTGTAGGCAAATCAATGAATTGTTGCAAGCATAAGTCTCTGGCAAACTCCATGAGTGATTCAGCTTGTTGTCTATATGCTGCTCCTCCACCAATGACTCTCTCTGTTTTCCAGTCTATACTTGGGAAGTTAAAATCACCAGTAAGGATGATATTGGGCAAACCTGTACTCACTGCTCCCAGTTTAGTCCTGATCTCCTCTAATGGTGTGTTGAACATGTTACTCGGACATTCTGGAGGTCTGTATAGTGTTATAACTACCAGATCTAGTTGTTTAATATAGAACAAGCTGTACTCCACGTACGAGTTTGAATCTGCTGCCAATATATCTACACTGGTTGAACATGTATTATGTATATAGGTTACTACACCATCTTTTTTCCTGCCTGTTGTTCTGTCGGTACGATAGCATGTATATCCATTCAGCTGAATTTCTGAATCAAAATGATTTTTTGTTAGGTGTGATTCTGTTAATGCAACGATTATGGCATTTTCTGTAGTTGCTTCTTCATTTAGAATCTTGAGTTTTGTCTTATCATTCCGAGTTAATAATCCAGCTATATTGCCAAACATTACTGTTGTGTATGGAGTCGTTGAACTAGTGGTAGTGGAAGGTGTTATTATATCATCATTGTTGAATACCGAGACTGTACCTTCATCAACACCAACTCTATTTAGTGTTTTGGCATTTCATCAGACATTGTCATCGTGTTCCTTATGGTTGCTTCCTTAGCTGCAATAAAAGAGGGACATTTTGTGTTGAAAGCCTTATGATTCACTTCAGCTCGTGATGATACAATGCAGTTATAACACTTCTCCATTGTACTATTTGGGCAGACTGATGACAGATGAGTACCTGCACAGTGACCACATCTTGGTTCAGTCATATGACATCCTTCTGTGACATGCCCAAATCACAGGCAGTGACCACATCTCCTAACCCAATACCTGTCATATGTTCCACATCTCATATTTTGTATGTAGAGGGCAGATGTCTTCATAATTACAGCACGAACAAGTGGGGAGACACGCACTATGGCCATTTTGGATCTGTTTTTACACACGTACACACACACACACACACACACAGACACAAACACGTACACATACAGACACACACACACGTACACACACACATACACATACAGACACAAACACGTACACACACACATACAGACACACACACACATACTTACACACACACACACACACACACACGACGCCCTCACTGACACACCACACCGCTGGAAGTATGTGGATGACTCTACAGTAGGAGTCACTATTAACAATGACTCTCCTGATTACAGTCATCTACAGAATATCCTCGACCACCTGCAATCCTGGACCAGAGAAAATAGTGTCACCATCAACCAAAGCAAGAGTGTAGTGATGCACATCAGTACATCCACCACTCCAGTACCACCACCTAATGTCACTATTGGCTCTCACTCACTACAGCTGGTTGAGTCAACTAAACTTCTGGGAGTCACCATTGACAATAAACTGGATTGGAAGCAACACATCACCACCATCATCAAGGCAACCACCTACAGACTCTACATGCTAAAAACAATGAAGTCCCTGGGTGCCCTACATCAACAACTCAGGGATATATATACTACTTTCATCCTACCCAAGTTGACCTACTCATCTCCAGCCTTCTCATCATCACTAACCATCACACAACAACGCAGGCTGGAGAGGGTACAAAAGAGAGCCTGTAGAGTTATATTGGGGGTCACCTACACTACCTACGACCAGGCGCTAATCTCCCTTAAGCTACCCTCACTGACAGAAAGACACCACCGTGACCTTCAGACCTTTGGTGAAAAGTTGCTGCTACACCCCAGACTCCGTCCACTTCTACCCCCCACCCTGCCCCCTCCATCTAGGGCAGCCCGTCACTATAATAAATTGAAACCCATCAAAGCGAGAACGGACAGATATAAAAATAGTCCTATCCCTACCATCACTAATATAATAAATAAGTAATCATCCACTCTATTCATTCATGTATCATCTTTGTATATATATTACACATCTCACCCTATTCATCCATTATGTCCATTATATCAATTTATTATGTATGTATATTTTCAGCCTCAGGGCTGCACTCTGTCCAATAAACCGTTTATTATTATTATTATTATTATTATTATTACACACACATACACACACACACACACGTACACACACACACACGTACACACTCACACACGTACACATACACACACGTACAACACACGTACACATACACACACACACATACAGACACAAACATGTACGCACACACTCACGTACACACACACATACACATACGTACACACACACGTACACACACACACACATGTACACACACACACACACACACACATGTACACACACATGTACACACACGTACAAACACACACACACGTACACACGTAAACACACCCACACACACATACAGACACACACACACGTACACACACACACACATACACAAATACACACACACACGTACACACACACACGTACACACACACATACACAAATACACACACACACGTACACACACTTACACACACACACACACACACTTACACACACATACGTACACACACATACACACACGTACACACACACATACACACACATACGTACACACGTACACACACATGTACACACGTACGTACACACAAACGTACACACATACACACACACGTACACACACACACACACGTACACACACACACACACACACACCTACACGTACACATACTTGTTACTTACTTGTTACTTGTTGTTGTGTTTCCTGGGGACGTTCCGTGGCAGGGCAACGCTCCACATCCCCCGTGATGAAATCACTAGCACTCATAATCTTCTTTAATCACTCCATTTTTCAGGTCATAACAGTCAGTAAATAGGAATGTCTTCAATCTCCGTTTGAAGATGTTCACATTATCAGCCATCTTGACACTTAATGGTAGTTTATTGTAGAGCCGCGGGGCACTTCTATCAAAGGCCCTACGTCCAGCCTCCCTGAAGAATCTTGGTTCATACAGTCTGTGAAATTCTACACTGTGCCTCAGTGTTACACCGGGGTTTGCTGGAAAATCAACCAGCATATTTCTCAAATATTCAGGTTTCCCAAATTTCAATGCTTGGTACACCATAACGCATTGTTTATATATAATTCTCGCCTTGATCGGCAGCCAGTGTAATTCAATCAACACAGGAGTTATTCCTTCTCTGGACGACAGCCCTTTAATTAATCACGCAGCCCTATGCATGACGAGCTGTAGTTTTTTCAACAAATAATTTGGCAGACCAAAATATAGAGAACTGCAATAATACAACTTGCTTATCACATGGTTGTGAATAAGCAATTTTATAGTGTAATCATCCAAGTACTTCCTCACGAATGCGATGTTCCGCAAGTGGTATCCTGCTAGGTTTACAGTTTGAGTAATTTGTGCCTTCATTGTCAATTCACTGTCTAGTAACACTCCAAGGTCTTTCACTACATTCCTCACTGTCAATTCAAACTCATTTATATGTAAATTCCGGCTAAGCAAGCGATCAAAATCAAGTTGACGACCAACAAATAGACACTCGATCTTATCCTCATTCAATTTCAATTGACGAGAGTTCATCCACTTCTTGATATCAGTCATAATCGTCTTCACCTCAATTTCCGTATTCTGTATGTTGTTCACTGACAAATAAAATTGTGTGTCGTCAGCGAATAGCTTGTAAAACACTCCATGTTCCTCTAATAGGTTCGACAAGTCAGCTGTGTACACACTGAATAAGACCGGTCCCAACACGCTTCCTTGAGGAACACCCCTTGTTAACGGTTTCGTGTCTGAGAAAGACTCCCCAATTTGAACACTGTAAGTCCTGTTTTCCAGATAACTCCTGAGATATGAAAGAGCCATTCCTTTAATTCCAAAGTTTTCAAAATCATGAAGTAGAATGTTGTGCACTACGGTGTTGAAGGCAGCACTCAAGTCTAGCATCAATAGTAGACCACACCTCCCGTCGTCTAAGAGACCGCGCATCTCACTTACCACCGAACACAGAGCAGTCTCAGTAGAGTACAGGCGTCGGTAAGCAGACTGACTGTCAGGAATCGCTCCGACACTGTATAGATGATCACTCAACTGCGATAAGAGAACGCATTCCAAGATTTTCGACTGAAATGTCAAGTTCGACACTGGGCGGAATGAAGTTAGACTTTGGGGATCGAGTTTTCCCTTAATTACAGGTTTGACAATCGTGTGTTTTTCAGAGTCCGGAAAAAAGCCGTCAGTTATACTTCTATTTACCAATTTAGTCGTGATATCAACCATTTTCTCAAAACATCCGCTGTTGATAATCAAATTCATAGGTATGGGATCATTGACACAGTAGGTAAATTTTGCCTGTTTAATAACGTTCCCAACTGCTCCGTTCATCAACGGTGCAAAAAGCCGATAACCTCACATTAGGAACTTTCACATTCACTGTTTGTCTCTCCAAGTCAATAATGTTAAAGGCTGATACAATCTTCTTAATCTTACCATCGAAGAAGATCAAAAATTTATCAGCTAACTCTCTGTCTGTGTAGCCCTCGGGTAACCTGTTTTTCTTTTTATACCCGGTTAAATTATCCAAAACTCTATATTTGTCCCAGCCATTGAAGTTTTCTCTCTATAATATTCTCGCTTCCTTCGTATGATTAGGATTTTTTCATAATTCCGCGCTCGATTATAATCTTTCCTTGCTTCAGCAGTACGACGAGCGCGCCATATTTTTTCTTTCTTTTTCTTTTACTTTTTCGCTCGCATTATTTCACCATTGAACCATGGCGATTCATTTTTTACGACAATCTCCTTCATTGCAAGAGGACGCATCTTCTCGTACTCTACTCTTACAGTAGCATTGTAAAGGTCATATAAACACTCGTGACATTCCTCCTGGCTGGGTGACAAGTGAATACAAGTGTCATTATATTTGGAGCACATGCTACTGCTGATATTTCTGATAAGAATATCAGGGTCCAAAGTTTTCTTAGAACTGTATTTAATGATCTTCCTCTGCCGCTGTCTACTAGTTTCCATGGGTAATTGAAAAGTTATTAGTTTATGTGTCGGTGAAATAGTACAAACTTCATCTACATGCATGTTTTGAACCATATTTCGTGTTCTGTCCGTAAATACCAGGTCAATTGTGTGGCCCCCAATGGATTTTGGTCTGTCAACACCATTTTCAAGGTTGAATGTCGCCATTGTGTCAATGAAAGGTCGAACATACCGTGCGTCCAAATCGTCGAACCACAGATTGAAATCACCACATATGATGATCATCGCACTCACCATATCAATAGTCTCTAAAAAGAGCACAAATTCCTCCATAAATAAGCTAACACTAGAGCTCGGTGGTCTGTATACCACGACGACGACAACTTTAATCCCATTTACCTCACATTGAACTTGTAGTACTTCAAAGCTATTGTATTTTCGTGTCTTACACTTCCTAGATTTCCGAATAGAGCTGGTGAGTAACAAACCAACTCCTCCTCCCCGCTGTCCACATCTAGGATTATGGAAAAAATTATGAGTGTCAGGTGTCAACTCGTTGATCACAGCCGAATCGATATGAGATAAGCATGTTTCGGTGATAGCAAATATATCCAGATCCTCATCATTTATAATACTTCGAATTTCAAATGTTTTGTTTCTAACAGACTGCATGTTTAACAAACCACATTTCATTTTAAATGTGCTACTATAGGAAGCCATGATCAGTATTGTCCTTCACTCTTGCAATTTCCAACATTAACAGTGGACAACAATGTTCATTCACCGTATGACCTCGCTCACCACTACGATTTGCCCTCATGCAGTTTATGCAATTCTTGAAATTAGCCTTACATTCGTTGCTCGCGTGCTCGCCTGCACACTTCGGGCACGTCGGTTTGTCATCATTTTTTCTTGCTGTACAGTTCTCCCTCATATGGCCAAATCTTTGGCAGTAAAAGCACAATAATGCATGATAGCGGTCTCTTACTTTATACCTGCCCCAATCAAGTTTTAGCAAGTCACCATGCCTGTGTATGCTTGCTCGCACTTCCGGGTCACACCTTAGGATATAGTGAACTGTTCCCCCCGCCGCCGGTTTTTCAAACAGTAGCTTCATCTTTTGGTCGATATCTTCAATGCATCGTAGGCACTCATTTCTCTCCAGCAGTTTGGCCAATAGTCCTTCATTATCTTCGCCCTTACTCACATTACAGAGCATAATTTTTGGCATGAGTTTTTTTACATTACTGAATTTCACTTTATCAATGGTCCTCAGTCTCTCTGTAGCTTCGTTCCTAGCAACTTCATTATAAAAATTAATGATGATATTACCATTAGTCATGAACCTCGAATCTTGAATAGGGACACCCGCCAATACTTTAGCCAAATCCCTTTTGTTATCAGTGGCTTTTTCTTCATTGTTGCTAGATTTCACCACTAGTAAATTCTTCCCCCTCCTCATAGCTCCCTTCTTTACCACTTCCACCCACCTATCACCCACAGGAGCCGACTCTTCCGAAACAAGACTTTCTCTGACACTCGAAACAGCACAGCCCACTGCTTCCCTTACAGTTGCTTCGACAGCATCGCTACTGGATTGTTTCCTCACACTGTCAACATCCCCTCGTATTTCAGCAAATTTTTCTAGCATAAGAGACTTAAGTGCTCTCACTTCAGCTTTTAGTTCCTCTATTTCACAACATTCCTTGGCAGGTTCCTTACGAATTTCAGCCACACAATGCTTACAGATCCATGTAACATGCGGCACATTGGAACCTTTGATACCACCTAGGTGCACACATGATGTGTGAAATCCTTGTTGGCAACGAACACACAGTACAATATTGGACTTGCTTATATCATTGACTTCCAAACTGTGACCGCACTGACCAGTATCCGTCACACGGGCCGCAGCCATGCCAGCAGCCATGCCAGCAGCCATGCAGCCACCCGTCCAGCACACCAGCTATCCACGGAGCACACTTGTCAGACGTCCTACCCCAACGGTGGTTGGACACACACACGTACACACACACGTACACACACATACACGAGTACACAAACATGTACACACACACACGTACACACACATATACACACACACGTACACACACACGTACACACATAGGTACACACCCACACCCACACACCCACACACCCACACCCACACACATACAGACACAAACACCACGTACACACACACTTACAAATACACACACACACTCACGTATACACACACATGCACACACACACACACACACACATACACACACACACACATACACACACACACACACACACACACACGCACACACACACACACACACGTACACATACACACACGTACACACACACACACGTACACATACACACACGTACACACACACACACGTACAAACACACACACACACGTACACACACACATGCACACACACACACACATACACACACATACACACACACACGTACACTCATATACATGCGTACACACACGTACACACACATATACACCCACACGTACACACAAACATACACACACACGTACACACACACACACACGTACACACACACACACACACGTACACATACACACACACACGTACACATACACACACACACGTACACATACACACACGTACACACACACACACACGTACACACACACATGCACACACACGTACACACACATACACACACACACACGTACACACACACACACACGTACACATACATACACACACATACACACATATACACATGTATACACACACACACACACACATACACACACACATACACACACACATACACACATACACACACATGTACACGTACACATTCATCATGTAAATATCTTTCTCATAATTAATTATATTGTAATTTGTATATTTTCATCTTTAGTGCTGCCAGCCCCTATATAAACCATTTATTATTATTATTATTTCTATATACATACACACATACACACACACATACACATGTACACACACATGTACATACACACATACACATATGTACAGATACATATACACACGTATATATGGTGTTATTGTCTGAGGTTGATATTTCTATGTGCGTATGAGGTTGTGTGTGTATGTATGTTCATGCATTTTCGCGTACATGGAATTGTTGATAGTTACTGAGATACACAGGGGTTGATATTTCTATGTGCGTATGAGGGTGTGTGTGTACGTATGGAGTGTATTTATTATTGGCAACACTGCTTTTATTATTAACAACATTTTTTTCATATTTTACTATTTTTAGTCAAAAATATCTTATATAAAGTAAAATTTCGTATCTTAAGAAATATTAACCAAAAGATGGACGATAAAATTATCTATTAGATGCCATCAACACATTTTCAATAGATAGATAAATAGACGAGTAATAAATGAATAAATTAAGACATTTTTCAATTTTTAGTTAAAAATATATTATATAAAGTGAAATTTCTCATCTTAGGAATAAGATAAATACATATATGTATAAACCAAACGATAGACAATAAAATTATCTATTAGATGCCATCAACAAATTGTCGATAAATAGATAAATAGACGAGTAATTAACAAGAAAATTAAAACACTTTTGTCATATTTTACTATTTTAAGTTAGAAATATATAATATAAAGTGAAATTTCTCATCTTGGAAAATAGATAAATAGATATATGTATATACCAAAAGATAGACAATAAAATTATCTATTAGATTCCATCAACAAATTGTCGATAGATAGATAAATAGACGAGTAATTAACGAAAAAAGTGGGATACTTTGGTCATATTTTACAATTTTTAGTCAAAAATATATTATATAAAGTGAAATTTCTCCTCTTAGGAATAAGATAAATACATATATGTATAAACCAAACGATAGACAATAAAACTATCGATTAGATGCCATCAACAAATTGTCGATAAATAGATAAATAGACGAGTAATTAACAAGAAAATTAAGTCACTTTTGGCCATATTTTACTATTTTTAGTTAAAAATATATTATATAAAATAAAATTTCTCAACTTAGGAAATAAATAAATTGATACATGTATATACCAAAAGATAGACAATAAAATTATCTATTAGATGCCATCAACAAATTGTCGATAGATAGATAAATAGACGAGTAATAAAAGAAATAGTTAGGACACTTTTATCATATTTTACAATTTTTTGTAAAAAATATAATATATAAAGTGAAATTTCTCATCTTAGGAATAAGATAAATAGATACATGTATAAACCAATCGATAGACAATAAAATTATCTATTAGATGCCATCAACAAATTGACGATAGATAGATAAATAGACGAGTAATTATCGAAAAAAGAGGGACACTTTGGTCATATTTTACAATTTTTAGTAAAAAATATATTATATAAAGTGAAATTTCTCATCTCAGGAAATAGATAAATGGATACATGTATATACCAAAAAATAGACAATAAAATTATCTATTTGATGCCATCGACAAATTGTCGATAAATAGATAAATAAACGAGTAATTAACAAGAAAATTAAGACACTTTTTGTCATATTTTACTATTTTTAGTCAAAAATATATTATATAAAGTAAAATTTCTCATCTTAAAAATAAATAAATAGATACATGTATATACCAGAAAATAGACAATAAAATTATCTAATAGATGCCATCAACAAATTGTTGATAGATAGATAAATAGACGAGTAATTAATGAAGAAATGGGACACTTTGGTAATATTTTACAATTTTTTGTAAAAAATATAATATATAAACTGAAATTTCTCATCTTACGAATAAGATAAATACATATATGTACAAACCAAACGATAGACAATTAAATTATCTATTAGATGCCATCACCAAATTGTCGATAAATAGATAAATAGACGAGTAATAAATGAATATATTAAGACATTTTTGTCATATTTTACAATTTTTAGTCAAAAATATATTATATAAAATGAAATTTATCATATTAGGAATAAGATAAATACATATATGTATATACCAAAAGATAGACAATAGAATTATCTATTAGATGCCATCAACAAATTTTCAATAGATAGATAAATAGACGAGTAATAAATGAATAAATTAAGACATTTTTGTCATATTTTACAATTTTTAGTCAAAAATATAATATATAAAGTGAAATTTCTCCTCTTAGGAAAAAGATAAATTGATACATGTATATACGAAAAGATAGACAATAAAATTATCTATTAGATGCCATCATCAAATTGTTGATACATAGTTAAATAGACGAGTAATTAATGAAGAAATGGGACACTTTGGTAGTATTTTACAATTTTTTGTAAAAAATATAATATATAAAGTGAAATTTCTCATCTTAGGAATAAGATAAATACATATATGTATAAACCAAACGATAGACAATAAAATTATCTATTAGATGCCATCAACAAATTGTCGATAAATAGATAAATAGACGAGTAATTAACAAGAAAATTAAGTCACTTTTGTCATATTTTACTATTTTTAGTTAAAAATATATTATATAAAATGAAATTTCTCAACTTAGGAAATAAATAAATTGATACAAATATATAACAAAAGATAGACAATAACATTATCTATTAGATGCCATCAACAAATTGTCGATAGATAGATAAATAGACGAGTAATAAATGAAATAATTAAGACACTTTTATCATATTTTACAATTTTTTTGTAAAAAATATAATATATAAAGTGAAATTTCTCATCTTAGGACTAAGATAGATAGATACATGTATAAACCAAGCGATAGACAATAAAATTATCTATTAGATGCCATCAACAAATTGTCGATAAATAGATAAATAGACGAGTAATTAACAAGAAAATTAAGACACTTTTGTCATATTTTACTATTTTTAGTTAAAAATATATTATATAAAGTGAAATTTCTCATCTTAGGAAATAGATAAATAGATGCATGTATATACCAAAAAATAGATAATAAAATTATCTATTAGATGCCATCAACAAATTGTCGATAGATAGATAAATAGACGAGTAATTATCGAAAAAAGAGGGACACTTTGGTCATATTTTACAATTTTTAGTAAAAAATATATTATATAAAGTGAAATTTCTCATCTTAGGAAATTGATAAATTGATACATGTATATACCAAAAGATAGACAATAAAATTATCTATTAGATGCCATCAACAAATTGTTGATAGATAGATAAATAGACGAGTAATTAATGAAGAAATGGGACACTTTGGTAATATTTTACAATTTTTTGTAAAAAAATATAATATATAAAGTGAAATTTCTCATCTTAGGAATAAGATAAATACATATATGTATAAGCCAAACGATAGACAATAAAATTATCTATTAGATGCCATCAACAAATTGTCGATAAATAGATAAATAGACGAGTAATTAACAAGAAAATTAAGTCACTTTTGTCATATTTTACTATTTTTAGTTAAAAATATTTTATATAAAATGAAATTTCTCAACTTAGGAAATAAATAAATTGATACAAATATATAACAAAAGATAGACAATAACATTATCTATTGGATGCCATCAACAAATTGTCGATAGATAGATAAATAGACGAGTAATAAATGAAATAATTAAGACACTTTTATCATATTTTACAATTTTTTTGTAAAAAATATAATATATAAAGTGAAATTTCTCATCTTAGGAATAAGATAAATAGATACATGTATAAACCAAGCGATAGACAATAAAATTATCTATTAGATGCCATCAACAAATTGTCGATAAATAGATAAATAGACGAGTAATTAACAAGAAAATTAAGACACTTTTGTCATATTTTACTATTTTTAGTTAAAAATATATTATATAAAGTGTAATTTCTCATCTTAGGAAATAGATAAATAGATGCATGTATATACCAAAAAATAGACAATAAAATTATCTATTAGATGCCATCAACAAATTGTCGATAGATAGATAAATAGAGGAGTAATTATCGAAAAAAGAGGGACACTTTGGTCATATTTTACAATTTTTAGTAAAAAATATATTATATAAAGTGAAATTTCTCATCTTAGGAAATTGATAAATTGATACATGTATATACCAAAAGATAGACAATAAAATTATCTATTAGATGCCATCAACAAATTGTTGATAGATAGATAAATAGACGAGTAATTAATAAAAAATGGGACACTTTAGTAATATTTTAATATTTTTTCTCAAAAATATAATATATAAAGTGAAATTTCTCATCTTAGGAAATAGATAAATAGATACATATATATACCAAAAGATAGACGATAAAATTATCTATTAGATGCCATCAACAAATTGTTGATAGATAGATAAATAGACGAGTAATTAACGAAAAAAGTGGGACACTTTGGTCATATTTTACTATTTTTTGTCAAAAATATATTATATAAAGTGAAATTTCTCATCTTAGGAAATAGATAAATAGATACATATAAAAACCAAAAGATAGACAATCACATTATCTATTAGATGCCATCAACAAATTGTCGATAGATAGATAAATAGACGAGTAATAAATGAAATAATTAAGACACTTTTATCATATTTTACAATTTTTTTGTAAAAAATATAATATATAAAGTGAAATTTCTCATCTTAGGAATAAGATAAATAGATACATGTATGAACCAAGCGATAGACAATAAAATTATCTATTAGATGCCATCAACAAATTGTCGATAAATAGATAAATAGACGAGTAATTAACAAGAAAATTAAGACACTTTTGTCATATTTTACTATTTTTAGTTAAAAATATATTATATAAAATAAAATTTCTCAACTTAGGAAATAAATAAATTGATACATGTATATACCAAAAGATAGACAATAAAATTATCTATTAGATGCCATCAACAAATTGTCGATAGATAGATAAATAGACGAGTAATAAATGAAATAATTAAGACACTTTTATCATATTTTACAATTTTTTGTAAAATATATAATATATAAAGTGAAATTTCTCATCTTAGGAATAAGATAAATAGATACATGTATAAACCATTCGATAGACAATAAAATTATCTATTAGATGCCATCACCAAATTGTCGATAAATAGATAAATAGACGAGTAATAAATGAATATATTAAGACATTTTTGTCATATTTTACAATTTTTAGTCAAAAATATATTATATAAAATGAAATTTCTCATATTAGGAATAAGATAAATACATATATGTATATACCAAAAGATAGAAAATAGAATTATCTATTAGATGCCATCAACAAATTTTCAATAGATAGATAAATAGACGAGTAATAAATGAATAAATTAAGACATTTTTGTCATATTTTACAATTTTTAGTCAAAAATATAATATATAAAGTGAAATTTCTCCTCTTAGGAAAAAGATAAATTGATACATGTATATACGAAAAGATAGACAATAAAATTATCTATTAGATGCCATCATCAAATTGTTGATACATAGTTAAATAGACGAGTAATTAATGAAGAAATGGGACACTTTGGTAATATTTTACAATTTTTTGTAAAAAATATAATATATAAAGTGAAATTTCTCATCTTAGGAATAAGATAAATACATATATGTATAAGCCAAACGATAGACAATAAAATTATCTATTAGATGCCATCAACAAATTGTCGATAAATAGATAAATAGACGAGTAATTAACAAGAAAATTAAGTCACTTTTGTCATATTTTACTATTTTTAGTTAAAAATATATTATATAAAATGAAATTTCTCTACTTAGGAAATAAATAAATTGATACAAATATATAACAAAAGATAGACAATAACATTATCTATTAGATGCCATCAACAAATTGTCGATGGATAGATAAATAGACGAGTAATAAATGAAATAATTAAGACACTTTTATCATATTTTACAATTTTTTTGTAAAAAATATAATATATAAAGTGAAATTTCTCATCTTAGAAATAAGATAGATAGATACATGTATAAACCAAGCGATAGACAATAAAATTATCTATTAGATGCCATCAACAAATTGTCGATAAATAGATAAATAGACGAGTAAATAACAAGAAAATTAAGACACTTTTGTCATATTTTACTATTTTTAGTTAAAAATATATTATATAAAGTGAAATTTCTCATCTTAGGAAATAGATAAATAGATGCATGTATATACCAAAAGATAGACAATAAAATTATCTATTAGATGCCATCAACAAATTGTTGATAGATAGATAAATAGACGAGTAATTAATAAAGAAATGGGACACTTTAGTAATATTTTACAATTTTTAGTCAAAAATATAATATATAAAGTGAAATTTCTTATCTTAGGAAATAGATAAATAGATACATATATATACCAAAAGATAGATGATAAAATTATCTATTAGATGCCATCAACAAATTGTTGATAGATAGATAAATAGACGAGTAATTAACAAGAAAATTAAGTCACTTTTGGCCATATTTTACTATTTTTAGTTAAAAATATATTATATAAAATAAAATTTCTCAACTTAGAAAATAAATAAATTGATACATGTATATACCAAAAGATAGACAATAAAATTATCTATTAGATGCCATCAACAAATTGTCGATAGATAGATAAATAGACGAGTAATAAATGAAATAATTAAGACACTTTTATCATATTTTACAATTTTTTGTAAAATATATAATATATAAAGTGAAATTTCTCATCTTAGGAATAAGATAAATAGATACATGTATAAACCAATCGATAGACAATAAAATTATCTATTAGATGCCATCACCAAATTGTCGATAAATAGATAAATAGACGAGTAATAAATGAATATATTAAGACATTTTTGTCATATTTTACAATTTTTAGTCAAAAATATATTATATAAAATGAAATTTCTCATATTAGGAATAAGATAAATACATATATGTATATACCAAAAGATAGACAATAGAATTATCTATTAGATGCCATCAACAAATTTTCAATAGATAGATAAATAGACGAGTAATAAATGAATAAATTAAGACATTTTTGTCATATTTTACAATTTTTAGTCAAAAATATAATATATAAAGTGAAATTTCTCCTCTTAGGAAAAAGATAAATTGATACATGTATATACGAAAAGATAGACAATAAAATTATCTATTAGATGCCATCATCAAATTGTTGATACATAGTTAAATAAACGAGTAATTAATGAAGAAATGGGACACTTTGGTAATATTTTACAATTTTTTGTAAAAAATATAATATATAAAGTGAAATTTCTCATCTTAGGAATAAGATAAATACATATATGTATAAGCCAAACGATAGACAATAAAATTATCTATTAGATGCCATCAACAAATTGTCGATAAATAGATAAATAGACGAGTAATTAACAAGAAAATTAAGTCACTTTTGTCATATTTTACTATTTTTAGTTAAAAATATATTATATAAAATGAAATTTCTCTACTTAGGAAATAAATAAATTGATACGAATATATAACAAAAGATAGACAATAACATTATCTATTAGATGCCATCAACAAATTGTCGATAGATAGATAAATAGACGAGTAATAAATGAAATAATTAAGACACTTTTATCATATTTTACAATTTTTTTGTAAAAAATATAATATATAAAGTGAAATTTCTCATCTTAGAAATAAGATAGAAAGATACATGTATAAACCAAGCGATAGACAATAAAATTATCTATTAGATGCCATCAACAAATTGTCGATAAATAGATAAATAGACGAGTAATTAACAAGAAAATTAAGACACTTTTGTCATATTTTACTATTTTTAGTTAAAAATATATTATATAAAGTGAAATTTCCCATCTTAGGAAATAGATAAATAGATGCATGTATATACCAAAAAAAAGACAATAAAATTATCTATTAGATGCCATTAACAAATTGTCGATAGATAGATAAATAGATGAGTAATTATCGAAAAAAGAGGGACACTTTGGTCATATTTTACAATTTTTAGTAAAAAATATATTATATAAAGTGAAATTTCTCATCTTAGGAAATTGATAAATTGATACATGTATATACCAAAAGATAGACAATAAAATTATCTATTAGATGCCATCAACAAATTGTTGATAGATAGATAAATAGACGAGTAATTAATGAAGAAATGGGACACTTTTATCATATTTTACAATTTTTTGTAAAAAATATAATATATAAAGTGAAATTTCTCATCTTAGGAATAAGATAAATACATATATGTATAAGCCAAACGATAGACAATAAAATTATCTATTAGATGCCATCAACAAATTGTCGATAAATAGATAAATAGACGAGTAATTAACAAGAAAATTAAGACACTTTTGTCATATTTTACTATTTTTAACTAAAAATATATTATATAAAGTGAAATTTCTCATCTTAGGAAATAGATAAATAGATGCATGTATATACCAAAAAATAGACAATAAAACTATCTATTAGATGCCATCAACAAATTGTCGATAGATAGATAAATAGACGAGTAATTAACGAAAAAAGTGGGACACTTTGGTCATATTTTACTATTTTTTGTCAAAAATATAATATATATAGTGAAATTTCTCATCTTAGGAAATAGATAAATAGATACTTATAAAAATCAAAAGATAGACAATACAATTATCTATTAGATGCCATCAACAAATTGTCGATAGATAGATAAATAAATGAGTAATAAACAAGAAAATTAAGACACTTTTGTCATATTTTACAATTTTTAGTAAAAAATATATTATATAAAGTGAAATTTCTCATCTTAGGAAATAGACACTTTTGTCATATTTTACTATTTTTAGTCTAAAATATATTATATAAAGTGAAATTTTTCATCCAAGGAAATAAATAAATTGATACTTGTATATAAGAAAAGATAGACAATAAAATTATCTATTAGATGCCATCAACATATTGTCGAAAAAAAGATTAATAGATGAGTAATAAATAAGAAAATAAGACATTTTTGTCATATTTTACAATTTTCAGTAAAAAATATAATATATAAAGTGAAATTTCTTATCTTAGGAAATAGATAAATAGATACATGTATATACCAAAAGATAGACAATAAAATTATCTATTAGATGCCATCAACATATTGTCGAAAAAAAGATTAATAGATGAGTAATAAATAAGAAAATAAGACATTTTTGTCATATTTTACAATTTTCAGTAAAAAATATAATATATAAAGTGAAATTTCTTATCTTAGGAAATAGATAAATAGATACATGTATATACCAAAAGATAGACAATAAAATTATCTATTAGAAGCCAAAACAAATTGTCAATAGATAGATAAATAGACGAGTAATAAATGAAACAATTAAGACATTTTTGTCATATTTTACAATTTTTAGTCAAAAATATATTATATAAAGTGAATTTTCTCATCTTAGGAAATAGATAAATATATACATGTATATACCAAAAGATAGACAATAAAATTATCTATTAGATGCCAACGACAAATTGTTGATAAATAGATAAATAGACGAGTAATTAACAAGAAAATTAAGACACTTTTGTCATATATTACTATTTTTAGTCAAAAATATATTATATAAAGTGAAATATCTCATCATAAAAAATAGATAAATAGATACATGTATATACCAAAAGATAGACGATAAAATTATCTAATAGATGCCATCGACAAATTGTTGATAGATAGATAAATAGACGAGTAATTAATGAAGAAATGGGACACTTTGGTAATATTTTACAATTTTTAGTCAAAAATATAATATATAAAGTGAATTTTCTCATCTTAGGAAATAGATAAATAGATACATGTAAAAACGAAAAGATAGACAATACAATTATCTATTAAATGCCATCAACAAATTGTCGATAAATAGATAAATAGACGAGTAATTAACAAGAAAAGTCGGACACTTTTGTCATATTTTACTATTATTAGTAAAAAATATATTATATAAAGTAAAATTTCTCATCTTAGGAATAAGATATATAGATACATGTATAAACCAAACGATAGACAATAAAATTATCTAATAGATGCCATCAACAAATTGTCGATAGATAGATAAATAGACGAGTAATTAATGAAAAATGTGGGACACTTTGGTCATATTTTACAATTTTTAGTCAAAAATATATTATATAAAGTGAAATTTCTCATCTTAGAAAATAGATAAATTGATACATGTATATACGAAAAGATAGACAATAAAATTATCTATTAGATGCCATCAACAAAATTGTCGATAGATAGATAAATAGATGAGTAATAAATGAAATAATTAAGACACTTTTATCATATTTTACAATTTTTAGTCAAAAATATAATACATAAAGTGAAATTTCTCATCTTCAGAATAAGATAAATAGATACATGTATAAACCAAATGATAGACAATAAAATTATCTATTAGATGCCATCAACAAATTGTCGATAAATAGATAAATAGATGAGTAATTAACAAGAAAATTAAGACATTTTTGCCATGTTTTACTATTTTTAGTTAAAAATATATTATATAAAGTGAAATTTCTCATCTTAGGAAATAAATAAATAGATACATGTATATACCAAAGGATAGACACTAGAATTATCTATTAGATGCCATCAACAAACTTTCAATAGATAGATAAATAGACGAGTACTAAATGAATAAATTAAGACATTTTTGTCATATTTTACCATTTTTAGTCAAAAATATATTATATAAAGTGAAATTTCTCATCTTAGGAATAAGATAAATAGATACATGTATATACCAAACGATAGACAATAAAATTATCTATTAGATGCCATCAACAAATTGTCGATAAATAGATAAATAGACGAGTAATTAACAAGAAAATTAAGACACTTTTGTCATATTTTACTATTTTTAGTTAAAAATATATTATATAAAGTGAAATTTCTCATCTTAGGAAATAGATAAATAGATACATGTATATACCAAAAGATAGACAATAAAATTATCTAATAGATGCCATCAACAAATTGTCGATACATAGATAAATAGATGAGTAATTAATGAAAAAAGTGGGACACTTTGGTCATTTTTTACAATTTTTAGTCAAAAATATATTATATAAAGTGAAATTTCTCATCTTAAGAAATAGATAAATATATATATATGTATATACGAAAAGATAGACAATAAAATTATCTATTAGATGCCATCAACAAATTGTCGATAAATAGATAAATAGAGGAGCAATTAATAAGAAAATTAAGACACTTTTGTCATATTTTACTATTTTTAGTTAAAAATATATTATATAAAGTGAAATTTCTCATCTTAGGAAATAGATAAATAGATACATGTAAATACCAAAAGACAGACAATAAAATTATCTATTAGATGCCATCAACAAATTGTCGATAGATAGATAAATAGACGAGTAATTAATGAAAAATGTGGGACACTTTGGTCATATTTTACAATTTTTAGTCAAAAATATATTATATAAAGTGAAATTTCTCATCTTAGAAAATAGATAAATAGATACATGTAAAAACCAAAAGATAGACAATAAAATTATCTATTAGATGCCATCAACAAATTGTCGATAGATAGATAAATAGACGAGTAATTAATGAAATAATTAAGACACTTTTATCATATTTTACAATTTTTAGTCAAAAATATAATACATAAAGTGAAATTTCTCATCTTCAGAATAAGATAAATAGATACATGTATAAACCAAATGATAGACAATAAAATTATCTATTAGATGCCATCAACAAATTGTCGATAAATAGATAAATAGATGAGTAATTAACAAGAAAATTAAGACATTTTTGTCATGTTTTACTATTTTTAGTTAAAAATATATTATATAAAGTGAAATTTCTCATCTTAGGAATAAGATAAATAGATACATGTATATACCAAACGATAGACAATAAAATTATCTATTAGATGCCATCAACAAACTTTCAATAGATAGATAAATAGACGAGTACTAAATGAATAAATTAAGACATTTTTGTCATATTTTACCATTTTTAGTCAAAAATATATTATATAAAGTGAAATTTCTCATCTTAGGAATAAGATAAATAGATACATGTATATACCAAACGATAGACAATAAAATTATCTATTAGATGCCATCAACAAATTGTCGATAAATAGATAAATAGACGAGTAATTAACAAGAAAATTAAGACACTTTTGTCATATTTTACTATTTTTAGTTAAAAATATATTATATAAAGTGAAATTTCTCATCTTAGGAAATAGATAAATAGATACATGTATATACCAAAAGATAGACAATAAAATTATCTAATAGATGCCATCAACAAATTGTCGATACATAGATAAATAGATGAGTAATTAATGAAAAAAGTGGGACACTTTGGTCATTTTTTACAATTTTTAGTCAAAAATATATTATATAAAGTGAAATTTCTCATCTTAAGAAATAGATAAATATATATATATGTATATACGAAAAGATAGACAATAAAATTATCTATTAGATGCCATCAACAAATTGTCGATAAATAGATAAATAGAGGAGCAATTAATAAGAAAATTAAGACACTTTTGTCATATTTTACTATTTTTAGTTAAAAATATATTATATAAAGTGAAATTTCTCATCTTAGGAAATAGATAAATAGATACATGTAAATACCAAAAGACAGACAATAAAATTATCTATTAGATGCCATCAACAAATTGTCGATAAATAGATAAATAGAGGAGCAATTAATAAGAAAATTAAGACACTTTTGTCATATTTTACTATTTTTAGTCAAAAATATATTATATAAAGTGAAATTTGTCATCTTAGGAAATAGATAAATTGATACATGTATATACGTAAAGATAGACAATAAAATTATCTATTAGATACCATCAACAAATTGTCGATAAATAGATAAATAGACGAGTAATTAACAAGAAAATTAAGACTTTTGTCATATTTTACTATTTTTAGTTAAAAATATATTATATAAAGTAAAATTTCTCATCTTAGGAAATAGATAAATAGATACATGTAAATACCAAAAGATAGACAATAAAATTATCTATTAGATGCCATCAACAAATTGTCGATAGATAGATAAATAGATGAGTAATAAACAAGAAAATGAGACACTTTTGTCATATTTTACTATTTTTAATCAAAAATATATTATATAAATTAAAATTTCTCATCTTAGGAAATAGATAAATAGATATATGTATATACCAAAAAATAGACAATAGAATTATCTATTAGATGCCATCAACAAATTGTTGATAGATAGACAAATAGAGGAGTAATAAACAAGAAAATTAAGACACTTTTGTCATATTTTTCTATTTTTAGTAAAAAATATATTATATAAAGTGAAATATCTCATCTTAGGAAATAGATAAATAGATACATGTATATACCAAAAGATAGACGATAAAATTATCTAATAGATGCCATCAACAAATTGTTGATAGATAGATAAATAGACGAGTAATTAATGAAGAAATGGGACACTTTGGTCATATTTTACATTTTTTTGTTAAAAATATAATATATAAAGTGAAATTTCTCATCTTAGGAAATAGATAAATAGATACATGTAAAAACCAAAAGATAGACAATAAAATTATCTATTAGATGCCATCAACAAATTGTTGATAGATAGATAAATAGATGAGTAATAAATAAGAAAAGTAAGACACTTTTGTCATATTTTATAATTTTTAGTAACAAAAATATTATATAAAGTGAAATTTCTCATCTTAGGAATAAGATAAATAGATACATGTATAAACCAAACGATAGACAATAAAATTATCTATTAGATGCCATCAACAAATTGTCGATAGATATATAAATAGATGAGTAATTAACGAAAACATTGGGACACTTTGGTCATATTTTACAATTTTTAGTCAAAAATATATTATATAAAGTGAAATTTCTCATCTTAGGAAATAAATAAATTGATACATGTATATACGAAAAGATAGACAATAAAATTATCTATTAGTTGCCATCAACAAATTTTCCATAGATAGATAAATAGACGAGTAATAAATGAATAAATAAAGACACTTTGGTCATATTTTACAATTTTGTCAAAAATATATTATATAAAGTGACACATCTCATCTTATGAAATAGATAAATTGATACATGTATATACGAAAAGATAGATAATAAAATTATCTATTAGATGCCATCAACAAATTGTCGATAGATAGATAAATAGACGAGTAATAAATGAAATAATTAAGACACTTGTCATATTTTACAATTTTTAGTCAAAAATATAATATATAAAGTGAAATTTCTCATCTTAGGAATAAGATAAATAGATACATGTATAAACCAAACGATAGACAATAAAATTATCTATTAGATGCCATCAACAAATTGTCGATAAATAGATAAATAGACGAGTAATTAACAAGAAAATTAAGACATTTTTGTCATATTTTTCTGTTTTTAGTTAAAAATATATTATATAAAGTGAAATTTCTCATCTTAGGAAATAGATAAATAGATACATGTATATATCAAAAGATAGACAATAAAATTATCTATGAGATGCCATCAACAAATTGTCGATAGATAGATAAATAGACGAGTAATTAACAAAAAAATGGGACACTTTGGTCTTATTTTACTATTTTTAGTCAAAAATATATTATATAAAGTGGAATTTCTCATCTTAGGAAATAGATAAATATATATATATATGTATATACCAAAAATAGACAATAGAATTATCTATTAGATGCCATCAACAAACTTTTAATAGATAGATAAATAGATGAGTAATAAACAAGAAAATTAAGACACTTTGGTCATATTTTACAATTTTTAGTAAAAAATATATTATATAAAGTGAAAATTTTCATCTTTTTAAATAGATAAATTGATTTGAGATTTGATGTTGATTTGAGGTTTGAGGTTGAGGTTGAAACCAAAACCTCACCTAAAAAAAAAATATATATATATATATATATATATATATATATATATAAATGAAAGAATGAATGAATGATAATTTTTTTATTCACTTGCTTTTTTTCTAGACTATATAATTTTTAATTGTTACAGTGACACACATGTATGGTAACACTGGTAACCAATATGGTAACACTGCTAATGTGGATTTGAACAGAGAAGTATCAGCCAAGGTTTGTTTACATAACATAATTACTAATATCTGTTTATAATAATAATAACTGTTATTATATATTAATACTGTAATTATTTATTAGCTAATGTATGCTGTGTTATTATGATTAGGAGTAGGGGACAGGCTTGGGGGGGACTGGGGGGTGGGGGAATAAGGGGACAGGCTTGGGAGGGACTGGGGGGTGGGGGAATAGGGGGACAGGCTTGGGGGGGACTGGGGGTGGGGGAATAGGGGGGGCAGGCTTGGGGGTGGGGGAATAGGGGGACTGGGGGGTGGGGGAATAGGGGGACAGGCTTGGGGGGGACTGGGGGTGGGGGAATAGGGGGACAGGCTTGGGGGTGGGGGAATAGGGGGACTGGGGGGTGGGGGAATAGGGGGACAGGCTTGGGGGGACTGGGGGGTGGGGGAATAAGGGGACAGGCTTGGGGGGGACTGGGGGGTGGGGGAATAAGGGGACAGGCTTGGGGGGGACTGGGGGTGGGGGAATAGGGGGGGCAGGCTTGGGTGGAACTGGGGGGTGGGGAAATAGGGGGGGCAGGCTTGGGGGGGACTGGGGGGGGGGGGAATAGGGGGGGCAGGCTTGGGGTGCATAGAACACTGTTTTGAAACAAATAATGGGTATTTATTTAAACTTACGTACATGAGAATACGTACATGAGAATACGTAAATGAGAATACGTACATGAGAATACGTACATGAGAATACGCACATGAATAAAATAAATCCATGAAAATAAACATGTGAAAAGAATACGCACATGAGAATATGCACATGGAAATAAAATACACACATGAATGAAAGAGCCAGGAGGAGAGTACAGTATATGTGGATGGATGTAGAGAGAAGGATAGATTTGATGACTAACCATAAGAGAGAAGGATAGATTTGATGACTAACCATAAGAGAGAAGGATAGATTTGATGACTAACCATAAGAGAGAAGGATAGATTTGATGACTAACCATAAGAGAGAAGGATAGATTTGATGACTAACCATAAGAGAGAAGGATAGATTTGATGACTAACCATAAGAGAGAAGGATAGATTTGATGAGTGACCATAAGAGAGAAGGATAGATTTGATGACTAACCATAAGAGAGAAGGATAGATTTGATGACTAACCATAAGAGAGAAGGATAGATTTTGATTCCCTGGTTAGGAAAGTGACAGAGGTGGGTGAGAAAAGGGTAGGAAGGGTAAGGAATAGAAATAAAAGAAGTTTGATGAAGAGCTGGTGGAATAAAGATAATGAGAATGTGAGGAAGAAGAGGAAAGAGAGTAATAGGAAATGTAGAAGACTGAGGAAAAATGTAGGTAATAGGGGAGTATGTACTGAGTATTTTGTTATATGCAAATGATGTGGTGATTATGAGAGAGACAGGTGAGAGAGACAGGTGAGAGAGACAGCTAGGTGAGGTTCTGCAGAGAATACTTGATGTAATTACAGAGTATGGGAATGATTTTAATGTCAAGTTTGGGAGTGATAAGATGGGGATGACCGGGATATAGGTAGTACGTGGAGACTGGGTGGAAATGGGATTGAAAGGACACAATATATAGTTACTATACTTAGGAATAATTGTGGATGAGAAAGGGTGTGATTGAAAGGACACAATATATAGATACTTAGGAATAATTGTGGATGAGAAAGAGTGTGATAGGACAAAGACTGATAGGTTATCAAGAGCAAACCAGTGGGTAGGAAGACTAGGAAGTGTGTCAAGGTGTAGAGCTAATAAGTATGAAGTAGTGTATGGTGTATGGAAAGGTAGGAAGTGTGACAAGGTGTATGGAAAGGTAGGAAGTGTGACATGGTGTATGGAAAGGTAGGAAGTGTGACAAGGTGTATGGAAAGGTAGGAAGTGTGGTAAGGTGTATGGAAAGGTAGGAAGTGTGGTAAGGTGTATGGAAAGGTAGGAAGTGTGACAAGGTGTATGGAAAGGTAGGAAGTGTGGCAAGGTGTATGGAAAGGTAGGAAGTGTGGCAAGGTGTACAGCTAATAAGTATGAAGTAGTGTATGGTGTATGGAAAGGTGTGGCTGTACCTGGACTAATATATGGACTGGAGATTATGACATGGATAATGAATGACTTGAATAGACTGGAGGTAGTACAGAATAGGATAGGAACAACATTGAATAGACTGGAGGTAGTACAGAATAGGATAGGAAGAACAGCTTTAGGTACAAACAAGTATGTACAGTAGGTGTGGAAGCAATAAGAGGTGAGGCTGGATGGAGTACGTTTGAGGAGAGGATAGACAGTGAGAGAGTACCGTTGTAAAGGTGACACACAGTCATCATCATCACTGGCAACACTGACGCCTCAGATCATCACTGGCAACACTGACGCCTGGGTTTGTTTACCTCTGTGAAGCTCAAAGCCTGGCAGGGGAATATTTTAGTATTTATTTGCATTTTAAGGGCATTTAAGGATATTTTAAGGGCTCAAGATTATATTAAGGGTTAGTTAAGGGTATATAGTTAATGGTGAAGGGACATAAATAAGGGTAAGTTGGTGAAATAAGGGAATTTTGAAGGATTTAAATAAGGGTGGATAATAATGGCTGTGTTAAAATGTTACCATAAATATTAGAATGATTTTGTTTTATTATTTTTAAGGGTTCACTGTTATTTTAAGGGTATATAAATAAGGACAAATTGGAGATATAAGGGGATTTTATTGATAAAGGATTTAATTAACAAGAAATATATTAATTAACATTAAATTTATTTATTTCAGAAGTGGGATTACAGAAGAAGGATTTACATACGAAGATTTACAAAAGGAGGATTACAATGACTACACCAAGGTATTTATGAAGAAGAATTATTATGGGTAAATTTACAGAAAACCTGGGTTCACTATATTGTATATATTAGTATCATTACCCACTAAAAAAAAAAAAAAAAAAAAAAAATTCTAAGACACTTTTCATCTATGGTGTTTCTCTCGGAAATGCCTCGTTTTCGAGATATGCCCCGTTTACAAACATGATTTGGAAACTAGTCTTACCTGACCTGACCTGACCTAACCTAGACCACAGCAGACTACCGGGACCTAACCTGGGCAAACTACCGGGACCTAACCTGGGCAAACTACCGGACCTAACCTGGGCAAACTACCGGGACCTAACCTGGGCAGACTACTGGGTATAACCAGTGTAAACTATCATAAAATGACCTGGGCAAATTTCCAGGACCTAACCTAATGTGGTGATACTGCTCAAGCCTAGCCGAAAACCCAGTTATTCTGTAATAATACATTATGATCTATCTATCTATCTATCTATCTATCTATAGCTCTGACGCCTCACTCCCTCCGGGAACTCCCCCCAAGGGGATGGCCACGGCAGAAAAGTCTCCAGTCTTCCCTGTTCCAACACTCCCTCCTTACTTGTTCCAGCCCTCCCCTCCCCCTCACATTACTCTCCTTTACATACGGTAGCAGGCTTATTCGGACCTTGGCTGATTCGGACCAGGCTGATTCGGACCATTTAATGGCTGACGTGGGAGACTCTCCTTTACATACTCCCTCCTTACTCCCTACTCCCTCTCATGTTACTCTCCTTTACATACTCTTCCACTCTGTTCTGCCATCTAACTGGTAGTCTGCCTCTCACACCACACCCCACAACTTCACTTCCATACACCTTATTTACAAACTCCTCACCTTGCATTCTCTCTACATGTCCAAACCATCTTAATGTATTACATTTTACATTATTATTATTACTACTACCATTTTTATTATTATTATAACTACTATTATTATTACTACTTCAACTACTTTTATGATTATTATTATCGGTAAATATTGAAAGAATTATAGTTATTGTGTATGGTGTTTCTACCTTTATTACCCATTTATTTACACCATTCTAAGACTTTTTTCATTTAAGTGATGAGTTCATTTTTAACATCCATTTTATTGTGCAAATTTAATGTTTTATCCATACATAAATAACCTAACCTATCCTAACTTAACCTAACCTAACCTAACCTAATCTAATCTAACCTAACCTAATCTTAACCATTGCAGACTACCAGGACCTAACCTGAGCAGACTACCAGGACCTAACCTGAGCAGACTATTGGAAGTTTTACAAGGTAAGTAAGACCTAGATCAAAGTTATTATTATTATTATTATAACATATATAAAACACCTAAATTTAGGAAAAAATTTACGTGTCAGTAATGGTGCAATTTTTATTATTATTATTATTATTATTATTATTATTAATATGAAAATTATTATTATTATTATTATTATTATTATTTGGGAAGGAAACCCTCTTTAATACAAGTTTTGTTGAAGATAACTGCGAGCTCTGTGCTGTTTATTTTGTAGCAAATCTTTTCAAGTTTGCGAATTGTTTTCTTAGTATTGCTGGGGAGATGGAAAAGCAAATTACCAAGTGAGTTTATTGGCCTGACGTTTCGGCTTTCTCTCAAAGCCATTCTCAAAGGAATGAGTGTCTTACAGAAACCAGGTATATTTATAGTCCCTGTATGGAGGTACAGCTATGCGTACTGCGCCCTGATTGGCTGTTAGCAGTCGCACTTGATCCTGTGTCGAAATAATGGTAATAACAATAGTAATAATGACAATATGTATGATAATAACAATAATAATAATAATCTATGATAATGGCATGTATATAATAATAATAATAAGGGTTACAATTATGTTTTAATAGTATTTATGGTCCCTGCGTTCTGATTGGCTGCGACCCATTTAATTTTATGTAATTTGTCTCCAGGTATATATTTTTTATTTCTCAGGTAATCCACAACCCATTTAATTTTATGTAATTTGTCTCCAGGTATAAATTTTTTTATTGTCAGTGAAGTGTATATGTCTTAACAATGCAAAAAATCTGTCTGCAAATGCTGGTGTTGCAATTGTTTTTTTACATGAGCCATGGACATTACCACACACAAAAACATATACATTTCTTTTTTACATTGGACATTACCACACACAAAAACATATACATTTCTTTTTTACATGAGCCATGGACATTACCACACACAAAAACATATACATTTCTTTTTTACATGAGCCATGGACATTACCACACACAAAAACATATACATTTCTTTTTTACATGAGCCATGGACATTACCACACACAAAAACAAACATATACATTTCTTTTTTACATGAGCCATGGACATTACCACACACAAAAACATATACATTTCTTTTCGGTTTGTTGGTTTCCATTTATGCATTTTGCTATGTGGTAGAAAATTTTCAGTTGATTATTAGATGATCATGATAATTATTGGTCTCCATTTATTACAATTCTGTCAATAAATTCATATGAGAAAAATTCTAGAAAATAATCTAATTCACTTGATTCTTCCGATATATTAAATGTCTCACTAATTCCAACATCTACTTTGTTCTTGTATGTGTGTTGCTGCCTGTATTTCTGTCAGTCTGCCTGTGTGTTCTAGTCTGTACAGCTCTGGTATTTATCAACCTATCCCTGCTATCTAAGGGCATACTAAAATATATAGCCATCTTTCTATTTATCTCCTAATATGGCATACAATATATTATACTGAGCACATAATTATCTCCACTATCCACAGTCCTTGTTGCTTATCAATGCACTATCAGACATCCTCACTATCTCCTTTCTACTGTACTGTACTTCTTTATTATCTACACTTACTCTCTCCTTTCTACTGTACTGTACTTCTTTATTATCTACACTTACTCTCTCCTTTCTACTGTACTGTACTTCTTTATTATCTACACTTACTCTCTCCTTTCTACTGTACTGTACTTCTTTATTATCTACACTTACTCTCTCCTTTCTACTGTACTGTACTTCTTTATTATCTACACTTACTCTCTCCTTTCTACTGTACTGTACTTCTTTATTATCTACACTTCTTCCCCCAAATTCACATCTCTACTTCCATATAGGCTATATATTATGAAAGCTAGACCACAACACCACCATCCAAACATTTTCATTGCCTTCCACAATTCTTTATTACAAAACAAAATGAAACCTTCACTGCCTTCTTCTATACTGCTTTACTACTAAGCAGACATCTATCTATACAGCCAAACACACATCTTCAATACAAAACACATATTCATTGCATACCAAACACATCTGTACCTTCTACACATTTTCCATACATATGTACCTTCTATACATTTTCCATACATATGTACCTTCTACACATTTTCCATACATATGTACCTTCTATACATTTTCCATACATATGTACCTTCTATACATTTTCCATACATATGTACCTTCTATACATTTTCCATACATATGTACCTTCTACACATTTTCCATACATATGTACCTTCTACACATTTTCCATACATATTCACTACTTTTCTTCATATCTTCACATACTTTATTACAGTGACACACACACACCTCCATTACCTTTCAACACATCCTCACATATCCTACATAACTACTCACCCTACATCTTCGCTCCCCCACATATGCTATGCAGTATGTACACAAAACAATACTGTACTGAACTACACATCATAATTACTCTCCACCAAAAAGTGTTTTTTTATTTATTTTTTTCGTGCTAACCCTAAGTGAAAAATAATTATTACACCAAATCACTACTTCCACATTAATTTGGATGGTATATTGGTCACAATGTTTGCATTACAGATAAATTTCCCTGCACCTGGCAACACTGTTTTTGTTTATCATTCCTCGGTGACTCGGGCAGAGGCCGCAGTTATCGTACCGCAATATAGTAGATGTTTTTTATTTATAAATCATAGATTGTTCCTATCTATCCCAGACTTACAAGACTAATGATAAAAGTATAATTAGTAAATAAACCAATATCTGGAAGACTGTAGTAGAGCTCTGTGCCTGTGTTTCTATAGGGTATCTATCCCAGACTTACAAGACTAATGATAAAAGTATAATTAGTAAATAAACCAATATCTGTAAGACTGTAGTAGAGCTCTGTGCCTGTGTTTCTATAGGCTATCTATCCCAGACTTACAAGACTAATGATAAAAGTATAATTAGTAAATAAACCAATATCTGGAAGACTGTAGTAGAGCTCTGTGCCTGTGTTTCAGAATGAGAAGTAAATAATACCTTGGACACAACAGTTGTGTCTAACCTAACACACGTAAACACAGTTTGGACACAAACCTTGTGTCCAAACTAATGAATGGGTTAAGGCCTTTATTTTATTTTATTTATTTATTTATTTTAATGTTATTTTATTTATTTATTATTATTTTAAATTCAATTATTTTATTTCTTTATTTATTTTGATGTTTTTATTTTTAGTTATTTATTATTATTATTATTATTATTATTATTATTTTGTATATTATTTTATTTATGCATTTATTATTTTTAAATTTATAAATTTTAATTTTTTTTTTTGCATATTATTTTATTTATGCATTTATTCTTTATTATTATTCCTACTCCCTCCCCTCACCTCACCTCACCTCACCTCACCTCTCCTCCTCTGACCCTGGAGTCTGACCTATTCTACCTCCCTGGTGTGACCCTCAACCCGACCCACGTGTTGACCTGACCTGACCCCTCGTCCTCCACTCCCTCGTCCTCCACTCCCTCGTCCTCCACTCCCTCGTCCTCCACTCCCTCGTCCTCCACTCCCTCGTCCTCCACTCCCTCCTGGGAGCGTCTTTTTACTTGCATTCTTTCATGCTAATCTCTACTTTATATATTATTTATTCCAGGTTTTATTTTAACATTATAAAAAAAGAATAATAATATGTTATTTCTTTCAGGTTTTATTTTATCATTATAAAAAAAATATATGTTATTTCCTTCAGGTTTTATATTAACATTATATATATATATATATATATATATATATATATATATATATATATATATATATATATATATATATATATATATATATATATATATATATATATATATATATATATATATATATATATATATATATATATATATATATGTTATTTCTTTCCGGTTTTATTTTAACATTATAAAAAAAAAAAAAAATGGTATGTTATTTCTTCCAGGTTTTATTTTAACAGTATAAAAATAACTAAAAAAATAGTATGTTTTTCTTTTGTGTTTTCCTATTTAACTACACACACAGTCCTGTATTTATTATCGTTAAGGGGATAATAAATACAGGACTGTGTGTGTAGTTAAATAGGAAGACACAAAAGAAAAACATACTATTTTTTTAGTTATTTTTTATACTGTTAAAATAAAACCTGGAAGAAATAACATACCATTTTTTTATTTTTTTATTTTTGGAGATAATGATTCCTCCAAACTCTTCCCAGCAACAGAACACCATTATTTGTGTTCATCTGATCCTGTTTCCTGGCCTACTTTGGAGGAATCAAGGCACTCCAATGTACCAAAAGTATACTCTCTTTTTATCCCACGATAATCCCACGAAAAAATGTCACACTAAAAACCCCATGACAGTTTCTTAAGCTGTACACAAATCACTATATAGTCTTAATTATGGGGAGAGTATACTTTTGGTACATTACAGTGCCTTGATTCCTCCAAAGTAGGCCAGAAAACACACCCATATAAAGAAATATAATGGTATCCTGTTGCCTGGAATAATTTGGAGGAATCATAATCTCCAAAAATATCAGAACTATACCCTCCCCTTAAGGGGGAAGTATTTTTTGTGCTGGTAAATCTGGAACAACTAAATCCTCCACACAATTTCGCGTCAAAATTGGACTTTGGAGGAATCAAGATGCTGAACTGTACAGAACACTTGCTTATACACCAAACTAATGTTAATTAATAATATCATTACAGGTGTTTGGTGAAGGTGTGGTGACAAGTGGTTATGATTCCTCAGTTGTAGACTACGAGAAGAAGTCACTACTACTGCTGCTGCTGCTGCTGTTGTTGTGTGTCAGTGAATAATGTGATGTTTACCTGTTGTACAGTTGGACACAGGAATTCGAGGTATAGCCCAAGTGAAAGATGGTCAATTTCTCCCAATATCAAGTTCCTTAGTGCCAAATAGGAGACACCAGGGGCAGAAGTCAGTATTGAGGATGGTAATAAAAAGCAACTACCTGATAATAGACACTGGTTACTCAAATGGGACAAGTATATTTCACCTGGGCTGTAGTACAATTCCTGTGTCCAACTGTACACTGCATGGGACGTGGTGTTGGTGTGAGGGCTGTACACTCGTCATACATAATTTCTGACCAGAGTGTGAGGAGCAGAAAGCTTCGAATCGCCTGGTATTGTTCATTTCCCCACCCAGTACACACATATAGAGGCTGAGTACGAATGCAGGGTATGTGTGTGTGTGTGTGTGTGTGTGTGTGTGTGTGTGTGTTGCCTGCCGTTCGTCTCTGGTCAGGGATTACGTATTACGAGTGTACAGGTCTCCCTCACCATACGATTGGGTTAGGTTCTTCAAAACCCAATCGTATAGCGATCGATCGTGTAACGAGCTTAAGGTTTAATGGGATAAATAGGGTTACGTTCCAAGACTCGTATATTATGACCATAACATCACTATTTACTACCATAATATATAATTAATGGTAACAAACAATGTTAAGAACAGTTAATCACTTTATTTAACTTACAGTTAAGTATATCGGTATTGTAATTTGTGAAATTAGGCCCAGGCACACAAAGAACATTTACTTGTCATCATCTGACAGCATGGACAGGGGAGAGTCGGGAGATAGTGAAGGTGTAGTGGAGAACGAGAAGGCACTAAGGCAGACTGGTAGGCTAGACAGTGTGGCGCCTGAGGGTGGATGGCACGGGAGGGGAGGTAGACAGTGTTGACACAGTGGATGGAGAGCGGGATGGCTCAGACAGTGGCAGACACACCGAAAACATACACTCGTTCTCGCACACAGAAAACATTCACTCGTCATTATCAGACATGCCGTTTTATTATGTCCAGCTTAGACTGCAAGCTCAAGCTCTTCCTTGCTTTTTTGGGCTTTACATCACTAGGAGAAGTGCTTAGAAGCCATAACGAGACGAATGAATCACTCGATAATAAGAGAGGGGCAGTATGATAATGGTAGCAGCGGGAGCTTGACTGAAGGAGACAACTTGTCTCCTTCAGTCTGAAGCCATCCCGCTCTCCATCCACTGTGTCAACACTGTCTACCTCCCCTCCCGTGCCATCCACCCTCAGGCGCCACACTGTCTAGCCTACCAGTCTGCCTTAGTGCCTTCTCGTTCTCCACTACACCCTCTCTATCTCCCGACTCTCCCCTGTCCATGCTGGGTCAGACAAGGGAAAACAGTTCAAAACACGCAGACGACGCAGTTCTTCCAATCGTCGCTACGCTTGGGTGGCGCTGTCATCGCTCGCTCAAACAAATGATAGTAACCTTGCGCAGCGGGAGATCGTAAATGCGAGTGAAAATGATCGTTTAAAGAGCCAAGGGTATCAAAGTAGTTAAATCGTATACGCGGAATATCGTATAGTGATGCATTGTATAGTGAGGGAGACCTGTACTGTACAGTTGCCAAAAAAGGTATTGCGACAAATCTTGATAGAACTTTAACCCTAGTAATATCCATAACTATTTGTAGGGACTATAAACATGTATAACAGAAGGAAATATACATATCCTTCTGTAATTTATACTTATAATCCCTACAAACAACTATGGACAATAATATTATTTAATGTTGTATCACTAGTTGTCGCAATACCTTTTTTGGCAACTGTACATCACCACAGTCTACAAATATGTAACACTAACCATCAGCTTCACAAGGTTAGTTGAAGTTACTATTAGTCACAAGAACTGATACAGCCACAATCAATAAATCAGTATCATATCAAACTATAATCCTACAACAACAACACCTTACGTCAACTCAACCACCAACACTTTCCTTCCATCGTGCCAATAAATCAGTATTATATCATATCAAACTATAATCCTACAACAACAACACCTTACGTCAACTCAACCCCCTCAATTATTATTATTATGAGGTGCTGTAAAATCATACACATGTTGTTCTTTATTACCAAGATTATTATTATTAATATTATTATTATTATTATGAGGTGCTGCAAAATCATACATGTGTTGTTCTTTATTACCAAAATATTTACTACGATGGAAGCAAATTGTTGGTGGATATTTGATTGTGGCTGTACTGTACCGATTGGATGTGTGTGTAAGAGAGATTTCATTTGTGTATGTATGTGTGAGTGACTGTGTGTGTGTAAGAGAGAGATAGAGAGACCCTTTGTGTGTTTGTGTGAAAGAGAAAGAGAGAGATTAATTTTGTGTGTGAGAGATTAATTTGTGTGTATGTGTGAAATAAATAAATAAATAAAGATATAAAAATGGATTTGTGTTTGTTATCCCTCCTTTCCTTATATTTCATCTCTCTCTCTCTCTCTCTCTCTCTCTCTCTCTCTCTCTCTCTCTCTCTCTCTCTCTCTCTCTCTCTCTCTCTCTCTCTCTCTCTCTCTCTCTCTCTCTCTCCTTCCTTCGTGCTTGCTGTCCTATAATAATAAATAAATAAATAAATAATAATGTGTTTCAATTTCCTTAGTAAAAATATAATTATAAAAATATTTATTACTTATCCCATGAAATAAATGGGTTTAATATTAGTCAATAATTAATTAAGGTGTAAAGAAATATACAATAATAAATAATTCAGGTGTTAAAAAGATTATCATGAAAATATCAAAGTAAAAAAACGAAAAAATAAATGAGTGTTTTTAAATGATACCGTTTTCTCTGATTAAGAAACCTTTGTAAATTGGTGGCAATATTGGAGCAACTTGATTCCTCCAAACTATGCCAGGCAACAGGGTAGATACCATTATATTTATTAATTAATCCTGTTTCCTGACATACTATGGAGGAATCATTTTACTTCAAAGTACTACAAGGGACCTCAGATCTCTCTAGGGTAATTTTGTAGCAAACTGATTCCTCCAAACTGTATTATTCCTGCACTAAGTTGTGTTGTCTGAGATACCTTGGAGGACTCAAGGTGCTCCAATGTACCAATTAGTCACGGTTGGCAATTTAAAATGTGGAATATTCGTTAATTTCGTTAATTAATTACGTAATAAAATAAATTATTATATCCAAATGAAGGGGAAAATCTGAGGATTTCAATGATATAATTACTTATTCAAAATAATTAATAATAAATGAATTATGAACCCAAACGTGAACTATATTCTCCACCAAATCATGACGTCATTATATGATAAACAAGGGGAGGGGTAGGGGAGTGGGGTGGGTGGTGTGGTGTTAGGGGGGTTAGGGACATGGGTGTGAGGGAGGGGGTATGGGTAGGGGGGTTGGAGGGTAGGGAGGAGGGCAAGTCAACTCAGTAACCCCGTTTATGGACTGCCATTGGAAAGAAAAATTCTGAGCCAATTCATTCAATCTCTTTCACTCTCTCTCTCTATTTACCCTTCATTCCCCTCTCCTTTACCTCTCTCTATCTCTCTCTATCCATATTTCCTCCCTCACACCCCACAATCCCCAGAGAGAAAGGGAGTGAGAGAGAGAGAGAAAGAGATAGAGAGATTGATTGGTTGATTGATATTAGTCACATCAACATCGAGGTCATATAGCGCCAGTAAAAGGTGATAGAGAGGTGAGACAGCAAGCAGGAAGGAAATAGAAAGAAAAGGGGCACAGTTGAAGAACTGAAAGCTAGTGGCTGGGGCCGAAGGGGCGTCCAAACCCTATAAGTATTGCCCACATTACTACAGGCAATAACCCCCCCTACAGGGGAGATAGAGAGAAATAATGGAGGATGGGAGGGGGGTAAGGGTAGAGAGAGAGAGAGAGAGAGAGAGGTAAAGGTGAGGGTTGGGGATGAAGGAGAGAGAATATTGGCTCAGAATTTTTCTTTCCAATGGCAGTCCATAAACGGGGTTACTGAGTTGACTTGCCCTCCCCCCTACCCTCCAACCCCCCTACCCATACCCCCTCCCTCACACCCATGTCCCTACCCCCCCCCTAACACCACACCACCCACCCCAAGGCAACTCAGTAACCCTGTTTATGGACTGCCATTCAAACATTAATTTTCAGCCAACATTTTCTCTATAAGTGATGCCAAATATGGGGAATTTTCACTAGATATGGGGAATCAGAGGTAATAATGGGTACTAATTATTGATAAATATTTAACCCATTTATATCATGCGATAATTATTTAATATTAAACCCATTTATTTCATGGGATAATGATTTATTATTAAACTCATTTATTTCATGGGATAATGATTTATTATTAAACCCATTTATTTCATGGGATAATGATTTAATATTAAACACATTTATTTCATGGGATAATGATTTAATATTAAACCCATTTATTTCATGGGATAATTATTTAATATTAAACCCATTTATTTCATGGGATAATGATTTATTATTAAACCCATTTATTTCATGGGATAATTATTTAATATTAAACCCATTTATTTCATGGGATAATTATTTAATATTAAACCCATTTATTTCATGGGATAATTATTTATTATTAAACCCATTTAGTGCAGGAATAATACAGTTTGGAGGAATCAGTTTGCTACAAAATTACCCTAGAGAGATCTGAGGTCCCTTGTAGTCCAATAATTCCTCCATAGTATGTCAGGAAACAGGATTAATTAATAAATATAATGGTATCTACCCTGTTGCCTGGCATAGTTTGGAGGAATCAAGTTGCTCCAATATTGCCACCAATTTAATCAGAGAAAACGGTATCCTTTTAAAACTCATTTATTTTTTCGTTTTTTTACTCTGATATTTTTATGATAATCTTTTTAACACCTGAATTATTTATTATTGTATATTTCTTTACACCTTAATTAATTATTGACTAATATTAAACCCATTTATTTCATGGGATAGGTAATAAATATTTTTATAATTATATTTTTACTAAGGAAATTGAAACACATTATTATTTAATTATTTATTTATTATTATAGGACAGCAAGCACGAAGGAAGGAGAGAGAGAGAGAGAGAGAGAGAGAGAGAGAGAGAGAGAGAGAGAGAGAGAGAGAGAGAGAGAGAGAGAGTGATGAAATATAAGGAAAGGAGGGATAACAAACACAAATCCATTTTTATATCATTATTTATTTATCTATTTCACACATACACAGTCTCTCTCTCACATACACACAAATTAATCTCTCACACCCAAAATTTATCTCTCTCTTTCTCTTTCACACACACACACACACACACACAAAGAGTCTCTCTATCTCTCTCTTACACACACACAGTCACTCACACATACATACACAAATGAAATCTCTCTTACACACACATCCAATCGGTACAGTACAGCCACAATCAAATATCCACCGACACTTTCCTTCCATCGTAGTAAATATCTTGGTAATAAAGAACAACACGTGTATGATTTTGCAGCACCTCATAATAATAATAATAATAATAATAATAATAATAATAATAGTAATAATAATAATAATAATAATAATCTTGGTAATAAAGAACAACACGTGTATGATTTTGCAGCACCTCATAATAATAATAATAATTGAGGGGGTAGAGTTGACGTAAGGTGTTGTTGTGAAGCTGATGGTTAGTGTTACATATTTGTAGACTGTGGTGATGTACAGTTGCCAAAAAAGGTATTGCGACAACTAGTGATACAACATTAAATAATATTAATGTCCATAGTTGTTTGTAGGGATTATAAGTATAAATTACAGAAGGATATGTATATTTCCTTCTGTTATACATGTTTATAGTCCCTACAAATAGTTGTAGATATTACTAGGGTTAAAGTTCTATCAAGATTTGTCGCAATACCTTTTTTGGCAACTGTACAGTACACTCGTAATATGTAATCCCTGACCAGAGACGAACGGCAGGCACCACACACACACACACACACACACACACACACACACACACACACACACACACACCCTGCATTCGTACTCAGCCTCTATATGTGTGTACTGGGTGGGGAAATGAACAATACCAGGCGATTCGAAGCTTTCTGCTCCTCACACTCTGGTCAGAAATTATGTATGACGAGTGTACAGTCCTCACACCAACACCACGTCCCATGCAGTCAGTATACAACAGGTAAACATCACATTATTCACTGACACACAACAACAGCAGCAGCAGCAGCAGTAGTAGTAGTGACTTCTTCTCGTAGTCTACAGCTGAGGAATCATCACCACTTGTCACCACACCTTCACCAAACACCTGTAATGATATTATTAATTAACATTAGTTTGGTGTATAAGCAAGTGTTCTGTACAGTTCACCATCTTGATTCCTCCAAAGTCCAATTTTGATGCGAAATTGTGTGTGTGTGTGTGTGTGTGTGTGTGTGAGAGAGAGAGAGAGAGAGAGAGAGAGAGAGAGTGTGTGTGTGTGTGTAATAATAATAATAATAATAATGTGTGAGTGTGTAAGAGCGTGAGTGTGCGTGCGAGGGTGTGTGTGTGTGTGCCTGTGCGTGCGTGTGTGAGTGTGTGCATGTGTGTGTACCTGTCCGTCCCTCTCCCCTCCCATCCTATACCTGTCCCAATCACCTGACCCTATACTCGACCCCCTCCTGGCCCCACCTGTCACTCTGGATTGAGGACGGGCAAAGGAAGGAAAGGAGTGGCGAAGGTTTAGCATAAGGAAGGAAAGGAGTGGCGAAGGTTTAGCATAAGGAAGGAAAGGAGTGGCGAAGCTTTAGCATAAGGAAGGAAAGGAGTGGCGAAGGTTTAGCATAAGGAAGGTAAGGAGTGGCGAAGGTTTAGCATAAGGAAGGAAAGGAGTGGCGAAGGTTTAGCATAATGAAGGAAAGGAGTGGCGAAGGTTTAGCATGTGAGTTTTAGAATTGGAATGGCAAGGGGTTTGTTTGGTGAGGAGTAGAGGATTGGTTAGGAAGAATATACAAGAGTAAAAACAGTGTAAAACTAATTCAAGCAACAACAACATACGTATAAAGAAACATAAGACCATTTTCAAAATAAGCAGCAGACATTTAATAAAAAATAGCAAGCCGCAACCCCATCAATCCTTGACGTATTTCCTCACAGGCCTACGAATTACACCCAGACCTCACAGGCCTATGAATTACACCCAGACCTCACAGGCCTACGAATTACACCCAGACCTCACAGGCCTATGAATTACACCCAGACCTCATAGGCCTATGAATTACACCCAGACCTCACAGGCCTATGAATTACACCCAGACCTCACAGGCCTATGAATTACACCCAGACCTCACAGGCCTATGAATTACACCAAGACCTCAGCATTTTGTAAGTCAGCTGTGTTGTCCTAGTGAAGAGATTGGTGGTGTTTACTGGGGTGATGAGGGAAGGAAACAGACTATAATATAATTTATACCTCAGTGCTGATGGTATGTTGTTGTGGCAATATCAACAACCCATACACACACGGTTGCCTCACAAGTGCGTCATTATCTTTATGTCAAGGTGATCTAGAGTTTCTTAAGAGTTAAAACGAGAAAGGAGCTCCAAGTGAGATGTATGGCCATGTTTCACTTGTGTTACATTGGAGCTTCTCGATTCCTCTAAAGTATGCGAGGAAACAGGACCAGAAGAGCAAGAATAATGGTGTTTTGTTGCTTGGAATAGATTGGAGGATTTAGTTGCTCCAGATTTACCAGTACAAAAAATACTTCCCCCTTAAGGGGAGGGTATAGTTCTGATATTTTTGGAGATTATGATTCCTCCAAATTATTCCAGGCAACAGGATACCATTATATTTCTTTATATGGGTGTGTTTTCTGGCCTACTTTGGAGGAATCAAGGCACTGTAATGTACCAAAAGTATACTCTCCCCATAATTAAGACTATATAGTGATTTGTGTACAGCTTAAGAAACTGTCATGGGGTTTTTAGTGTGACATTTTTTCGTGGGATTATCGTGGGATAAAAAGAGAGTATACTTTTGGTACAGTGGAGTGCCTTGATTCCTCCAAAGTAGGCCAGGAAACAGGATCAGATGAACACAAATAATGGTGTTCTGTTGCTGGGAAAAGTTTGGAGGAATCATTATCTCCAAAAATAAAAAAATAAAAAAATGGTATGTTATTTCTTCCAGGTTTTATTTTAACAGTATAAAAAATAACTAAAAAAATAGTATGTTTTTCTTTTGTGTCTTCCTATTTAACTACACACACAGTCCTGTATTTATTATCCCCTTAACGATAATAAATACAGGACTGTGTGTGTAGTTAAATAGGAAGACACAAAAGAAAAACATACTATTTTTTTAGTTATATTTTATACTGTTAAAATAAAACCTGGAAGAAATAACATACCATTTTTTTATTTTTTTTTTTAATGTTAATATAAAACCTGAAAGAAATAACATATTTTTTTTTTTTTTATACTGTTAAAATAAAACCTGGAAGAAATAACATACCATTTTTTTAATTTTTTTATAATGTTAATATAAAACCTGAAAGAAATAACATATTTTTTTTTTTTTTATAATGATAAAATAAAACCTGGAAGAAATAATATAAAGTAGAGATTAGCATGAAATAATGCAAGTAAAAAGACGCTCCCAGGAGGGAGTGGAGGACGAGGGAGTGGAGGATGAGGGAGTGGAGGACAAGGGAGTGGAGGACGAGGGAGTGGAGGACGAAGGAGTGGAGGACGAGGGAGTGGAGGACGAGGGAGTGGAGGACGAGGGGTCAGGTCAGGTCAACACGTGGGTCGGGTTGAGGGTCACACCAGGGAGGTAGAATAGGTCAGACTCCAGGGTCAGAGGAGGAGAGGTGAGGTGAGGTGAGGTGAGGTGAGGGGAGGGAGTAGGAATAATAATAAAGAATAAATGCATAAATAAAATAATATGCAAAAAAATAAATTTTTAAATAATATTAAATAATAAATGCATAAATAAAATATGCAAAAAAAAAAAAATAATAATAATAAATAACTAAAAAAAAACCATCAAAATAAATAAATAAATAAATAATTAAATTTAAAATAATAATAAATAAATAAAATAACATCAAAATAAATATATAAATAAAATAAAACAAAATAAAATAAAGGCCTTAACCCATTCATTAGGTATATAGGACACAAGGTTTGTGTCCAAACTGTGTTTACGTTAGACACAACTGTTGTGTCCAAGGTATTATTTACTTCTCATTCTGAAACACAGGCACAGAGCTCTACTACAGTCTTCCAGATATTGGTTTATTTACTAATTATACTTTTATCATTAGTCTTGTAAGTCTGGGATAGATACCCTATAGAAACACAGGCACAGAGCTCTACTACAGTCTTCAAGATATTGGTTTATTTACTAATTATACTTTTATCATTAGTCTTGTAAGTCTGGGATAGATAGGAACAATCTATGATTTATAAATAATAAACATCTACTATATTGCGGTACGATAACTGCGGCCTCTGCCCGAGTCGCCGAGGAATGATAAACAAAAACAGTGTTGCCAGGTGCAGGGAAATTTCTCTGTTTTAGGGAATTTCGAAGTCTACACAGGGAAATAATTTACAGTTCATTGATGAGTAAACAGGGAAATTTCTACAAGATGTAATACCTAAAAGACCATCAATGCTCAAGAGTAAACAGGGAATAATTGAGGTAAAAAGGGAAATTCTGATGTTGAAGTGAGGGAAATTTGGTCCAGCAGACCTGGCAACACTGGGTCATCATGAGTCAGGGGGAGATACCGTTGTCAGGATTGTCTGGTTCTTTGGATGACGTTTCAATGGATTTTTTGGATATTGATGGTGACAGGGACTCTATAGAGGACTCCCCCAAGTTGGTATGGGGTATGAAAACTGGGCATATCTCGAAAACGGGGCATTTCCGAGAGAAACACCATTGAAGAAAATAGTCTTAGAATGGTCCTAATTAGTGGTAAATCATACTAATATAAACGTTTTACTGAACCCAGGTTTACTGTAAATTTACCCTCCGAAATAACTGAAGAGAGTATGGATGGTAAGAGTTATTACAGGTTTGTTATGATAGGAAATAAACTAATTCTCACAATAAGGGTAACACACACACACACACACACAGAGAGAGAGAGAGAGAGAGAGAGAGACTGAGAGATAGAGAGATAGAGAGGGACAGAATTAATTAGTAGCTTCTCTATTATTATGTTTGTAGCTTTAGTTTCATTTGTTAGGCTTAGAAGTGTACGTTGTGGTATAGTAATTATTACAATAACCTAAACTAGTGATGTATCATGCATTTTGTAGTATAAATTGTATAAAACTGTTTTCCTAAACAATTATGGTAAGTGAGGAAGACAAGTCGCTGTATGCTCGTCACATTACATAATTTCTCATTGTCATATATATATATGTATGTATGTATGTGTATGTATGTATGTATATGTATGTATGTATACAGTATGTGTGTATTTGTATGTATACTGAGAGAGAGAGAGAAAAAAAAAGGAAGGAAGGAAATAAATAAAAAATACATACATATACATATATACATACATACATACATACATACACATATACATACATACATACAATTTAAACCCCCTGTGAGTTGATAAGTGGTACACACACACATACACACAATCTCTCTCTCTAACTCCTACATCTCATTGCCGTCAACAAACATTTATTATATTGTGGGATCAGTGTCATTTTGAGTCAGGAATCTAACGACACTTGACAGTTATTTCATTTATTTTTCACTTCACTTAGTGTGTTATGTAATGATTTCATTTATTTTTCACTTCACTTAGTGTGTTATGTAATGATTTCATTTATTTTTCACTTCACTTAGTGTGTTATGTAATGATTTCATTTATTTTTCACTTCACCTAGTGTGTTATGTAATGATTTCATTTATTTTTCACTTCACTTAGTGTGTTATGTAATGATTTCATTTATTTTTCACTTCACTTAGTGTGTTATGTAATGATTTCATTTATTTTTCACTTCACTTAGTGTGTTATTTAATGAAATATACACTGGTAACATCTAAATTTACATATTTTGTGAGGATTATGATGGTGCTACAGCCAATATACAAGATATTCCCACAGTAGGCCTACTTGGTGCTGGAGTATGTAGGCCTATAGCATTACTGTACAGTGTCTATCACCAATATCACAAGAGAAAATATACTGTAGGTCATAGGAGTACAAAACAAGTTACATCTTTGTATAATCTTCATAAGTTCATACACTAAAATTTAATGCGGTAAATATTGAAAGAATTGCCGTTATTGCGTATGGGTTTTCTACCTTCATTATCCATTTATTTAAACCATTTTTAGATTATTTTCTTATGGCATTTCCTCCGCAAATGCCCCATTTCCAAGATAGGTCATATTTGGTAAATTTTTACAAGTTGCCACAACAGGATTTCACTAGAAAAAATATATTTCCTAGAAGGATTTAGTGTGACTACCGGGACCTAACCTGGGCAGACTACCGGGACCTAACCAGGGCGACTACCGGGACCTAACCTGGGCAGACTACCGGGACCTAACCTGGGCAGACTACCGGGACCTAAGCAAGAAAAAATATACAGTAAAAATTAGTCAGACCTCACCTGACCTGACCTAACCTAATCTGGACTGGGACACACTAACGGGACCTAACCTAACCTAATCTGGACTGGGACACACTAACGGGACCTAACCTAACCTAATCTGGACTGGGACACACTATCGGGACCTAACCTAACCTAATCTGGACTGGGACACACTACCGGGACCTAACTTGGGCAGACTACAGGGTCCTAACTATAAGAGGTAACTACTGTTATGCAACATTTGCAAAAGAAATGGTATATAGAAAAGTTGTTTGTAATAGTAAAATATAAACACTGGTAATAGTAATATTTTTAAAATCGAGTTGTGGGAACTTGTAAAAATATTCCTCATATTCAAATGGGGCATTTTGATATTAGCCTGACGGTATTTCTGCATAAGAGTTCTACCGGTTTTTTTTTTTAGTATTTTTTCCTGCCTTTTTTATTTGTTCTATTCATTAGTGACCATAATATTGATCAGTTGGTTTATATATATTCCCTAATCCCTTCAATCTTGGGGGAGATCGCTGGGAATCCGGGGTTTTGGGTGCGGGGAAACACTTAAATTATTTTGGCTTTATAGTACTGTAGTTTGTTAACCTGTATATAAAGGTCAAAAAATTGAAAATCCGAGCCAAGTTTCAGCAAAATTTGGCTCAGCTTCTGCAATTGTCATGAGGGATAAAAGTCAATATTTTGGAAATCCGAGCCAAGTTTAAAAAATGAACCAAACCTAACCAGGACAGACAACTGGGACCTAATTGGGGTAGAGTACCGGGACATAACTGGGGCAGACTACCGGGACCTAACCTCACGTGCCATAACTTTATCATCCTTAGCAGACTAACGGACTCACCATTATAATTGTTGTATATAATTATTACCAGACTTGAAGGATATACAATTTGTACGGAATATGAATATAAATTTATCTTTCACTACTATGCAATAATATATCAAGCCTTTATTGGATTGATATAGATCAATATAGGCTACTAATGGGTAACCTATGACTGGAAGGTGTACTATATAGCTTTACAGACCTAATTTTTATTTTAAGACCACGTATTCTTCCTCTTGATATTTTTTTTTTTTTTTTTTTTTTTTTTATGCTTCTACCCTCTTTTCTTTGCATTTATGTGTACAGCAAGAGAATGATACACCTTGTTACCATATACAGTATATCACTTGAAGGTACAGTAGACTAGATCGAATGATTGATTGAAATTACTGCTCCTCCGTTTTATACACACAGTTCAGAAATGTAGAGAGATAATAAAAACTGAATATTTACATGTGGAAATAAGACCTACTAAAAAACGACGACTTGGACTTTGGTAATGAGGAAATAAGACCTACTAAAAAAGGACGACTTGACACCTCCAACAGCCTGCTTAGTCCTGACATACAGTACCCATGCCAGTACCTAAATATGACATAGCCATGCCAGTACCTAAATATGACATAGCCATGCCAGTACCTAAATATGACATACCCATGCCAGTACCTAAATATGACATACCCATGCCAGTATCTAAATATGACATAGCCATGCCAGTACCTAAATATGACATACCCATGCCAGTACCTAAATATGACATACCCATGCCAGTACCTAAATATGACATAGCCATGCCAGTACCTAAATATGACATACCCATGCCAGTACCTAAATATGACATACCCATGCCAGTATCTAAATATGACATACCCATGCCAGTACCTAAATATGACATACCCATGCCAGTACCTAAATATGACATACCCATGCCAGTATCTAAATATGACATACCCATGCCAGTACCTAAATGTGGCAGTGGTGAGTGCTTTGGTCACCACACAATAATTATACATTCTTATTATCTCATACCGATACATTTTTTTTTTGCAGAAGCATAACCCTGCAAATTATTGCCTTGTGGTATGATAATGCAAACATTGTGACCAATATACCATCCAAATTAATGTGGAAGTAGTGATTTGGTGTAATAATTATTTTTCACTTAGGGTTAGCACGAAAAATATAAATAAAAAACCACTTTTTGGTGGAGAGTAATTATGATGTGTAGTTCAGTACAGTATTGTTTTGTGTACATACTGCATAGCATATGTGGGGGAGCGAAGATGTAGGGTGAGTAGTTATGTAGGATATGTGAGGATGTGTTGAAAGATAATGGAGGTGTGTGTGTGTCACTGTAATAAAGTATGTGAAGATATGAAGAAAAGTAGTGAATATGTATGGAAAATGTGTAGAAGGTACATATGTATGGAAAATGTGTAAAAGGTACATATGTATGGAAAATGTGTAGAAGGTACATATGTATGGAAAATGTATAGAAGGTACATATGTATGGAAAATGTATAGAAGGTACATATGTATGGAAAATGTGTAGAAGGTACATATGTATGGAAAATGTGTAAAAGGTCATATGTATGGAAAATGTATAGAAGGTACATATGTATGGAAAATGTGTAGAAGGTACAGATGTGTTTGGTATGCAATGAATATGTGTTTTGTATTGAAGATGTGTGTTTGGCTGTATAGATGTCTGTCTATCTATCTATCTATAGCTCTGACGCCTCGTTCCCCCCGGGAACTCCCCCGAAGGGAGTGGCCACGGCAGAAAAGTCTCCGTCTTCCCTGTTCCAACACTCCCTCCTTACTTGGTCCTGCCCTCCCCTCCCCCTCATGTTACTCTCCTTCACATACTCTTCCACTCTGTTCTGCCATCTAATGGGTGGTCTGCCTCTCACACCACATCCCACAACTTCACTTCCATACACCTTATTTACAAACTCCTCACCTTGCATTCTCTCTACATGTCCAAACCACCTCAAAGTATTACGTTTCACTCTCTCAACCACTCCACACTCAATGTCTGCTTAGTAGTAAAGCAGTATAGAAGAAGGCAGTGAAGGTTTCATTTTGTTTTGTAATGAAGAATTGTGGAAGGCAATGAAAATGTTTGGATGTGAATTTGGGGGAAGAAGTGTAGATAATAAAGAAGTACAGTACAGTAGAAAGGAGAGAGTAAGTGTAGATAATAAAGAAGTACAGTACAGTAGAAAGGAGAGAGTAAGTGTAGATAATAAAGAAGTACAGTACAGTAGAAAGGAGAGAGTAAGTGTAGATAATAAAGAAGTACAGTACAGTAGAAAGGAGAGAGTAAGTGTAGATAATAAAGAAGTACAGTACAGTAGAAAGGAGAGAGTAAGTGTAGATAATAAAGAAGTACAGTACAGTAGAAAGGAGAGAGTAAGTGTAGATAATAAAGAAGTACAGTACAGTAGAAAGGAGATAGTGAGGATGTCTGATAGTGCATTGATAAGCAACAAGGACTGTGGATAGTGGAGATAATTATGTGCTCAGTATAATATATTAATAGTGTGCCATATTAGGAGATAAATAGAAAGATGGCTATATATTTTAGTATGTCCTTAGATAGCAGGGATAGTACCTAGCTGGCTAACACATGACACTAATGCCAATAATATTGTACCATTATTAACACAATTATTCACAAACACACGTAAAAAATGTCCAAAGTTTGGGTGTTTTATGGTACGGTATATGTAATAATAATAATAATAATAATAATAATAATAATAATAATAATAATAATAAGACACTCATTCCTTTGAGAATGGCTTTGAGAGAAAGCCGAAACGTCAGGCCAATAAACTCACTTGGTAATTTGCTTTTCCATCTCCCCAGCAATACTAAGAAAACAATTCGCAAACTTGAAAAGATTTGCTACAAAATAAACAGCACAGAGCTCGCAGTTATCTTCAACAAAACTTGTATTAAAGAGGGTTTCCTTCCCAAAAATAATAATAATAATAATAATTTTCATATTAATAATAATAATAATAATAATAATAATAATAATAATAATAATAATAAAAATTGCACCATTATTGACACGTAAATTTTTTCCTAAATTTAGGTGTTTTATATATGTTATAATAATAATAATAATAATAATGATAATAACTTTGATCTAGGTCTTACTTACCTTGTAAAATTTCCAATAGTCTGCTCAAGTTAGGTCCTGGTAGTCTGCAATGGTTAAGATTAGGTTAGATTGGATTAGGTTAGGTTAGGTTAAGTTAGGATAGGTTAGGTTATTTATGTATGGATAAAACATTAAATTTGCACAATAAAATGGATGTTACAAATGAACTCAATAACTATAATTCTTTCAATATTTACCGATAATAATAATCATAAAAGTAGTTGAAGTAGTAATAATAATAATAAAAATGGTAGTAATAATAATAATAGTTAATAACAGTTAGATGGCAGAACAGAGTGGAAGAGTATGTAAAGGAGAGTAACATGAGGGACAGAGTAGGGCTGGACCAAGTAAGGAGGGAGTGTTGGAACAGGGAAGACTGGAGACTTTTCTGCCGTGGTCACCCCCTTGGGGGGAGTTCCCGGGGGGAGTTCCCGGAGGGAGCGAGGCATCAGAGCTATAGATAGATAGATAGATAGATCATAATGTATTATTACAGAATAACTGGGTTTTCGGCTAGACTTGAGCAGTATCACCACATTAGGCTAGGTCCTGGAAATTTGCCCAGGTCATTTTATGATAGTTTACACTGGTTATACCCGGTAGTTTGCCCAGGTTAGGTCCGGTAGTCTGCCCAGGTTAGGTCCCGGTAGTTTGCCCAGGTTAGGTCCGGTAGTTTGCCCAGGTTAGGTCCCGTAGTCTGCCCAGGTTAGGTCCGGTAGTTTGCCCAGGTTAGGTCCCGGTAGTCTGCTGTGGTCTAGGTTAGGTTAGGTTAGGTAAGACTAGTTTCCAAATCATGTTTGTAAACGGGGCATATCTCGAAAACGAGGTATTTCCGAGAGAAACACCATAGATGAAAAGTGTCTTAGAATGGTCCAAAATAGTGGGTAATGATACTAATATATACAATAAAGTGAACCCAGGTTTTCTGTAAATTTACCCATAATTCTTCTTCTTCATAAATACCTTGGTGTAGTCATTGTAATCCTCCTTTTGTAAATCTTCGTATGTAAATCCTTCTTCTGTAATCCCACTTCTGAAATAAATAAATATAACGTTAATTAATATATTTCTTGTTAATTAAATCCTTTATCAATAAAAATCCCCTTATATCTCCAATTTGTCCTTATTTATATACCCTTAAAATAACAGTGAACCCTTAAAAATAATAAAACAAAATCATTCTAATATTTATGGTAACATTTTAGCACAGCCATTATTATCCACCCTTATTTAAACCCTTCAAAATTCCCTTATTTCACCAACTTACCCTTATTTATGTTCCTTTACCATTAACTGTATACCCTTAACTAACCCTTAATATAATTTTGAGCCCTTAAAATATCCTTAAATGCCCTTAAAATGCAAATAAATACTAAAATATTCCCCTGCCAGGCTTTCAGCTTCACAGAGGTAAACAAACCCAGGCGTCAGTGTTGCCAGTGATGATCTGAGGCGTCAGTGTTGCCAGTGATGATGATGACTGAATGTCACCTTTACAACGGTACTCTCTCACTGTCGATCCTTCTTCCTATCCTATTCTGTACTACCTCCAGTCTATTCAATGTTGTTCCTATCCTATGTATGTATGTATGTATGTACTTATTAGCTCTACACCTTGCCACACTTCCTATTCTTCCTATCACACCCTTTCTCATCCACAATTATTCCTAAGTATCTATATATTGTGTCCTTTCAATCCCATTTCCACCCAGTCTCCACGTACTACCTATATCCCGGTCATCCCCATCTTATCACTCCCAAACTTGACATTAAAATCATTCCCATACTCTGTAATTACATCAAGTATTCTCTACAGAACCTCACCTGTCTCTCTCACCTGTCTCTCACCTGTCTCTCTCACCTGTCTCTCTCATAATCACCACATCATTTGCATATAACAAAATACTCACTACATACTCCCCTATTACCTACATTTTTCCTCAGTCTTCTACATTTCCTATTACTCTCTTTCCTCTTCTTCCTCACATTCTCATTATCTTTATTCCACCAACTCTTCATCAAACTTCTTTTATTTCTATTCCTTACCCTTCCTATCCTTTTCTCACCCACCTCTGTCACTTTCCTAACCAGGGAATCATTCAGTTCATCCACTCCTCCATCCATAGTCCATTCCATACTCCTCAAATCACACTTATACAAATCTATCCTTCTCTCTTATGGTTACTCATCAAATCTGTCCTTCTCTCTTATGGTTAGTCATCAAATCTATCCTTCTCTCTTATGGTTACTCATCAAATCTGTCCTTCTCTCTTATGGTTACTCATCAAATCTGTCCTTCTCTCTTATGGTTAGTCATCAAATCTATCCTTCTCTCTTATGGTTAGTCATCAAATCTATCCTTCTCTCTTATGGTTAGTCATCAAATCTATCCTTCTCTCTTATGGTTACTCATCAAATCTGTCCTTCTCTCTTATGGTTACTCATCAAATCTATCCTTCTCTCTTATGGTTACTCATCAAATCTGTCCTTCTCTCTTATGGTTAGTCATCAAATCTATCCTTCTCTCTTCATCCATCCACATATACAATTATTTCATTTTCCCATGTGTGTATTTTATTTCCATGTGCATATTCTCATGTGCGTATTTTTATGTGCGTATTCTTTTCACATGTGTATTTTCATGTATTTATTTTATTCATGTGCGTATTCTTCTGTGCGTATTCTCATGTGCGTATTCTCATGTGCGTATTCTCATGTACGTATTCTTATGTACGTATTCTCATGTACGTATTCTCATGTGCGTATTCTCATGTACATATTCTCATGTACGTATTCTCATGTACGTATTCTCATGTACGTATTCTCATGTACGTATGTTCTCTTTCTTGAAATTTAACAAAAGTTCCCCATTTCCATTCACTCTCTCTCCTAAAATTCCTATATGTTCATTCCTATCACCCATGACAATAGTCTCTCTTTGTCTATTTTCCACAATCAACCTATACTTATTTATTATCCTGTATTAGTTTATATTATCCTGTATATATCCTGCATATGTATATTATCTCTGGTCCTGTTTCCTAGCAGACTTTGGAGGAATCCTGGCACTCCAATGTACACAAAAACAACCACCACCTTAACCAACCTGAAAACTCCATTACCTTGTCAACAAAATACATACATCAAAATAAAATACATACATCAAAATAAAATACATACAATGATGACCTGTGTGTGTGTGTGTATGTGTGTGTGTACGTGTGTGTGTGTACGTGTGTGTGTACGTGTGTGTGTGTGTGTGTGTGTGTGTGTGTGTGTGTGTGTGTGTATGTGTACCTGTATACGTGTGTGTGAGTGTGTGTATATACCTGTGTATATGTGTACATATATGAGGCTCCCGCCGCGAGAGGGCTGTAAGCGCCACCCGACTAGTTTTGAGAAAACGCGCTCAAAGTTTCCTTATGATTACACCATTGAAAACGGTCAGAAGGGGGATCTATTATATACCATTGGAATCGCCTATCCTTCTTCTTTTTGGCCATGTAATTTATATTCCTTAATATCAAGTTTTGTGCGTGTGGCGGCGTGTGGAAGACATGGTGGCAGAATTGGATGGGCGTGAAAGGCGTGAATGGGAGAAAAAGTGACGCTTGTCTGAAGCGGTGTATGTGTGCAGCTGCTTTCCCGCCAGTATTGTTCAACCAGTTCCTCAGAATTCCTCAGAATTCATAGTCAATGTTTCTTAAAGATTCGATCACTATAGGAAAATCTGACTTTTAGTCTCTTTTTATAACTAATATGCATTGACATTGATGTATTTATCTCTTACAAGTGTATTAGTATATATTCCTTATTGTTTTCAATATTGGTTTGCAATAATTAATCCATTAATATAGGGAAATTGATGGAATCACGAACGAAAACATTGGACTTTAACTCGCACGTGTGGTCATCAGCTGGCGGGAGGACGCGCGCTCATTGGCTAGAGCTATGGCCACTCCCTATACTCCGACGCTGATTGGTGCCCGCGCTGCCTCGTCGCCTCTGGAGATAGCTCTGTCTGGCGGCGGAGCGAGAACTTAACAATGAGTGAACTTTAGGCCTTGTTGAACCCATCTAGATGGTCGATTTTGCCTATGACACCACTTCCACATGAATTCTATGCCCTTTTAGCAACCGGATCCGTGCCTAACTCAATTTTTTCAAATTTGTCGCTTACATCCCTCTCACGGCGGGAGCCTCATATACACATCAATATACGTACATGAGAATACGTACATGAGAATACGTACATGAGAATACGTACATGAGAATGCGTACATGAGAATACGTACATGAGAATACGTACATGAGAATACGTACATGAGAATACGTACATGAAAATACGTACATGAGAATAATTACATAAATAATAAAATACCATATATATAAAATACCATAGGCCTACCATACTGTAATTCTGTACTGTAATACTGTACTGTACCCATACACACATTCTCTCTCTCTCTCTCTCTCTCTCTCTCAGTCAGTCAGTGACTTCACCCAAGCCAACACGCTCCCTGCTTGCTCGTGCTTGCCCGCTACTCCGTTTACTAGCTCCTACGAGGAGTACTGTGTGTACTGTGTGTAATCCCGTGTGTGCGTATTCCCGTGTGTTAAGTGCTGTGTGTGTAATCCCGTGAGTTCTGTGTAATCCCGCGTGTATTAGAGTGTGTTCTGTGTATTAGAGTGTGTTCAGTGTAATCCCGTGTGTATTAGAGTGTTCTGTGTAATCCCGCGTGTATTAGAGTGTGTTCTGTGTAATCCTGTCTGTTCTGTGTAATCCCGTGTGAATTAGAGTGTGTTCAGTGTAATCCCGTGTGTATTAGAGTGTTCTGTGTAATCCCGTGTGTATTAGAGTGTGTTCTGTGTAATCCTGTCTGTTCTGTGTAATCCCGTGTGAATTAGAGTGTGTTCAGTGTAATCCCGCGTGTATTAGAGTGTGTTCTGTGTAATCCCGCGTGTATTAGAGTGTGTTCTGTGTAATCCTGTCTGTTCTGTGTAATCCCGTGTGAACTAAAGTGTGTTCAGTGTAATCCCGCGTGTATTAGAGTGTGTTCTGCGTAATCCCGCGTGTATTAGAGTGTGTTCTGTGTAATCCCGTTTGTATTAGCGTATTTTCTGTGTAATCCCATGTGTGTTAGCGTGTGTTCAGTGTAATCCCGAGTGTTTGGAGCTGTTTGTGTTCTATGTGGATGTAAGCGATCGTTCATCCCTGCTCATATTAAGTACCCTACACAAATTTCATTTACTAACTTATTTTATCTATTTATTTAACTTGATTTTCTTACTCACTATTTACTCTTTATTTACTCTTTATTTCCCATATTTGTGCTGCCAGTTTTCCAACGTGTTTGTTGTAAATTAATTCCACATTTCTACTTATTTTCTATATTGAAATTCTATATTAATTTTATTCCAGGTATAAACTACAAATTTACTGTATTCGTATATATTGAGTTCTCAGTTTCCCAAACGTTTTTTATTCCACATCTGTATTTATTTTTTATATAGTTCCATACTATATAATTTCAGGCTCCTAATATAAGTTTGTCTCACTTATTTGTCTACTCGTTCGTCTTTAAATTTCTGTACTAATATTAATATTTCTGTATTTAATTAATTCCTATAACCAGTCTCTCCCTACCAAACCCCCCCCCCCTCCCCACCACACCTCACATCTCTTCTCCACTCCCCTTTGTCCAGTGAACTCGCCCCCCCGCGTCCTATCTCACCTCACCTCACCTCTCCTCTCTTTTCCTCCACTCCCAAGGGACATTAGCCCCTACCTACCTTCCTACACCCCCCCCCCCAGCCCCACCTCACCTCTCTTCTCCTCCACTCCCAAGGGACATTAATCCCTACCTACCTTCCTACAGCCTCACCTCACCTCTCCTTGTTTAGTATAATCGTAACCCTCCTTGTTTAGCATTAATCTCCACTCACTACCTGTACCTTATCGTCCCCCCCATCCATCACCCCATATCCTCATCAACTTGAAATTGTTTAATAAATAAATATAATAATATATTATTGAATTAGTAAATTAATTAATAAACTAATATATAAATCAATAAATTAATAAATAAATTAATAAACTAACTGTTACATATATTGATACACTAATTGATAAATAAATTGTTAAATTAATTGTTAAATAAATTGATAAATAAACTAACTACCAAATAAATTAATTACCAAATAAATATTTTCATCAATTCATTTTAAGTTTACAGCAAACATATTTAATCCATTTTTTAATATATTTCTATACACGTTCGGGTTCAATTGACAACTTTATTCCCTTCCAGGACTGTACATTTGCATTTCTTTGTCCTTTCAATAATTTTATTGCTTTCCAGGCCTACACATTTATATTTCTTTTTGTTCAGTTGATATTATTCCCTTACAGGCCTAAAACAATAACACCATATCTTAATTTAACCCTACCCACTACACTCACCTCACCTTACCTTGTGATCCTCTTCCACTCCTCACCTCACCTCACTCACCTCACCTCACCTTACCTTATGATCCTCTTTCACTCCTCACCTCACTCACCTCACCTCACCTTACCTTGTGATCCTCTTTCACTCCTCACCTCACCTCACTCACCTCACCTCACTCACCTCACCTCACCTTACCTTGTGATCCTCTTCCTCACCTCACTCACCTCACCTCACTCACCTCACCTTACCCTGTGATCCTCTTCCACTCTTACCACCTCACCTCTCCTTGGTATTCCCAGCCCCCCACCAGATAATCCCTACTCACCTGACCCTATACCTATACCCTATCTCCCCCCCCCCCCCCTCAAACCTACACCAACAGTCGACATTTTCGTACATCACCCCATATTCACACCAACTTGAAATTGATTATTAAACAAATAGAATAATATATTATTGAATTAATAAATTAATTAATAATTTAATATATAAATCAATAAATTATTAAATAAAATTAATAAACTAATTGCTAAATAAATTGATAAACTAATTAATAAATTAATTGTTAAATAATTTGTTGAATAAATTGATAAATTGATTGTTAAATTAATTGACTACTAAATTGTTAAATAGATCAATAAATTAACTACCAAATATATATTTTCATCAATACGTTTTAATTTTACAGCATACATATTTAACTCAATTTTATTATATTTCTATAGACGTTCGTGACCAATTGACAACTTTATTCCCTTCTAGGCCGGGACATTTGCATTTCTTTGTCCTTTCAATAATTTTATTCCTTTCCAGGCCTACACATTTGTATATCTTGTTTATAAATAATTTCATAATATATAAATAATAAATTAATTCAATAATAACAAAACAATATTAACAACACTACTAAGTAATCATATAAAATCATAAATTTATAAATAGATTAATAAATAAATTAATAAATAATTTACATCTAAATTAATAAATAGTTTGAATCTAAATTAATAAATAATTTTAATCTAAATAAATAAATAATTTAAATCTAAATAAATAATCTAAATATAAATTAATAATTAATCCAATTTAAATAAGTAAATTTACAAATTGACAAGCAAAAAAATCAATAAATATTCACCATGGCACCTCAATACACCTGTTTGACTTGCTCTGGAACTTTTGGCCCTACTATTTTCGCAAACAGAGACGTCCATATCTGTAGATTCTGCCAGTTACGAGAGGATTTGTCGACCGACCTGAAGGCAGCACATTGCAAGATCGAGGCCCTGAACGAGAAATTGGAAACACTACAGGAATTCGCCGCTTTGAACGTAGGAATGACATCGACGCCTACAGAACCCGTCGTCACAGCCCCTGTACAGACTGCCTCTATACCCTTACCTCCACAGGCACCACCAACTACACCATCTTCACAGGAGGAGTTCCGCGTCGTCAGGAACAACACACGACCCAGGAAGAACATCATACCCATCACTACGTGTCAAAACCGCTTCAAGATCCTGGCACAAGACGACGATGAAGACGACACCGAGGTCAGGCTGGTTGGTGACTCCATGGTAAGGGGTCAACTCTCCGAGTTTTGTGGTCGAGCACCCAAGACTAGGAAGCGCTTCTGCATCCCAGGTGGCGGCCTAGACGACGTGACCGACGTAGTGGATGAAGTGACACGCCAGGCCCCCGACAACACCACGTACGTCATCCACGTCGGAACCAATGATGTATTGAAGACCCGATCGGAGGAGCTGCTCAACAAGTACCGTAAGATGATTGGTAAGTTCAAGGAGAAAACTAACAACATAATACTTTCTGGAATCATCCCCCGCAGACAAGCCGACACCCGTTTCTACAACACCGCCACCAGCATCAACCGACGACTTGCCAGCATCAGCAACGAGGAGAACGTCGATTTCATCAACACCTGGGACAACTTCTTTTTTGATAACTCTCTATTCTCAGATGATGGTGTCCATTTGAACCAGGTGGGATCAGCTCGTTTCGGACGTTTGCTGAACGACGCGGTCATCAACCACCGATCAAAAAACGGGACTACCCAGGTACGTCAAGGTCAGGTAACGTAAAACAAATAAATAGAGTAAACCGAAATAGCTTAAAGGTATTTTACGTAAACGCTCGCAGCATCCATAACAAATTTACAGATTTAGAGGAATTAACTTTCACAGAAAATTATGATATAATCGGCATAACCGAATCGTGGCTAAATACTGAAAGCAGAGATTTCCTAGCAGAGTATAAAATTCCCGGTTACACAATATTTGAAAAAGGACGAACAAATAAAAGGGGAGGCGGAGTTCTATTATATATTAAAGACGATCTTAAACCAATCCTATTATCAAAGCCACATATTGATAACGTAGATACACTTTATATACTCATTAGAAATAATTGTGGGGCGAAACTTTTGTTAGCTTTATTATACAGACCCCCAGCTCAACCTGTACAAACCGACCGTGATATCTATGAGCAATTAAACGAAATTATTAACACGCAACATTCCATAATTCTTGGTGACTTTAATTTACCAGTAACAAAGTGGGGAGAACCGTTATCAGCTCATTATGGTCAAGATCTTTACACTAACTTACAAGAGAGCTCCCTTATCCAATATGTCAACAGCCCAACTCGCGGAAATAATGTTCTTGACCTAGTATTTGCAACAAACGAAGACATGATAGAGAATACTAACGTAGGTGAAGAATTTACCAATAGCGACCACCGCATAATAACTTTCAGTATAAATTTTAACAAAAGCGACATAAAGTACAGCTACGAAAAAATCCCCGATTTTAGAAAAGCCAATTTCCACCAACTCAGAGCGATACTAAAAGAAACCGACTGGAAATGTCTGCGAGACACTATTGACATAAATACACAATGGAACTTTTTCACTAATGCGTACACAAAAGCGGTCAGGGATAGCATACCATTAAAAAACCGACGTTCAGCACAAAATTTAAAGCCCAAGTGGTGGAGTAAAGATATAGCCGACTGTTTACGAGCCAAAAAGAACGCCCATAATAAAGTAAAAATCACAGCCAATAATGACGACCGTGCCAAGTTTACAGACTTACGAAGAAAAGCCAAAAAGTTAATCAAACAGAGTAAAAAGGAAATTGAAAAACACGTTGCAAATCAGAGTAAGACAAACCCGAAAGAGTTCTACAGTTATATTCGACAAAAGAAAGTACTTACGTCAACTATCGGTCCAATTCTTGATGAAAATGGGGACTTTACGACAGATGAAGAGCGAATGAGTAGTATCCTAAATACTTTCTTTGCATCAGTCTTTACTATAGAAAACCCGAACGATATACCAGCTGAAACAACAGTCCAAAATGAAAACACCGAGGTTTTAAATAATATCAGCATAACAGAATTTGACGTAATCAAATGTATTGATAAATTAAATGTAAATAAGTCACCTGGGCCTGACACGATCTCCCCTCGCGTAATAAAGGAAGCTAAAAGTGAAATAGTAAAACCTCTGACTCTGCTATTTAATTATTCTTTACACACTGGAACAATACCTGATGATTGGAAGCTCGCTAACGTAACACCAATATTTAAAAAAGGCAGCAAATCTTTACCTAGTAACTATCGCCCTATCAGCCTAACCTCAGTAGTATGCAAAATGTTAGAGACAATCATACGAGATAAACTTACAAATCATTTAGAGGAAAATAACTTACTCAGAGACACTCAACACGGTTTCCGCAATAAACGCTCCTGCCTAACGAATCTATTAGACTTTTTAAACGACATTTTTAACGAATATGATAAGAGTAAAGCAGTAGACATAATTTATCTAGATTTCCAAAAAGCCTTTGACAAAGTTCCCCATAAACGTTTAATAACTAAATTAAAATCTCACAGAATCCAAGGCGACACCGTAAGATGGATAGAGAACTGGCTAAGAAACCGTAAACAACGTGTGGTAATAAATGGTAAATCATCTAATTGGACTGGCGTTACGAGCGGGGTGCCACAAGGGTCAGTTTTAGGCCCAATCCTTTTCCTAGTTTACATAAACGACATAGATGAAGGTCTCTCATGCATAATATCGAAGTTTGCCGATGACACTAAAATTGCAAATACAGTACTCACTAACGCACAAACTAAAGAAATGCAAGATAATCTCGATAAATTGTCGAATTGGGCGAAAACTTGGCAAATGTCCTTCAATGCAGATAAATGTAAAGTACTCCATATCGGACATCGTAACGTAACTGCAAACTACTCGTTAAATGGTAATCAAATTAAAAGCGTGGATCAAGAGACAGACTTAGGGGTCACAATATCAAGTAACCTAAAACCCAGTCAGCAATGTACGAAAGTAATTAAGAAAGCAAATAAAACTATCGGCTTTATTGGCAGAGCATTCGAGTATAAGTCTAAAGATACAATCCTCACTTTGTATAATTCCTTGGTCCGTCCCCTTATGGAATATTGCGTCCAAGCCTGGTGCCCGTACTACCAGAAAGATATAGTAAAATTGGAACGAGTCCAACGTAGAGTTACTAAAATGATACCATGTCTACGAAACAAAACGTATGAAGAGCGGCTAAATGAATTGAATCTATTCCCACTAGCACAACGTAGATTGAGAGGCGACTTAATCCAGGTATTCAAAATAATCAAAGGCATAGACAATATGGACTGCAACAAATATTTCAATATCGATCAATCAAACTACACGAGAGGTAATGGCTGTAAAATCATAGGTAAATCTTTTAACTCACACGAATCTAAGAATTTCTTTTTTAACCGAGTCGTCAACTTATGGAATGGGCTTCCCCGTAACGTAATAGAATGTAACACAGTAGATAGCTTCAAACGTCGCCTTGATAAACACCTTGCATCTAATCCCCGACTTTCGATGTTTACTAATGAATAATTTTTTGCCCATTACAGGTGGCAAGTTAGCCAAATTTCAACTACTTTCTATCTTTCCTATAAAATTTCCTTGTGGAGTTTTCTCTACCAACCCCACAAGGTTCTGACTCCTAACTTTATTTCCAGTACGGCTAAGGCCGGAGGGATTGGAGGGTGGGGAGAGAGCCTTCTACTTTGCTATCCTTACCTGCGACTATCACTGGGGAGATATTCATTCTCTACCAGTAACCTTCTAATCAGATCACCCCGTGTGGACCGTAAGGTCTGTTGTGGTCTGTGATTCTATGTAACTCTATGTAACTCTATGTAACTCTCTCTCATACACATACATGCACACACACACATTTTCTCTCTCTCTCTCTCTATTTCTCTCATACACATACATGCATTCTCTCTCTTTTTCTGTCTCTCTCTCTCTCTCTCTCTCTCTCTCTCTCTCTCTCTCTCTCCTAAAAAATATATTCAAAAGATTTCCTCATGTGTGTATTTTCCCATGTGTGTGTATTTCCTCATGTGTGTATTTTCCCATGTGTGTATTTTCCCATGTGTGTATATTCCCGTGTGTGTATTTTCCCATGTGTGTATTTTCCCATGTGTGTATTTTCCCATGTGTGTATTTTCCCATGTGTGTATTTTCCCATGTGTGTATTTTCCCATGTGTGTATTTTCCCATGTGTGTATTTTCCCATGTGTGTATTTTCCCATGTGTGTATTTTCCAGTGTGTATATTTTCCCATGTGTGTATTTTCCCATGTGTGTATTTTATTTCCATGTGCATATTCTCATGTGTGTATTTTTATGTGCGTATTCTTTTCACATGTGTATTTTCATGTATTTATTTTATTCATGTGCGTATTCTCATGTGCGTATTATCATGTGCGTATTATCATGTACATATTCTCATGTACGTATTCTCATGTCCGTATTCTCATGTCCGTATTCTCATGTACGTATTCTCATGTACGTAAGTTTAAATAAATACCCATTATTTGTTTCAGAACGGCATTAGTTTAAATAAATACCCATTATTTGTTTAAGAACAGCATTAGTTTAAATAAATACCCATTATTTGTTTAAGAACGGCATTAGTTTAAATAAATACCCATTATTTGTTTCAAAACAGTGTTCTATGCACCCCAAGCCTGTCCCCCCTATTCCTCCACCCCCCAGTCCCCCCCAAGCCTGTCCCCCTATTCCCCCACCCCCCAGTCCCCCCCAAGCCTGTCCCCTACTCCTAATCATAATAACACAGCATACATTAGCTAATAAATAATTACAGTATTAATATATAATAACAGTTGTTATTATTATTATAAACAGATATTAGTAATTATGTTATGTAAACAAACCTTGGCTGATACTTCTCTGTTCAAATCCACATTAGCAGTGTTACCATATTGGTTACCAGTGTTACCATACATGTGTGTCACTGTAACTATTAAAAATTATATAGTCTAGAAAAAAAAGCATGTGAATAAAAAAAATATCATTCATTCATTCATTCATTCTTTCATTTATATAAATTTATTTTTTTTATTTTTAGGTGAGGTTTTGGGTTCAACCTCAACCTCAAACCTCAAATCAACCTCAAATCAACCTCAAACCTCAAATCAATTTATCTATTTAATAAGATGAAAAATTTCACTTTATATAATATATTTTTTACTAAAAATTGTAAAATATGACAAAAGTGTCTTAATTTTCTTGTTTATTACTCATCTATTTATCTATCTATTGAAAGTTTGTTGATGGCATCTCATAGATAATTTTATTGTCTATATTTTGGTATATACATGTATCTATTTATCTATTTTCTAAGATGAGAAATTTTACTTTATATAATATATTTTTGACTAAAAATTGTAAAATATGACAAAAATGTCTTAATTGTTTCATTTATTACTCGTCTATTTATTTATCTATTGACAATTTGTTGATGGCATCTAATAAATAATTTAATCGTCTATCTTTTGGTATATACATGTATTATATTAATCTATTTCCTAATATGATAAATTTCACTTATTATAATATATTTTTAACTAAAAATTGTAAAATATGACAAAATTGTCTTAATTGTTTCATTTATTACTCGTCTATTTATCTATATATTGACAATTTGTTGATGGCGTCTAATAGATAATTTTATTGTCTATCTTTTGGTTTTTTCATGTATCTATTTATCTATTTTCTAAGATTCGAAAATTCACTTTATATAATATATTTTTGACTAAAAATAGTAAAATATGATAAAAATGTCTTATTTTCTTTTTTATTACTCATCTAATTATCTTTCTTTCGACAATATGTTGATGGCATCTAATAGATAATTTTATTGTCTATCTTTTTGTATATACATGTATCAATTTATCTATTTCCTAAGATGAGAAATTTCACTTTATATTATATATTTTTGACTAAAAATAGTAAAATATGACCAAAGTGTCCATATTTTCCGTTAATTACTCATCTATTTATCTGTCAATCGACAATTTGTTGATGTCATCTAATAGATAATTGTATTGTCTATCTTTTGGTATATACATGTATCTATTTATCTTTTTCCTAAGATGAGAAATTTCACTTTATATAATATATTTTTTACTAAAAATTGTAAAATATGACAAAAGTGTCTTAATTTTCTTGTTAATTACTCATCTATTTATCTATTTATCGACAATTTGTTGATGGCATCAAATAGATAATTTTATTGTCTATATTTCGGTATTTACATGTATCTATTTATCTATTTCCTAAGATGAGAAATTTCACTTTATATAATATATTTTTTACTAAAAATTGTAAAATATGACAAAAATATCTTAATTGTTTCATTTATGAGTCGTCTATTTATCCATCAATTGACAATTTGTTGATAGCATCTAATAGATAATTTTATTGTCTATTTTTTGGTATATACATGTATCAATTTATCTATTTCCTAAAATGAGAAATTTCACTTTATATTATATATTTTTGACTAAAAATAGTAAAATATGACAAAAGTGTCTTAATTGTTTCATTTATTACTCGTCTATTTATCTATCAATTGACAATTTGTTGATGGCATCTAATAGATAATTGTATTGTCTATCTTTTGTTTTTTACATGTATCTATTTATCTATTTCCTAAGATGAGAAATTTCACTTTATATATTATATTTTTGACAAAAAAATGTAAAATATGACCAAAGTGTCCCATTTCTTCATTAATTACTCGTCTATTTATCTATCTATCAACAATTTGTTCATGGCATCTATTAGATAATTTTATCGTCTATATTTTGGTATATACATGTATCTATTAATCTATTTTTTAAGAGGAGAAATTTCACTTTATATAATATATTTTTGACTAAAAATTGTAAAATTTTATAAAAGTGTCTTAATTATTTCATTTATTACTCATCTATTTATCTATCTATCGACAATATTTTCATGGCATCTAATAGATAATTTTATTGTCTATCTTTTCGTATATACATGTATCAATTTATCTATTTCATAAGATGAGAAATGTCACTTTATATAATATATTTTTGACAAAATTGTAAAATATGACCAAAGTGTCTTTATTTATTCATTTATTACTCGTCTATTTATCTATCTATGGAAACTTTGTTGATGGCATCTAATAGATAATTTTATTGTCTATCTTTTCGTATATACATGTATCAATCTATCTATATCCTAAGATGAGAAATTTCACTTTATATAATATAATTTTGACTAAAAAATGTAAAATATGACCAAAGTGTCCCCATTTTTTCGTAAATTACTCGTCTATTTATCTCTCTATCGACAATTTGTTGATGGCATCTAATAGATAATTTTATTGTCTATCTTTTGGTATATACATGTATCTATTTATCTATTTCCTAAGATGAGAAATTTTACTTTATATAATATATTTTTAACTAAAAATAGTAAAATATGACAAGTGTCTTAATTTTCTTGTTAATTACTTATCTATTTATCTATTTATCGACAATTTGTTTATGGCATCTAATAGATAATTTTATTGTCTATATTTTGGTATTTACATGTATCTATTTATCTATTTCCTAAGAAGAGAAATTTCACTTTATATAATATATTTTTTACTAAAAATTGTAAAATATGACAAAAATGTCTTAATTGTTTCATTTATTAGTCATCTATTTATCTATCAATTGACAATTTGTTGATGGTATCTAATAGATAATTTTATTGTCTATTTTTTGGTATATACATGTATCTATTTATCTATTTTCTAAGATGAAAAATTTCACTTTATATAATATATTTTTAACTAAAAATAGTAAAATATGACAAAAGTGTCTGAATTTTCTTGTTAATTACTCATCTATTTATCTATTTATCGACAATTTGTTGATGGCATCTAATAGATATTTTTATTGTCTATCGTTTGGATTATACATGTATCTATTTATCTTATTCATAAGATGAGAAATTTCACTTTATATATTATATTTTTGACTAAAAATTGTAAAATATGACAAAAGTGTCTTAATTATTTCATTTATTACTCATCTATTTATGTATCAATCGACAATTTGTTGATGGCATCTAATAGATAATTTTATTGTCTATCTTTTCGTATATACATGTATCAATTTATCTATTTCATAAGATGAGAAATTTCACTTTATATAATATATTTTTGACTAAAAATAGTAAAATATGATCAAAGTGTCCCAATTTTTCGTTAATTACTCGTCTATTTATCTATCTATCGACAATTTGTTGATGTCATCTAATAGATAATTTTATTGTCTATCTTTTGGTATATACATGTATCTATTTATCTATTTTCTAAGATGAAAAATTTCACTTTATATAATATATTTTTTACTAAAAATTGTAAAATATGACAAAAGTGTCTTAGTTTTCTTGTTTATTACTCATCTATTTATCTATCTATCGACAATTTGTTGATGGCATCTAATAGATAATTTTATCGTCTATCTTTTGGTATTTACATGTATCTATTTTTCTATTTCCTAAGATGAGAAATTTCACTTTATATAATATATTTTTTACTAAAAATTGTAAAATATGACAAAAATGTCTTAATTGTTTCATTTATTAGTCATCTATTTATCTATCAATTGACAATTTGTTGATGGCATCTAATAGATAATTTTATTGTCTATTTTTTGGTATATACATGTATCTATTTATCTATTTTCTAAGATTCGAAAATTCACTTTATATAATATATTTTTGACTAAAAATAGTAAAATATGACACAAATGTCTTATTTTCTTTTTTATTACTCATCTATTTATCTTTCTTTCGACAATATGTTGATAGCATCTAATAGATAATTTTATTGTCTATCTTTTTGTATATACATGTATCAATTTATCTTTTTCCTAAGATGAGAAATTTCACTTTATATAATATGTTTTTGACTAAAAATAGTAAAATATGACCAAAGAGTCCATATTTTTCGTTAATTACTCGTCTATTTATCTATCTATCGACAATTTGTGGATGTCATCTAATAGATAATTTTATTGTCTATCTTTTGGTATATGCATGTATCTATTTATCTATTTCCTAAGATGAGAAATTTCACTTTATATAATATATTTTTGACTAAAAATTGTAAAATATGACAAAAGTGTCTTAATTTTCTTGTTAATTACTCATCTATTTATCGATTTATCGACAATTTGTTGATGGCATCTAATAGATAATTTTATTGTCTATATTTCGGTATTTACATGTATCCATTTATCTATTTCCTAAGATGAGAAATTTCACTTTATATAATATATTTTTTACTAAAAATAGTAAAATATGACAAAAATGTCTTAATTGTTTCATTTATTAGTCGTCTGTTTATCCATCAATTGACAATTTGTTGATATCATCTAATAGATAATTTTATTGTCTATTTTTTGGTATATACATGTATCTATTTATCTATTTCCTAAGATGAGATATTTCACTTTATATAATATATTTTTAACTAAAAATAGTAAAATATGACAAAAGTGTCTTAATTGTTTCATTTATTACTCGTCTATTTATCTATCAATTGACAATTTGTTGATGGCATCTAATAGATAATTGTATTGTCTATCTTTTGTTTTTTACATGTATCTATTTATCTATTTCCTAAGATGAGAAATTTCACTTTATATATTATATTTTTGACAAAAAAATGTAAAATATGACCAAAGTGTCCCATTTCTTCGTTAATTACTCATCTATTTATCTATCTATCAACAATTTGTTCATGGCATCTATTAGATAATTTTATCGTCTATCTTTTGGTATATACATGTATCTATTAATCTATTTTTTAAGAGGAGAAATTTCACTTTATATAATATATCTTTGACTAAAAATTGTAAAATATGATAAAAGTGTCTTAATTATTTCATTTATTACTCATCTATTTATCTATCTATCGACAATATTTTCATGGCATCTAATAGATAATTTTATTGTCTATCTTTTCGTATATACATGTATCAATTTATCTATTTCATAAGATGAGAAATGTCACTTTATATAATATATTTTTGACAAAATTGTAAAATATGACCAAAGTGTCTTTATTTATTCATTTATTACTCGTCTATTTATCTATCTATGGAAACTTTGTTGATGGCATCTAATAGATAATTTTATTGTCTATCTTTTCGTATATACATGTATCAATCTATCTATTTCCTAAGATGAGAAATTTCACTTTATATAATATAATTTTGACTAAAAAATGTAAAATATGACCAAAGTGTCCCCATTTTTTCGTAAATTACTCATCTATTTATCTCTCTATCGACAATTTGTTGATGGCATCTAATAGATAATTTTATTGTCTATCTTTTGGTATATACATGTATCTTTTTATCTATTTCCTAAGATGAGAAATTTCACTTTATATAATATATTTTTTACTAAAAATTGTAAAATATTACCAAAGTGTCCCATTTCTTCATTAATTACTCGTCTCTTTATCTATTTATCGACAATTTGTTTATGGCATCTAATAGATAATTTTATTGTCTATATTTTGGTATTTACATGTATCTATTTATCTATTTCCTAAGATGAGAAATTTTACTTTATATAATATATTTTTTACTAAAAATTGTAAAATATGACAAAAATGTCTTAATTGTTTCATTTATTAGTCATCTATTTATCTATCAATTGACAATTTGTTGATGGCATCTAATAGATAATTTTATTGTCTATTTTTTGGTATATACATGTATCCATTTATCTATTTTCTAAGATGAGAAATTTCACTTTATATAATATATTTTTAACTAAAAATAGTAAAATATGACAAAAGTGTCTTAATTTTCTTGTTAATTACTCATCATTTTATCTATTTATCGACAATTTGTTGATGGCATCTAATAGATATTTTTATTGTCTATCGTTTGGTTTATACATGTATCTATTTATCTTATTCATAAGATGAGAAATTTCACTTTATATATTATATTTTTGACTAAAAATTGTAAAATATGACAAAAGTGTCTTAATTATTTCATTTATTACTCATCTATTTATGTATCTATCGACAATTTGTTGATGGCATCTAATAGATAATTTTATTGTCTATCTTTTCGTATATACATGTATCAATTTATCTATTTCATAAGATGAGAAATGTCACTTTATATAATATATTTTTGACAAAATTGTAAAAGATGACCAAAGTGTCTTTATTTATTCATTTATTACTCGTCTATTTATCTATCTATGGAAACTTTGTTGATAGCATCTAATAGATAATTTTATTGTCTATCTTTTCGTATATACATGTATCAATTTATCTATTTCCTAAGATTAGAAATGTCACTTTAAATAATATAATTTTGACTAAAAATGGTAAAATATGACAAAAATGTCTTAATTTATTCATTTAGTACTCGTCTATTTATCTATCTATTGAAAGTTTGTTGATGGCATCTAATAGATAATTCTATTGTCTATCTTTTGGTATATACATATATATATTTATCTATTTCCTAAGATGAAAATTTCCACTTTATATAATATATTTTTGACTAAAAATAGTAAAATATGACCAAAGTGTCCCACTTTTTTCGTTTATTACTCGTCTATTTATCTATCTATCGACAATTTGTTGATAGCATCTAATAGATAATTTTATTGTCTATTTTTTGGTATATACATGTACCTATTTATCTATTTCCTAAGATGAGAAATTTTACTTTATATAATATATTTTTAACTAAAAATGGTAAAATATGACAAATATGTCTTAATTTTCTTGTTAATTACTCGTCTATTTATCTATTTATCGACAATTTGTTGATGGCATCTAATAGATAATTTTATTGTCTATCGTTTGGTTTATACATGTATCTATTTATCTTATTGCTAAGATGAGAAATTTCACTTTATATATTATATTTTTGACTAAAAATTGTAAAATATGACAAAAGTGTCTTAATTATTTCATTTATTACTCATCTATTTATCTATCTATCAACAATTTGTTGATGGCATCTAATAGATAATTTTATTGTCTATCTTTTCGTATATACATGTATCAATTTATCTATTTTATAAGATGAGAAATTTCATTTAAATAATGTAATTTTGACTAAACATGGTAAAATATGACAAAAATGTCTTAATTTATTCATTTAGTACTCGTCTATTTATCTATCTATTAAAAGTTTGTTGATGGCATCTAATAGATAATTCTATTGTCTATCTTTTGGTATATACATATATATATTTATCTATTTCCTAAGATGAAAATTTCCACCTTATATAATATATTTTTGACTAAAAATAGTAAAATATGACCAAAGAGTCCCATTTTTTTCGTTAATTACTCGTCTATTTATCTATCTATCGACAATTTGTTGATGGCATCTAATAGATAATTTTATTGTCTATCTTTTCGTATATACATGTATCAATTTATCTATTTTATAAGATGAGAAATGTCACTTTATATAATATATTTTTGACTAAAAATTGTAAAATATGACCAAAGTGTCTTTATTTATTCATTTTTTACTCGTCTATTTATCTATCTATGGAAAATTTGTTGATGGCATCTAATAGATAATTTTATTGTCTATCTTTTCGTATATACATGTATCAATTTATCTATTTCATAAGATGAGAAATGCCACTTTATATAATATATTTTTGACTAAAAATTGTAAAATATGACCGAAGTGTCCCACTTTTTTCGTTAATTACTCGTCTATTTATTAATCAATCAACAATTTGTTGATGGCATCTAATAGATAATTTTATTATCGATCTTTTGGTTTATACAAGTATCGATTTATCTATTTCCTAAGATGTGAAATGTCACTTTATATATTATATTTTTGACTAAGAATAGTAAAATATTACCAATGTGTCTTAATTATTTCGTTTATTACTCGTCTATTTATCTATCTATCAACAATTTGTTGATGTCATCTAATAAATAATTTAATCGTCTATCTTTTGGTATATACATGTATTATATTTATCTATTTCCTAATATGAGAAATTTCACTTATAATAATACATTTTTAACTAAAAATTGTAAAATATGACAAAATTGTCATAATTGTTTCATTTATTACTCGTCTATTTATCTATATATTGACAATTTGTTGATGGCATCTAATAGATAATTTTATTGTCTATCTTTTGGTTTTTTCATGTATCTATTTATCTATTTCCTAAGATGAGAAATTTCACTTCATATATTATATTTTTGACAAAAAATTGTAAAATATGACCAAAATGTCCCACTTTTTTCGTTAATTACTTGTCTATTTATCTATCTATCAACAATTTGTTGATGGCATCTAATAGATAATTTTATCGTCTATCTTTTGGTATATACATGTATCTATTTATCTATTTCCTAAGATGAGAAATTTCACTTTAAATAATATATTTTTGACTAAAAATGGTAAAATATGACAAAAATGTCTTAATTTATTCATTTAGTACTCGTCTATTTATCTATCTATTGAAAGTTTGTTGATGGCATCTAAAAGATAATTCTATTGTCTATATTTTGGTATATACATATATATATATTTATCTATTTCCTAAGATGAGAATTTCCACTTTATATAATATATTTTTGACTAAAAATAGTAAAATATGACCAAAGTGTCCCACTTTTTTCGTTAATTACTCGTCTATTTATCTATCTATCGACAATTTGTTGATAGCATCTAATAGAAAATTGTATTGTCTATCTTTTCGTATATACATGTATCAATTTATCTATTTCATATGATGAGAAATGTCACTTTATATAATATATTTTTGACAAAATTGTAAAATATCGACAATTTGTTGATGGCATCTAATAGATAATTTAATTGTCTATTTTTTGGTATATTCATGTATCTATTTATCTATTTCCTACGATGAGATATTTCACTTTATATAATATATTTTTAACTAAAAATAGTAAAATATGACAAAAGTGTCTTAATTTTCTTGTTAATTACTCGTCTATTTATCTATCTATCGACAATTTGTTGATGGCATCTAATAGATAATTTTATCGTCTATTATTTTTGGTATATACATGTATCTATATTTATCTATTTCCTAAGATTCGAAATTTTACTTTATATAATATATTTTTGACTAAAAATAGTAAAATGTGACAAAAATGTCATATTTTCTTTTTTATTACTCATCTATTTATCTTTTTTTCGACAATATGTTGATGGCATCTAATAGATAATTTTATTGTCTATCTTTTGGTATATACATGTTTAAATTTATCTATTTCCTAAGATGAGAAATTTCACTTTATATAATATTTTTGTAACTATAAATAGTAAAATATGACAAAAGTGTCTTAATTTTCTTGTTAATTAATCGTCTATTTATCTATTTATCGACAATTTGTTGATGGCATCTAATAGATAATTTTATTGTCTATCTTTTCGTATATACATGAATCAATTTATCTATTTCCTAAGATGAGAAATTTCACTTTATATAATATATTTTTGACTAAAAATTGTAAAATATGACAAAAATGTCTTAATTTATTCATTTATTACTCATCTATTTATCTATCTATTGAAAATTTGTTGATGACATCTAATAGATAATTCTATTGTCTATCTTTTAGTATATACATATATATATTTATCTATTTCCTAAGATGAAAAATTTCACTTTATATAATATATTTTTGACTAAAAATAGTAAAATATGACCAAAATGTCCCACATTTTTCATTAATTACTCATTTATTTTTCTATCTACCGACAATTTGTTGATTGCATCTAATAGATAATTTTATTGTCTATCTTTTAGTATATACATGTATCGATTTATCTATTTCCCAACATAAAAAAATTCACTTTATATAATATATTTCTAACTAAAACTAGTAAAATATGACAAAAGTGTCTTAATTTTCTTGTTAATTACTCGTCTATTTATCTATTTATCGACAATTTGTTGATGGCATCTAATAGATAATTTTATTGTCTATCGTTTGGTTTATACATATATGTATTTATCTTATTCCTAAGATGAGAAACTTCACTTTATATAATATATTTTTGACTAAAAATGGTAAAATATGACCAAATTGTCCCACTTTTTTCGTTAATTACTCGTCTATTTATCTATCTATCGACAATTTGTTGATGACATCTAATAGATAATTTTATTGTCTATCTTTTCGTATATACATGTATCAATTTATCTATTTCCTAAGATGAGAAATTTCACTTATATAATATATTTTTGACTAAAAATAGTAAAATATGACCAAAGTATCCCAATTTTTTCGTTAATTACTCGTCTATTTATCTATCTATCGAAAATTTGTTGATGGCATCTAATAGATAATTTAATTGTCTATTTTTTGGTATATACATGTATCTATTTATCTATTTCCTAAGATGAGATATTTCACTTTATATAATATATTTTTAACTAAAAATAGTAAAATATGACAAAAGTGTCTTAATTTTCTTGTTAATTACTCGTCTATTTATCTATCTATCGACAATTTGTTGATGGCATCTAATAGATAATTTTATCGTCTATTATTTGGTATATACATGTATCTATTTATCTATTTCCTAAGATTCGAAATTTTACTTTATATAATATATTTTTGACTAAAAATAGTAAAATGTGACAAAAATGTCATATTTTCTTTTTTATTACTCATCTATTTATCTTTTTTTCGACAATATGTTGATGGCATCTAATAGATAATTTTATTGTCTATCTTTTGGTATATACATGTATCAATTTATCTATTTCCTAAGATGAAAAATTTCACTTTATATAATATATTTTTAACTAAAAATAGTAAAATATGAAAAAAGTGTCTTAATTTTCCTGTTAATTACTCATCTATTTATCTATTTATCGACAATTTGTTGATGGCATCTAATAGATAATTTTTTTGTCTATCGTTTGGTTTCTACATATATGTATTTATCTTATTCCTAAGATGAGAAATTTCACTTTATATATTATATTTTTTACAAAAAAATGTAAAATATTACCAATGTGTCCCATTTCTTCATTAATTACTCGTCTATTTATCTATCTATCAACAATTTGTTGGTGGCATCTAATAGATAATTTTATCGTCTATTTTTTGGTATATACATGTATCTATTATCTATTTTTTAAGATGAGAAATTTCACTTTATATAATATATTTTTTACTAAAAATTCTAAAATATGACCAAAGTGTCCCGCTTTTTTCGTTAATTACTCGTCTATTTATCTATCTATCGACAATTTGTTGATGACATCTAATAGATACTTTTATTGTCTATTTTTGGTATATACATGTATCTATTTATCTATTTTTTAAGATGAGAAATTTCACTTTATGTAATATATTTTGAACTAAAAATAGTAAAATATGACAAAAGTGTCTTAATTTTCTTGTTAATTACTCGTCTATTTATCTATCAATTGACAATTTGTTGATGGCATCTAATAGATAATTTTATTGTATATCTTTTGGTATATACATATATCTATTTATCTATTTCCTAAGATGAGAAATTTTACTTTATATAATAAACTTTTGACTAAAAATAGTAAAATATGACCAAAGTGTCTTAATTGTTTCATTTATTTCTCGTCTATTTATCTATCTATTGACAATTTTGGCATCTAATAGATAATTTTATTGTCTATCTTTTCGTATATACATGTATCAATTTATCTATTTCCTAGAAAGAGAAATTTCACTTTATATAATATATTTTAGACTAAACATTGTAAAATATGACAAAAGTGTCTTAATTTATTCATTTATTACTCGTCTATTTATTTATCTATCGACAATATATTGATGGCATCTAATAGATAATTTTATTATCGATCTTTTGGTTTATACATGTATCGATTTATCTATTTCCTAAGATGAGAAATGTCACTTTATATATTATATTTTTGACTAAAAATAGTAAAATATTACCAATGTGTCTTAATTATTTCGTTTATTACTCGTCTATTTATCTATCTATCAACAATTTGTTGATGTCATCTAATAAATAATTTAATCGTCTATCTTTTGGTATATACATGTATTATATTTATCTATTTCCTAATATGAGAAATTTCACTTATTATAATAAATTTTTAACTAAAAATTGTAAAATATGACAAAATTGTCTTAATTGTTTCATTTATTACTCGTCTATTTATCTATATATTGACAATTTGTTGATGGCATCTAATAGATAAGTTTATTGTCTATCTTTCGTTTTTTTCATGTATCTATTTATTTATTTCCTAAGATGAGAAATTTCACTTCATATATTATATTTTTGACTAAAAATTGTAAAATATGACCAAAATGTCCCACTTTTTTCGTTAAATACTCGTCTATTTATCTATCTATCAACAATTTGTTGATAGCAACTAATAGATAATTTTATCGTCTATCTTTTGGTATATACATGTATCTATTTATCTATTTCCTAAGATGAGAAATTTCACTTTATATAATATATTTTTTACTAAAAATTGTAAAATATTACCAAAGTGTCCCATTTCTTCATTAATTACTCGTCTCTTTATCTATCTATCAACAATTTGTTGATGGCATCTATTAGATAATTCTATCGTCTATCTTTTGGTATATACATGTATCTATTTATCTATTTTTTATGATGAGAAATTTCACTTTATATAATATATTTTTGACTAAAAATTGTAAAATATGACAAAAGTGTCTTAATTATTTCATTTATTACTCATCTATTTATCTATCTATCAACAATTTGCTCATGGCATCTAATAGATAATTTTATTGTCTATCTTTTGGTATATACATGTATCTATTTATCTATTTCCTAAGATGAGAAATTTCACTTTATATAATATATTTTTTACTAAAAATTGTAAAATATTACCAAAGTGTCCCATTTCTTCATTAATTACTCGTCTCTTTATCTATCTATCAACAATTTGTTGATGGCATCTATTAGATAATTCTATCGTCTATCTTTTGGTATATACATGTATCTATTTATCTATTTTTTATGATGAGAAATTTCACTTTATATAATATATTTTTGACTAAAAATTGTAAAATATGACAAAAGTGTCTTAATTATTTCATTTATTACTCATCTATTTATCTATCTATCAACAATTTGTTCATGGCATCTAATAGATAATTTTATTGTCTATCTTTTCGTATATACATGCATCAATTTATCTATTACCTAAGATGAGAAATTTCACTTTATATAATATATTTTTGACTAAAAATTGTAAAATGTGACGAAAGTATCCCATTTTTTTCGTTAATTACTCGTCTATTTATCTATCTATCGACAATTTGTTGATGTCATCTAATGGATAATTTTATTGTCTATTTTTTGATATATACATGTATCTATTTATCTATTTCCTAAGATGAGAAATTTCACTTTATATAATATATTTTTAACTAAAAATAGTAAAATATGACAAAAATGTCTTAATTTTCTTGTTAATTATTCGTCTATTTATCTATTTATCGACAATATGTTGATGGCATCTAATAGATAATTTTATTGTCTATCGTTTGGTTTATACATGTATCTATTTATCTTATTGCTAAGATGAGAAATTTCACTTTATATATTATATTTTTGACTAAAAATTGTAAAATATGACAAAAGTGTCTTAATTATTTCATTTATTACTCATCTATTTATCTATCTATCAACAATTTGTTGATGGCATCTAATAGATAATTTTATTGTCTATCTTTTTGTATATACATGTATCAATTTATCTATTTCATATGATGAGAAATGTCACTTTATATAATATATTTTTGACAAAATTGTAAAATATGACCAAAGTGTCTTTATTTAATCATTTATTACTCGTCTATTTATCTATCTATGGAATATTTGTTGATGGCATCTAATAGATAATTTTATTGTCTATATTTAGGTATTTACATGTATCTATTTATCTATTTCCTATGATGAGAAATTTCACTTTATATAATATATTTTTTACTAAAAATTGTAAAATATGACAAAAATGTCTTAATTGTTTCATTAATTACTCGTCTATTTATCTATCAATTGACAATTTATTGATGGCATCTAATAGATAATTCTATTGTGTATCTTTTGGTAAATACATATATCTATTTATCTATTTCCTAAGATGAGAAATGTCACTTTATATAATATATTTTTGACTAAAAATAGTAAAATATGACAAAAGTGTCTTAATTTTCTTGTTAATTACTCGTTTATTTATCTATTTATCGACAATTTGTCGATGGCATCTAATAGATAATTTTATTGATTATCTTTTGGTATATACATGTATCAATTTATCAATTTCCTAAGATGAGAAATTTCACTTTATATAATATATTTTTGACTAAAAATTGTAAAATATGACCAAAGTGTCCAGCTTTTTCGTTAATTACTCGTCTATTTATCTATCTATCGACAATTTGTTGATGGCATCTAACAGATAATTTTATTGTCTATCTTTTGGTATATACATGTATCAATTTATCTATTTCCTAAGATGAGAATTTTCACTTTATATAATATATTTTTGACTAAAAATTGTAAAATATGACATAAGTGTCTTAATTGTTTCATTAATTACTCGTCTATTTATCTATCTATGGACAATTTGTTGATAGCTTCTAATAGATAATTCTATTGTCTATCTTTTGGTATATACATATATATATTTATCTATTTCTTAAGATGAAAAATTTAACTTTATATAATATATTTTTGATTAAAAATAGTAAAATATGACCAAAGTGTCCCACTTTTTTCGTTAATTACTCGTCTATTTATTTATCTATCGACAATTTATTGATTGCATCTAATAGATAATGTTATTGTCTATCGTTTGGTTTATACATATATGTATTTATCTTATTCCTAAGATGTGAAATTTCACTTTATATATTATATTTTTTACAAAAAATTGTAAAATATTACCAAAGTGTCCCATTTCTTCATTAATTACTCGTCTATTTATCTATCTATTAACAATTTGTTGATGGCATCAAATAGATAATTTTATTGTCTATCTTTTCGTATATACATGTATCTATTTATCTATTTCTCAAGATGAGAAATTTCACTTTATATAATATATTTCTAACTAAAACTAGCAAAATATGACAAAAGTGTCTTAATTTTCTGGTTATTTACTCGTCTATTTATCTATTTATCGACAATTTGTTGATGGCATCTAATAGATAATTTTATTGTCTATCGTTTGGTTTATACATATATGTATTTATCTTATTACTAAGATAAGAAATTTCACTTTATATAATATATTTTTGACTAAAAATTGTAAAATATGACCAAATTGTCCCACTTTTTTCATTAATTACTCGTCTATTTATCTATCTATCGACAATTTGTTGATGACATCTAATAGATAATTTTATTGTCTATTTTTTCGTATATACATGTATCAATTTATCTATTTCCTAAGATGAGAAATTTCACTTTATATAATATATTTTTGACTAAAAATAGTAAAATATGATCAAAGTATCCCAATTTTTTCGTTAATTACTCGTCTATTTATCTATCTATCGAAAATTTGTTGATGGCATCTAATAGATAATTTAATTGTCTATTTTTTGGTATATACATGTATCTATTTATCTATTTCCTAAGATGAGATATTTCACTTTATATAATATATTTTTAACTAAAAATAGTAAAATATGACAAAACTGTCTTAATTTTCTTGCTAATTACTCGTCTATTTATCTATCTATCGACAATTTGTTGATGGCATCTAATAGATAATTTTATCGTCTATTATTTGGTATATACATGTATCTATTTATCTATTTCCTAAGATTCGAAATTTTACTTTATATAATATATTTTTGACAAAAAATAGTAAAATGTGACAAAAATGTCATATTTTCTTTTTTATTACTCATCTATTTATCTTTTTTTCGACAATATGTTGATGGCATCTAATAGATAATTTTATTGTCTATCTTCTGGTATATACATGTATCTATTTATCTATTTCCTAAGATGAGATATTTCACTTTATATAATATATTTTTAACTAAAAATAGTAAAATATGACAAAAGTGTCTTAATTTTCTTGTTAATTACTCGTCTATTTATCTATCTATCGACAATTTGTTGATGGCATCTAATAGATAATTTTATCGTCTATTATTTGGTATATACATGTATCTATTTATCAATTTTCTAAGATTCGAAATTTCACTTTATATAATATATTTTTAACTAAAAATAGTAAAATATGACAAAAGTGTCTTAATTTTCTTGTTAATTACTCATCTATTTATCTATTTATCGACAATTTGTTGATGGCATCTAATAGATAATTTTTTTGGCTATCGTTTGGTTTCTACATATATGTATTTATCTTATTCCTAAGATGAGAAATTTCACTTTATATATTATATTTTTTACAAAAAATTGTAAAATATTACCAAAGTGTCCCATTTCTTCATTAATTACTCGTCTATTTATCTATCTATCAACAATTTGTTGGTGGCATCTAATAGATAATTTTATCGTCTATTTTTTGGTATATACATGTATCTATTATCTATTTTTTAAGATGAGAAATTTCACTTTATATAATATATTTTTTACTAAAAAATTTAAAATATGACCAAAGTGTCCCGCTTTTTTCGTTAATTACTCATCTATTTATCAATCTATCGACAATTTGTTGATGGCATCTAATAGATAATTTTATTGTCTATTTTTGGTATATACATGTATCTATTTATCTATTTTTTAAGATGAGAAATTTCACTTTATGTAATATATTTTGAACTAAAAATAGTAAAATATGACAAAAGTGTCTTAATTGTTTCATTTATTACTCGTCTATTTATCTAACTATTGACAATTTTGGCATCTAATAGATAATTTTATTGTCTATCTTTTCGTATATACATTTATCAATTTATCTATTTCCTAGAAAGAGAAATTTCACTTTATATAATATATTTTAGACTAAACATTGTAAAATATGACAAAAGTGTCTTAATTTATTAATTTTTACTCGTCGATTTATTTATCTATCGACAATATGTTGATGGCATCTAATAGATAATTTTATTATCGATCTTTTGGTTTATACATGTATCGATTTATCTATTTCCTAAGATGAGAAATGTCACTTTATATATTATATTTTTGACTAAAAATAGTAAAATATTACCAATGTGTCTTAATTATTTCATTTATTACTCGTCTATTTATCTATCTATCAACAATTTGTTGATGTCATCTAATAAATAATTTAATCGTCTATCTTTTGGTATATACATGTATTATATTTATCTATTTCCTAATATGAGAAATTTCACTTATTATAATAAATTTTTAACTAAAAATTGTAAAATATGACAAAATTGTCTTAATTGTTTCATTTATTACTCGTCTATTTATCTATATATTGACAATTTGTTGATGGCATCTAATAGATAAGTTTATTGTCTATCTTATGTTTTTTTCATGTATCTATTTATTTATTTCCTAATATGAGAAATTTCACTTCATATATTATATTTTTGTCTAAAAATTGTAAAATATGACCAAAATGTCCCACTTATTTCGCTAATTACTCGTCTATTTATCTATCTATCAACAATTTGTTGATGGCATCTAATAGATAATTTTATCATCTATCTTTTGGTATATACATGTATCTATTTATCTATTTCCTAAGATGAGAAATTTCACTTTATATAATATATTTTTTACTAAAAATTGTAAAATATTACCAAAGTGTCCCATTTCTTCATTAATTACTCGTCTCTTTATCTATCTATCAACAATATGTTGATGGCATCTAATAGATAATTTTATTGTCTATCTTTTGGTATATACATGTATCTATTTATCTATTTCCTAAGATGAGAAATGTAACTTTATATAATATATTTTTAACTAAAAATAGTAAAATATGACATAAATGTCTTAATTTTCTTGTTAGTTACTAGTCTATTTATCTATTTATCGACAATTTGTTGATGGTATCTAATAGATAATTTTATTGTCTATCTTTTGGTATATTCATGTATCAATTTATCTATTTCCTAAGATTCGAAATTTTACTTTATATAATATATTTTTGACTAAAAATAGTAAAATGTGACAAAAATGTCATATTTTCTTTTTTATTACTCATCTATTTATCTTTTTTTCGACAATATGTTGATGGCATCTAATAGATAATTTTATTGTCTATCTTTCGGTATATACATGTATCTATTTATCTATTTCCTAAGATGAGATATTTCACTTTATATAATATATTTTTAACTAAAAATAGTAAAATATGACAAAAGTGTCTTAATTTTCTTGTTAATTACTCGTCTATTTATCTATCTATCGACAATTTGTTGATGGCATCTAATAGATAATTTTATCATCTATTATTTGGTATATACATGTATCTATTTATCGATTTCCTAAGATTCGAAATTTCACTTTATATAATATATTTTTAACTAAAAATAGTAAAATATGACAAAAGTGTCTTAATTTTCTTGTTAATTACTCATCTATTTATCTATTTATCGACAATTTGTTGATGGCATCTAATAAATAATTTTTTTGGCTATCGTTTGGTTTCTATATATATGTATTTATCTTATTCCTAAGATGAGAAATTTCACTTTATATATTATATTTTTTACAAAAAATTGTAAAATATTACCAAAGTGTCCCATTTCTTCATTAATTACTCGTCTATTTATCTATCTAATCAACAATTTGTTGGTGGTATCTAATAGATAATTTTATCGTCTATTTTTTGGTATATACATGTATCTATTATCTATTTTTTAAGATGAGAAATTTCACTTTATATAATATATTTTTTACTAAAAAATTTAAAATATGACCAAAGTGTCCCGCTTTTTTCGTTAATTACTCGTCTATTTATCTATCTATCGACAATTTGTTGATGGCATCTAATAGATAATTTTATTGTCTATTTTTGGTATATACATGTATCTATTTATCTATTTTTTAAGATGAAAAATTTCACTTTATGTAATATATTTTGAACTAAAAATAGTAAAATATGACAAAAGTGTCTTAATTGTTTCATTTATTACTCGTCTATTTATCTATCTATTGACAATTTTGGCATCTAATAGATAATTTTATTGTCTATCTTTTCGTATATACATGTATCAATTTATCTATTTCCTAGAAAGAGAAATTTCACTTTATATAATATATTTTAGACTAAACATTGTAAAATATGACAAATGTGTCTTAATTTATTAATTTTTACTCGTCGATTTATTTATCTATCGACAATATGTTGATGGCATCTAATAGATAATTTTATTATCGATCTTTTGGTTTATACATGTATCGATTTATCTATTTCCTAAGATGAGAAATGTCACTTTATATATTATATTTTTGACTAAAAATAGTAAAATATTACCAATGTGTCTTAATTATTTCATTTATTACTCGTCTATTTATCTATCTATCAACAATTTGTTGATGTCATCTAATAAATAATTTAATCGTCCATCTTTTGGTATATACATGTATTATATTTATCTATTTCCTTATATGAGAAATTTCACTTATTATAATAAATTTTTAACTAAAAATTGTAAAATATGACAAAATTGTCTTAATTGTTTCATTTATTACTCGTCTATTTATCTATCTATCGACAATTTGTTGATGGCATCTAATAGATAATTTTATTGTCTATCTTTTCGTATATACATGTATCGATTTATCTATTTCCTAAGATGAGAAATTTCACTTTATATAATATATTTTTAACTAAATAAGTAAAATATGACCAAAGTGTCCCACTTTTTTCGTTAATTACTCGTCTATTTATCTATTTATCGACAATTTGTTGATGGTATCTAATAGATAATTTTATTGTCTATCGTTTGGTTTATACATGTATCTATTTATCTTATTCCCAAGATAAGAAATTTCACTTTATATATTATATTTTTGACTAAAAATTGTAAAATATGACAAAATTGTCTTAATTATTTCATTTATTACTCATCTATTTATCTATCTATCGACAATTTGTTGATGGCATCTAATAGATAATTTTATTGTCTATCTTTTGGTATATACATGTATCTATTTATCTATTTCCTAAGATGAGAAATGTAACTTTATATAATATATTTTTAACTAAAAATAGTAAAATATGACAAAAATGTCTTAATTTTCTTGTTAATTACTAGTCTATTTATCTATTTATCGACAATTTGTTGATGGTATCTAATAGATATTTTTATTGTCTATCTTTTGGTATATTCATGTATCAATTTATCTATTTCCTAAGATGAGAAATTTCACTTTATATAATATATTTTTGACTAAAAATTGTAAAATATGACCAAAATGTCCCACTTTTTTCGTTAATTACTCGTCTATTTATCTATCTATCGACAATATGTTGATGGCATCTAATAGATAATTTTATTGTCTATCTTTTGGTATATACATGTATCAATTTATCTATTTCCTAAGATGAAAAATTTCACTTTATATAATATATTTTTGAATAAAAATAGTAAAATATGACCAAAGTGTCCCATTTTTTTCGTTAATTACTCGTCTATTTATCAATCTATCGACAATTTGTTGATGGCATCTAATAGATAATTTTATTGTCTATCTTTTGGTATATACATGTATCTATTTATCTATTTCCTAAGATGAGAAATTTCACTTTATATAATATATTTTTAACTAAAAATGGTTACATATGACAAAAATGTCTTAATGTATTCAGTTAGTACTCGTCTATTTATCTATCTATTGAACATTTGTTGATGGCATCTAATAGATAATTTTATTGTCTATCTTTTGGTATATTCATGTATCAATTTATCTATTTCCTAAGATGAGAAATTTCACTTTATATAATATATTTTTGACTAAAAATAGTAAAATATGACCAAAGTGTCCCATTTTTTTCGTTAATTACTCGTCTATTTATCTATCTATCGACAATTTGTTGATGGCATCTAATAGATAATTTTATTGTCTATCTTTTGGTATATACATGTATCAATTTATCTATTTCCTAAGATGAGAAATTTCACTTTATATAATATATTTTTAACTAAAAATAGTAAAATATGACCAAAGTGTCCCATTTTTTCGTTGATTACTCGTCTATTTATCTATTTATCGACAATTTGTTGATGGTATCTAATAGATAATTTTATTGTCTATCTTTTCGTATATACATGTATCAAATTATCTATTTCCTAAGATGAGAAATTTCACTTTATATAATATATTTTTAACTAAAAATGGTAAAATATGGCAAAAATGTCTTAATTTTCTTGTTAATAACTCGTCTATTTATCTATTTATCGACAATTTGTTGATGGCATCTAATAGATCATTTTATTGTCTATCGTTTGGTTTATACATGTATCTATTTATCTTATTCCTAAGATGAGTAATTTCACTTTATATATTATATTTTTTACTAAATATTGTAAAATATGACAAAAGTGTCTTAATTATTTTATTTATTACTCATCTATTTATCTATCTATCGACAATTAGTTGATGGCATCTAATAGATAATTTTATTGTCTATCTTTTCGTATATACATGTATCAATTTATCTATTTCCTAAGATGAGAAATTTCACTTTATATATTATATTTTTGACAAAAAAATGTAAAATATGACAAAAGTGTCTTAATTATTTCATTTATTACTCATCTATTTATGTATCAATCGACAATTTGTTGATGGCATCTAATAGATAATTTTATTGTCTATCTTTTCGTATATACATGTATCAATTTATCTATTTCATAAGATGAGAAATGTCACTTTATATAATATATTTTTGACTAAAAATAGTAAAATATGATCAAAGTGTCCCAATTTTTCGTTAATTACTCGTCTATTTATCTATCTATCGACAATTTGTTGATGTCATCTAATAGATAATTTTATTGTCTATCTTTTGGTATATACATGTATCTATTTATCTATTTTCTAAGATGAAAAATTTCACTTTATATAATATATTTTTTACTAAAAATTGTAAAATATGACAAAAGTGTCTTAGTTTTCTTGTTTATTACTCATCTATTTATCTATCTATCGACAATTTGTTGATGGCATCTAATAGATAATTTTATCGTCTATCTTTTGGTATTTACATGTATCTATTTTTCTATTTCCTAAGATGAGAAATTTCACTTTATATAATATATTTTTTACTAAAAATTGTAAAATATGACAAAAATGTCTTAATTGTTTCATTTATTAGTCATCTATTTATCTATCAATTGACAATTTGTTGATGGCATCTAATAGATAATTTTATTGTCTATTTTTTGGTATATACATGTATCTATTTATCTATTTTCTAAGATTCGAAAATTCACTTTATATAATATATTTTTAACTAAAAATAGTAAAATATGACCAAAGTGTCCCATTTTTTCGTTGATTACTCGTCTATTTATCTATTTATCGACAATTTGTTGATGGTATCTAATAGATAATTTTATCGTCTATCTTTTGGTATACACATGTATCTATTTATCTATTTTTTAAGAGGAGAAATTTCACTTTATATAATATATTTTTGACTAAAAATAGTAAAATATAACAAAAGTGTCTTAATTTTCTTGTTAATTACTCGTCTATTTCTCTATCTATTGAAAGTTTGTTGATGGCATCTAATAGATAATTCTATTGTCTATCTTTTGGTATATACATATATATATTTATCTATTTCCTAAGATGAGAAATTCCATTTTATATAATATATTTTTGACTAAAAATTGTAAAATATGACCAAAGTGTCCCACTTTTTTCGTTAATTACTCGTCTATTTATCTATCTATCGACACTTTGTTGATGGCATCTAATAGATAATTTTATTGTCTATCTTTTGGTTTTTTCATGTATCTATTTATCTATTTCCTAAGATGAGAAATTTCACTTCATATATTATATTTTTGACAAAAAATTGCAAAATATGACCAAAGTGTCCCATTTCTTCATTAATTACTCGTCTCTTTATCTATCTATCAACAATTTGTTGATGGCATCTATTAGATAATTTTATCGTCTATCTTTTGGTATATACATATATCTATTTATCTATTTTTTATGATGAGAAATTTCACTTTATATAATATATTTTTGACTAAAAATTGTAAAATATGACAAAAGTGTCTTAATTATTTCATTTATTACTCATCTATTTATCTATCTATCAACAATTTGTTCATGGCATCTAATAGAGAATTTTATTGTCTATCTTTTCGTATATACATGTATCGATTTATCTGTTTCCTAAGATGAGAAATTTCACTTTATATAATATATTTTTAACTAAATAAGTAAAATATGACCAAAGTGTCCCACTTTTTTCGTTAATTACTCGTCTATTTATCTATTTATCGACAATTTGTTGATGGTATCTAATAGATAATTTTATTGTCTATCGTTTGGTTTATACATGTATCTATTTATCTTATTCCTAAGATAAGAAATTTCACTTTATATATTATATTTTTGACTAAAAATTGTAAAATATGACAAAATTGTCTTAATTATTTCATTTATTACTCATCTATTTATCTATCTATCGACAATTTGTTGATGGCATCTAATAGATAATTTTATTGTCTATCTTTTGGTATATACATGTATCTATTTATCTATTTCCTAAGATGAGAAATGTAACTTTATATAATATATTTTTAACTAAAAATAGTAAAATATGACAAAAATGTCTTAATTTTCTTGTTAATTACTAGTCTATTTATCTATTTATCGACAATTTGTTGATGGTATCTAATAGATAATTTTATTGTCTATCTTTTGGTATATTCATGTATCAATTTATCTATTTCCTAAGATGAGAAATTTCACTTTATATAATATATTTTTGACTAAAAATTGTAAAATATGACCAAAATGTCCCACTTTTTTCGTTAATTACTCGTCTATTTATCTATCTATCGACAATATGTTGATGGCATCTAATAGATAATTTTATTGTCTATCTTTTGGTATATACATGTATCAATTTATCTATTTCCTAAGATGAAAAATTTCACTTTATATAATATATTTTTGAATAAAAATTGTAAAATATTACCAAAGTGTCCCATTTCTTCATTAATTACTCGTCTATTTATCTATCTAATCAACAATTTGTTGGTGGTATCTAATAGATAATTTTATCGTCTATTTTTTGGTATATACATGTATCTATTATCTATTTTTTAAGATGAGAAATTTCACTTTATATAATATATTTTTTACTAAAAAATTTAAAATATGACCAAAGTGTCCCGCTTTTTTCGTTAATTACTCGTCTATTTATCTATCTATCGACAATTTGTTGATGGCATCTAATAGATAATTTTATTGTCTATTTTTGGTATATACATGTATCTATTTATCTATTTTTTAAGATGAAAAATTTCACTTTATGTAATATATTTTGAACTAAAAATAGTAAAATATGACAAAAGTGTCTTAATTGTTTCATTTATTACTCGTCTATTTATCTATCTATTGACAATTTTGGCATCTAATAGATAATTTTATTGTCTATCTTTTCGTATATACATGTATCAATTTATCTATTTCCTAGAAAGAGAAATTTCACTTTATATAATATATTTTAGACTAAACATTGTAAAATATGACAAATGTGTCTTAATTTATTAATTTTTACTCGTCGATTTATTTATCTATCGACAATATGTTGATGGCATCTAATAGATAATTTTATTATCGATCTTTTGGTTTATACATGTATCGATTTATCTATTTCCTAAGATGAGAAATGTCACTTTATATATTATATTTTTGACTAAAAATAGTAAAATATTACCAATGTGTCTTAATTATTTCATTTATTACTCGTCTATTTATCTATCTATCAACAATTTGTTGATGTCATCTAATAAATAATTTAATCGTCCATCTTTTGGTATATACATGTATTATATTTATCTATTTCCTTATATGAGAAATTTCACTTATTATAATAAATTTTTAACTAAAAATTGTAAAATATGACAAAATTGTCTTAATTGTTTCATTTATTACTCGTCTATTTATCTATCTATCGACAATTTGTTGATGGCATCTAATAGATAATTTTATTGTCTATCTTTTCGTATATACATGTATCGATTTATCTATTTCCTAAGATGAGAAATTTCACTTTATATAATATATTTTTAACTAAATAAGTAAAATATGACCAAAGTGTCCCACTTTTTTCGTTAATTACTCGTCTATTTATCTATTTATCGACAATTTGTTGATGGTATCTAATAGATAATTTTATTGTCTATCGTTTGGTTTATACATGTATCTATTTATCTTATTCCCAAGATAAGAAATTTCACTTTATATATTATATTTTTGACTAAAAATTGTAAAATATGACAAAATTGTCTTAATTATTTCATTTATTACTCATCTATTTATCTATCTATCGACAATTTGTTGATGGCATCTAATAGATAATTTTATTGTCTATCTTTTGGTATATACATGTATCTATTTATCTATTTCCTAAGATGAGAAATGTAACTTTATATAATATATTTTTAACTAAAAATAGTAAAATATGACAAAAATGTCTTAATTTTCTTGTTAATTACTAGTCTATTTATCTATTTATCGACAATTTGTTGATGGTATCTAATAGATATTTTTATTGTCTATCTTTTGGTATATTCATGTATCAATTTATCTATTTCCTAAGATGAGAAATTTCACTTTATATAATATATTTTTGACTAAAAATTGTAAAATATGACCAAAATGTCCCACTTTTTTCGTTAATTACTCGTCTATTTATCTATCTATCGACAATATGTTGATGGCATCTAATAGATAATTTTATTGTCTATCTTTTGGTATATACATGTATCAATTTATCTATTTCCTAAGATGAAAAATTTCACTTTATATAATATATTTTTGAATAAAAATAGTAAAATATGACCAAAGTGTCCCATTTTTTTCGTTAATTACTCGTCTATTTATCAATCTATCGACAATTTGTTGATGGCATCTAATAGATAATTTTATTGTCTATCTTTTGGTATATACATGTATCTATTTATCTATTTCCTAAGATGAGAAATTTCACTTTATATAATATATTTTTAACTAAAAATGGTTACATATGACAAAAATGTCTTAATGTATTCAGTTAGTACTCGTCTATTTATCTATCTATTGAACATTTGTTGATGGCATCTAATAGATAATTTTATTGTCTATCTTTTGGTATATTCATGTATCAATTTATCTATTTCCTAAGATGAGAAATTTCACTTTATATAATATATTTTTGACTAAAAATAGTAAAATATGACCAAAGTGTCCCATTTTTTTCGTTAATTACTCGTCTATTTATCTATCTATCGACAATTTGTTGATGGCATCTAATAGATAATTTTATTGTCTATCTTTTGGTATATACATGTATCAATTTATCTATTTCCTAAGATGAGAAATTTCACTTTATATAATATATTTTTAACTAAAAATAGTAAAATATGACCAAAGTGTCCCATTTTTTCGTTGATTACTCGTCTATTTATCTATTTATCGACAATTTGTTGATGGTATCTAATAGATAATTTTATTGTCTATCTTTTCGTATATACATGTATCAAATTATCTATTTCCTAAGATGAGAAATTTCACTTTATATAATATATTTTTAACTAAAAATGGTAAAATATGGCAAAAATGTCTTAATTTTCTTGTTAATAACTCGTCTATTTATCTATTTATCGACAATTTGTTGATGGCATCTAATAGATCATTTTATTGTCTATCGTTTGGTTTATACATGTATCTATTTATCTTATTCCTAAGATGAGTAATTTCACTTTATATATTATATTTTTTACTAAATATTGTAAAATATGACAAAAGTGTCTTAATTATTTTATTTATTACTCATCTATTTATCTATCTATCGACAATTAGTTGATGGCATCTAATAGATAATTTTATTGTCTATCTTTTCGTATATACATGTATCAATTTATCTATTTCCTAAGATGAGAAATTTCACTTTATATATTATATTTTTGACAAAAAAATGTAAAATATGACAAAAGTGTCTTAATTATTTCATTTATTACTCATCTATTTATGTATCAATCGACAATTTGTTGATGGCATCTAATAGATAATTTTATTGTCTATCTTTTCGTATATACATGTATCAATTTATCTATTTCATAAGATGAGAAATGTCACTTTATATAATATATTTTTGACTAAAAATAGTAAAATATGATCAAAGTGTCCCAATTTTTCGTTAATTACTCGTCTATTTATCTATCTATCGACAATTTGTTGATGTCATCTAATAGATAATTTTATTGTCTATCTTTTGGTATATACATGTATCTATTTATCTATTTTCTAAGATGAAAAATTTCACTTTATATAATATATTTTTTACTAAAAATTGTAAAATATGACAAAAGTGTCTTAGTTTTCTTGTTTATTACTCATCTATTTATCTATCTATCGACAATTTGTTGATGGCATCTAATAGATAATTTTATCGTCTATCTTTTGGTATTTACATGTATCTATTTTTCTATTTCCTAAGATGAGAAATTTCACTTTATATAATATATTTTTTACTAAAAATTGTAAAATATGACAAAAATGTCTTAATTGTTTCATTTATTAGTCATCTATTTATCTATCAATTGACAATTTGTTGATGGCATCTAATAGATAATTTTATTGTCTATTTTTTGGTATATACATGTATCTATTTATCTATTTTCTAAGATTCGAAAATTCACTTTATATAATATATTTTTAACTAAAAATAGTAAAATATGACCAAAGTGTCCCATTTTTTCGTTGATTACTCGTCTATTTATCTATTTATCGACAATTTGTTGATGGTATCTAATAGATAATTTTATCGTCTATCTTTTGGTATACACATGTATCTATTTATCTATTTTTTAAGAGGAGAAATTTCACTTTATATAATATATTTTTGACTAAAAATAGTAAAATATAACAAAAGTGTCTTAATTTTCTTGTTAATTACTCGTCTATTTCTCTATCTATTGAAAGTTTGTTGATGGCATCTAATAGATAATTCTATTGTCTATCTTTTGGTATATACATATATATATTTATCTATTTCCTAAGATGAGAAATTCCATTTTATATAATATATTTTTGACTAAAAATTGTAAAATATGACCAAAGTGTCCCACTTTTTTCGTTAATTACTCGTCTATTTATCTATCTATCGACACTTTGTTGATGGCATCTAATAGATAATTTTATTGTCTATCTTTTGGTTTTTTCATGTATCTATTTATCTATTTCCTAAGATGAGAAATTTCACTTCATATATTATATTTTTGACAAAAAATTGCAAAATATGACCAAAGTGTCCCATTTCTTCATTAATTACTCGTCTCTTTATCTATCTATCAACAATTTGTTGATGGCATCTATTAGATAATTTTATCGTCTATCTTTTGGTATATACATATATCTATTTATCTATTTTTTATGATGAGAAATTTCACTTTATATAATATATTTTTGACTAAAAATTGTAAAATATGACAAAAGTGTCTTAATTATTTCATTTATTACTCATCTATTTATCTATCTATCAACAATTTGTTCATGGCATCTAATAGAGAATTTTATTGTCTATCTTTTCGTATATACATGTATCGATTTATCTGTTTCCTAAGATGAGAAATTTCACTTTATATAATATATTTTTAACTAAATAAGTAAAATATGACCAAAGTGTCCCACTTTTTTCGTTAATTACTCGTCTATTTATCTATTTATCGACAATTTGTTGATGGTATCTAATAGATAATTTTATTGTCTATCGTTTGGTTTATACATGTATCTATTTATCTTATTCCTAAGATAAGAAATTTCACTTTATATATTATATTTTTGACTAAAAATTGTAAAATATGACAAAATTGTCTTAATTATTTCATTTATTACTCATCTATTTATCTATCTATCGACAATTTGTTGATGGCATCTAATAGATAATTTTATTGTCTATCTTTTGGTATATACATGTATCTATTTATCTATTTCCTAAGATGAGAAATGTAACTTTATATAATATATTTTTAACTAAAAATAGTAAAATATGACAAAAATGTCTTAATTTTCTTGTTAATTACTAGTCTATTTATCTATTTATCGACAATTTGTTGATGGTATCTAATAGATAATTTTATTGTCTATCTTTTGGTATATTCATGTATCAATTTATCTATTTCCTAAGATGAGAAATTTCACTTTATATAATATATTTTTGACTAAAAATTGTAAAATATGACCAAAATGTCCCACTTTTTTCGTTAATTACTCGTCTATTTATCTATCTATCGACAATATGTTGATGGCATCTAATAGATAATTTTATTGTCTATCTTTTGGTATATACATGTATCAATTTATCTATTTCCTAAGATGAAAAATTTCACTTTATATAATATATTTTTGAATAAAAATAGTAAAATATGACCAAAGTGTCCCACTTTTTTCGTTAATTACTCGTCTATTTATCAATCTATCGACAATTTGTTGATGGCATCTAATAGATAATTTTATTGTCTATCTTTTGGTATATACATGTATCTATTTATCTATTTCCTAAGATGAGAAATTTCACTTTATATAATATATTTTTAACTAAAAATGGTTACATATGACAAAAATGTCTTAATGTATTCATTTAGTACTCGTCTATTTATCTATCTATTGAACATTTGTTGATGGCATCTAATAGATAATTTTATTGTCTATCTTTTGGTATATTCATGTATCAATTTATCTATTTCCTAAGATGAGAAATTTCACTTTATATAATATATTTTTGACTAAAAATAGTAAAATATGACCAAAGTGTCCCATTTTTTTCGTTAATTACTCGTCTATTTATCTATCTATCGACAATTTGTTGATGGCATCTAATAGATAATTTTATTGTCTATCTTTTGGTATATACATGTATCAATTTATCTATTTCCTAAGATGAGAAATTTCACTTTATATAATATATTTTTGAATAAAAATTGTAAAATATGACAAAAGTGTCTTAATTGTTTCATTTATTACTCGTCTATTTATCTATCTATTGACAATTTGTCGATGGTATCTAATAGATAATTCTATCGTCTATCATTTGGTATATACATGTATCTATTTATCTATTTTTTTATGATGAGAAATTTCACTTTATATAATATATTTCTGACTAAAAATAGTAAAATATGACAAAAGTGTCTTAATTTTCTTGTTAATTACTCGTCTATTTATCTATCTATCGACAATTTGTTGATGGCATCTAATAGATAATTTTATTGTCTATATTCTGGTATATACATGTATCGATTTATCTATTTCCTAAGATGAGAAATTTCACTTTATATAATATATTTTTAACTAAATAAGTAAAATATGACCAAAGTGTCCCACTTTTTTCGTTAATTACTCGTCTATTTATCTATTTATCGACAATTTGTTGATGGTATCTAATAGATAATTTTATTGTCTATCGTTTGGTTTATAAATGTATCTATTTATCTTATTCCTAAGATAAGAAATTTCACTTTATATATTATATTTTTGACTAAAAATTGTAAAATATGACAAAATTGTCTTAATTATTTCATTTATTACTCATCTATTTATCTATCTATCGACAATTTGTTGATGGCATCTAATAGATAATCTTATCGTCTATCTTTTGGTATATACATGTATCTATTTATCTATTTCCTAAGATGAGAAATTTAACTTTATATAATATATTTTTAACTATTAATAGTAAAATATGACAAAAATGTCTTAATTTTCTTGTTAATTACTAGTCTATTTATCTATTTATCGACAATTTGTTGATGGCATCTAATAGATAATTTTATTGTCTATCTTTTGGTATATACATGTATCTATTTATCTATTTCCTAAGATGAGAAATTTCACTTTATATAATATATTTTTAACTAAAAATGGTTACATATGACAAAAATGTCTTAATGTATTCATTTAGTACTCGTCTATTTATCTATCTATTGAACATTTGTTGATGGCATCTAATAGATAATTTTATTGTCTATCTTTTGGTATATTCATGTATCAATTTATCTATTTCCTAAGATGAGAAATTTCACTTTATATAATATATTTTTGACTAAAAATAGTAAAATATGACCAAAGTGTCCCATTTTTTTCGTTAATTACTCGTCTATTTATCTATCTATCGACAATTTGTTGATGGCATCTAATAGATAATTTTATTGTCTATCTTTTGGTATATACATGTATCAATTTATCTATTTCCTAAGATGAGAAATTTCACTTTATATAATATATTTTTGAATAAAAATTGTAAAATATGACAAAAGTGTCTTAATTGTTTCATTTATTACTCGTCTATTTATCTATCTATTGACAATTTGTCGATGGTATCTAATAGATAATTCTATCGTCTATCATTTGGTATATACATGTATCTATTTATCTATTTTTTTATGATGAGAAATTTCACTTTATATAATATATTTCTGACTAAAAATAGTAAAATATGACAAAAGTGTCTTAATTTTCTTGTTAATTACTCGTCTATTTATCTATCTATCGACAATTTGTTGATGGCATCTAATAGATAATTTTATTGTCTATATTCTGGTATATACATGTATCGATTTATCTATTTCCTAAGATGAGAAATTTCACTTTATATAATATATTTTTAACTAAATAAGTAAAATATGACCAAAGTGTCCCACTTTTTTCGTTAATTACTCGTCTATTTATCTATTTATCGACAATTTGTTGATGGTATCTAATAGATAATTTTATTGTCTATCGTTTGGTTTATAAATGTATCTATTTATCTTATTCCTAAGATAAGAAATTTCACTTTATATATTATATTTTTGACTAAAAATTGTAAAATATGACAAAATTGTCTTAATTATTTCATTTATTACTCATCTATTTATCTATCTATCGACAATTTGTTGATGGCATCTAATAGATAATCTTATCGTCTATCTTTTGGTATATACATGTATCTATTTATCTATTTCCTAAGATGAGAAATTTAACTTTATATAATATATTTTTAACTATTAATAGTAAAATATGACAAAAATGTCTTAATTTTCTTGTTAATTACTAGTCTATTTATCTATTTATCGACAATTTGTTGATGGCATCTAATAGATAATTTTATTGTCTATCGTTTGGTTTATACATGTATCTATTTATCTTATTCCTAAGATAAGAAATTTCACTTTATATGATATATTTTTAACTAAAAATGGTTAAATATGACAAAAATGTCTTAATGTATTCATTTAGTACTCGTCTATTTATCTATCTATTGAACATTTGTTGATGGCATCTAATAGATAATTTTATTGTCTATCTTTTGGTATATTCATGTATCAATTTATCTATTTCCTAAGATGAGAAATTTCACTTTATATAATATATTTTTGACTAAAAATAGTAAAATATGACCAAAGTGTCCCATTTTTTTCGTTAATTACTCGTCTATTTATCTATCTATCGACAATTTGTTGATGGCATCTAATAGATAATTTTATTGTCTATCTTTTGGTATATACATGTATCAATTTATCTATTTCCTAAGATGAGAAATTTCACTTTATATAATATATTTTTGAATAAAAATTGTAAAATATGACAAAAGTGTCTTAATTGTTTCATTTATTACTCGTCTATTTATATATCTATTGACAATTTGTCGATGGTATCTAATAGATAATTCTATCGTCTATCATTTGGTATATACATGTATCTATTTATCTATTTTTTTATGATGAGAAATTTCACTTTATATAATATATTTCTGACTAAAAATAGTAAAATATGACAAAAGTGTCTTAATTTTCTTGTTAATTACTCGTCTATTTATCTATCCATCGACAATTTGTTGATGGCATCTAATAGATAATTTTATTGTCTATATTCTGGTATATACATGTATCGATTTATCTATTTCCTAAGATGAGAAATTTCACTTTATATAATATATTTTTAACTAAATAAGTAAAATATGACCAAAGTGTCCCACTTTTTTCGTTAATTACTCGTCTATTTATCTATTTATCGACAATTTGTTGATGGTATCTAATAGATAATTTTATTGTCTATCGTTTGGTTTATACATGTATCTATTTATCTTATTCCTAAGATAAGAAATTTCACTTTATATATTATATTTTTGACTAAAAATTGTAAAATATGACAAAATTGTCTTAATTATTTCATTTATTACTCATCTATTTATCTATCTATCGACAATTTGTTGATGGCATCTAATAGATAATTTTATCGTCTATCTTTTGGTATATACATGTATCTATTTATCTATTTCCTAAGATGAGAAATTTAACTTTATATAATATATTTTTAACTAAAAATAGTAAAATATGACAAAAATGTCTTAATTTTCTTGTTAATTACTAGTCTATTTATCTATTTATCGACAATTTGTTGATGGCATCTAATAGATAATTTTATTGTCTATCGTTTGGTTTATACATGTATCTATTTATCTTATTCCTAAGATAAGAAATTTCACTTTATATGATATATTTTTAACTAAAAATGGTTAAATATGACAAAAATGTCTTAATGTATTCATTTAGTACTCGTCTATTTATCTATCTATTGAACGTTTGTTGATGGCATCTAATAGATAATTTTATTGTCTATCTTTTGGTATATTCATGTATCAATTTATCTATTTCCTAAGATGAGAAATTTCACTTTATATAATATATTTTTGACTAAAAATAGTAAAATATGACCAAAGTGTCCCATTTTTTCGTTAATTACTCGTCTATTTATCTATCTATCGACAATTTGTTGATGGCATCTAATAGATAATTTTATTGTCTATATTCTGGTATATACATGTATCGATTTATCTATTTCCTAAGATGAGAAATTTCACTTTATATAATATATTTTTAACTAAAAATAGTAAAATATGACCAAAGTGTCCCATTTTTTCGTTGATTACTCGTCTATTTATCTATTTATCGACAATTTGTTGATGGTATCTAATAGATAATTTTATTGTCTATCTTTTCGTATATACATGTATCAATTCATCTATTTCCTAAGATGAGAAATTTCACTTTATATAATATATTTTTAACTAAAAATGGTAAAATATGGCAAAAATGTCTTAATTTTCTTGTTAATAACTCGTCTATTTATCTATTTATCGACAATTTGTTGATGGCATCTAATAGATCATTTTATTGTCTATCGTTTGGTTTATACATGTATCTATTTATCTTATTCCTAAGATGAGTAATTTCACTTTATATATTATATTTTTTACTAAATATTGTAAAATATGACAAAAGTGTCTTAATTATTTTATTTATTACTCATCTATTTATCTATCTATCGACAATTTGTTGATGGCATCTAATAGATAATTTTATTGTCTATCTTTTCGTATATACATGTATCAATTTATCTATTTCCTAAGATGAGAAATTTCACTTTATATATTATATTTTTGACAAAAAAATGTAAAATATGACCAAAGTGTCCCATTTCTTCATTAATTACTCGTCTATTTATCTATCTATCAACAATTTGTTGATGGCATCTCTTAGATAATTTTATCGTCTATCTTTTGGTATACACATGTATCTATTTATCTATTTTTTAAGAGGAGAAATTTCACTTTATATAATATATTTTTAACTAAAAATGGTTACATATGACAAAAATGTCTTAATGTATTCATTTAGTACTCGTCTATTTATCTATCTATTGAACATTTGTTGATGGCATCTAATAGATAATTTTATTGTCTATCTTTTGGTATATTCATGTATCAATTTATCTATTTCCTAAGATGAGAAATTTCACTTTATATAATATATTTTTGACTAAAAATAGTAAAATATGACCAAAGTGTCCCATTTTTTTCGTTAATTACTCGTCTATTTATCTATCTATCGACAATTTGTTGATGGCATCTAATAGATAATTTTATTGTCTATCTTTTGGTATATACATGTATCAATTTATCTATTTCCTAAGATGAGAAATTTCACTTTATATAATATATTTTTGAATAAAAATTGTAAAATATGACAAAAGTGTCTTAATTGTTTCATTTATTACTCGTCTATTTATCTATCTATTGACAATTTGTCGATGGTATCTAATAGATAATTCTATCGTCTATCATTTGGTATATACATGTATCTATTTATCTATTTTTTTATGATGAGAAATTTCACTTTATATAATATATTTCTGACTAAAAATAGTAAAATATGACAAAAGTGTCTTAATTTTCTTGTTAATTACTCGTCTATTTATCTATCTATCGACAATTTGTTGATGGCATCTAATAGATAATTTTATTGTCTATATTCTGGTATATACATGTATCGATTTATCTATTTCCTAAGATGAGAAATTTCACTTTATATAATATATTTTTAACTAAATAAGTAAAATATGACCAAAGTGTCCCACTTTTTTCGTTAATTACTCGTCTATTTATCTATTTATCGACAATTTGTTGATGGTATCTAATAGATAATTTTATTGTCTATCGTTTGGTTTATAAATGTATCTATTTATCTTATTCCTAAGATAAGAAATTTCACTTTATATATTATATTTTTGACTAAAAATTGTAAAATATGACAAAATTGTCTTAATTATTTCATTTATTACTCATCTATTTATCTATCTATCGACAATTTGTTGATGGCATCTAATAGATAATCTTATCGTCTATCTTTTGGTATATACATGTATCTATTTATCTATTTCCTAAGATGAGAAATTTAACTTTATATAATATATTTTTAACTATTAATAGTAAAATATGACAAAAATGTCTTAATTTTCTTGTTAATTACTAGTCTATTTATCTATTTATCGACAATTTGTTGATGGCATCTAATAGATAATTTTATTGTCTATCTTTTGGTATATACATGTATCTATTTATCTATTTCCTAAGATGAGAAATTTCACTTTATATAATATATTTTTAACTAAAAATGGTTACATATGACAAAAATGTCTTAATGTATTCATTTAGTACTCGTCTATTTATCTATCTATTGAACATTTGTTGATGGCATCTAATAGATAATTTTATCGTCTATCTTTTGGTATATTCATGTATCAATTTATCTATTTCCTAAGATGAGAAATTTCACTTTATATAATATATTTTTGACTAAAAATAGTAAAATATGACCAAAGTGTCCCATTTTTTTCGTTAATTACTCGTCTATTTATCTATCTATCGACAATTTGTTGATGGCATCTAATAGATAATTTTATTGTCTATCTTTTGGTATATACATGTATCAATTTATCTATTTCCTAAGATGAGAAATTTCACTTTATATAATATATTTTTGAATAAAAATTGTAAAATATGACAAAAGTGTCTTAATTGTTTCATTTATTACTCGTCTATTTATCTATCTATTGACAATTTGTCGATGGTATCTAATAGATAATTCTATCGTCTATCATTTGGTATATACATGTATCTATTTATCTATTTTTTTATGATGAGAAATTTCACTTTATATAATATATTTCTGACTAAAAATAGTAAAATATGACAAAAGTGTCTTAATTTTCTTGTTAATTACTCGTCTATTTATCTATCTATCGACAATTTGTTGATGGCATCTAATAGATAATTTTATTGTCTATATTCTGGTATATACATGTATCGATTTATCTATTTCCTAAGATGAGAAATTTCACTTTATATAATATATTTTTAACTAAATAAGTAAAATATGACCAAAGTGTCCCACTTTTTTCGTTAATTACTCGTCTATTTATCTATTTATCGACAATTTGTTGATGGTATCTAATAGATAATTTTATTGTCTATCGTTTGGTTTATAAATGTATCTATTTATCTTATTCCTAAGATAAGAAATTTCACTTTATATATTATATTTTTGACTAAAAATTGTAAAATATGACAAAATTGTCTTAATTATTTCATTTATTACTCATCTATTTATCTATCTATCGACAATTTGTTGATGGCATCTAATAGATAATCTTATCGTCTATCTTTTGGTATATTCATGTATCAATTTATCTATTTCCTAAGATGAGAAATTTCACTTTATATAATATATTTTTGACTAAAAATAGTAAAATATGACCAAAGTGTCCCATTTTTTCGTTAATTACTCGTCTATTTATCTATCTATCGACAATTTGTTGATGGCATCTAATAGATAATTTTATTGTCTATATTCTGGTATATACATGTATCGATTTATCTATTTCCTAAGATGAGAAATTTCACTTTATATAATATATTTTTAACTAAAAATAGTAAAATATGACCAAAGTGTCCCATTTTTTCGTTGATTACTCGTCTATTTATCTATTTATCGACAATTTGTTGATGGTATCTAATAGATAATTTTATTGTCTATCTTTTCGTATATACATGTATCAATTTATCTATTTCCTAAGATGAGAAATTTCACTTTATATAATATATTTTTAACTAAAAATGGTAAAATATGGCAAAAATGTCTTAATTTTCTTGTTAATAACTCGTCTATTTATCTATTTATCGACAATTTGTTGATGGCATCTAATAGATCATTTTATTGTCTATCGTTTGGTTTATACATGTATCTATTTATCTTATTCCTAAGATGAGTAATTTCACTTTATATATTATATTTTTTACTAAATATTGTAAAATATGACAAAAGTGTCTTAATTATTTTATTTATTACTCATCTATTTATCTATCTATCGACAATTTGTTGATGGCATCTAATAGATAATTTTATTGTCTATCTTTTCGTATATACATGTATCAATTTATCTATTTCCTAAGATGAGAAATTTCACTTTATATATTATATTTTTGACAAAAAAATGTAAAATATGACCAAAGTGTCCCATTTCTTCATTAATTACTCGTCTATTTATCTATCTATCAACAATTTGTTGATGGCATCTCTTAGATAATTTTATCGTCTATCTTTTGGTATACACATGTATCTATTTATCTATTTTTTAAGAGGAGAAATTTCACTTTATATAATATATTTTTGACTAAAAATAGTAAAATATAACAAAAGTGTCTTAATTTTCTTGTTAATTACTCGTCTATTTCTCTATCTATTGAAAGTTTGTTGATGGCATCTAATAGATAATTCTATTGTCTATCTTTTGGTATATACATATATATATTTATCTATTTCCTAAGATGAGAAATTCCATTTTATATAATATATTTTTGACTAAAAATTGTAAAATATGACCAAAGTGTCCCACTTTTTTCGTTAATTACTCGTCTATTTATCTATCTATCAACAATTTGTTGATGGGATCTATTAGATAATTTTATCGTCTATCTTTTGGTATATACATGTATCTATATATCTATTTCCTAAGATTAGAAATTTCACTTTATATAATAGATTTTTGACTAAAAATGGTAAAATATGACAAAAATGTCTTAATTTATTCATTTAGTACTCGTCTATTTATCTATCTATTGAAAGTTTGTTGATGGCATCTAATAGATAATTCTATTGTCTATCTTTTGGTATATACATATATATATTTATCTATTTCCTAAGATGAGAAATTTTAATTTATATAATATATTTTTGACTAAAAATAGTAAAATATGACAAAAGTGTCTTAATTATTTCATTTATTACTCATCTATTTAACTATCTATCGACAATGTGTTGATGGCATCTAATAGATAATTTTATTGTCTATCTTTTCGTATATACATGTATCAATTTATCTATTTCCTAAGATGAGAAATTTCCCTTTATATAATATATTTTTGACTAAAAATTGTAAAATATGACCAAAGTGTCCCACTTTTTTCGTTAATTACTCGTCTATTTATCTATCTATCGACAGTTTGTTGATGGCATCTAATAGATAATTTTATTGTCTATTTTTTTCGTATATTCATGTATCTATTTATCTATTTCCTAAGATGAGAAATTTCACTTTATATAATATATTTTTCACTAAAAAGAGTAAAATATGACAAAAATGTCTTAATTTTCTTGTTAATTACTCGTCTATTTAACTATTTATCGATAATTTGTTGATGGCATCTAATAGATAATTTTATCGTCTATTTTTTGGTATATACATGTATCTATTTATCTATTTCCTAAGATTCGAAATTTTACTTTATATAATATATTTTTGACTAAAAATAGAAAAATATGACAAAAGTGTCTTACTTTTCTTGTTAATTACTCGTCTATTTATCTATTTATTGATAATTTGTCGATGGCATCTAATAGATAATTTTATCGTCTATCTTTTGGTATATACATGTATCTATCTTTCTATTTCCTAAGATGAGAAATTTCACTTTATATAATATATTTTTGACTAAAAATAGTAAAATATGACAAAAATGTCTTAATTTATTAATTTACTACTCGTCTATTTATCTATCTATTGAAAGTTTGTTGATGGCATCTAATAGATAATTATATTGTCTATCTTTTGGTATATACATATATATATTTATCTATTTCCTAAGATGAGAAATTCCATTTTATATAATATATTTTTGACTAAAAATAGTAAAATATGACCGAAGTGTCCCACTTTTTTCGTTAATTACTCGTCTATTTATCTATCTATCGACATTTTGTTGATGGCATCTAATAGATAATTTTATTGTCCATTTTTTTGTAAATACATGTATCTATTTATCAATTTCATAAGATGAGAAATTTCACTTTATATAATATATTTTTAACTAAAAATAGTAAAATATGACAAAAATGTCTTAATTTTCTTGTTAATTACTCGTCTATTTATCTATTTATCGACAATTTCTTGATGGCATCTAATAGATAATTTTATTGTCTATCGTTTGGTTTATACATGTATCTATTTATCTTATTACTAAGATAAGAAATTTCACTTTATATATTATATTTTTGACTAAAAATTGTAAAATATGACCAAAGTGTCTTTATTTATTCATTTATTACTCGTTTATTTATCTATCTATGGAAATTTTGTTGATGGCACCTAATAGATAATTTTATTGTCTATCTTTTCGTATATACATGTATCAATTTATCTATTTCCTAAGATGAGAAATTTCACTTTATATAATATATTTTTGACTAAAAATAGTAAAATATGACCAAAGTGTCCCATTTTTTTCGTTAATTACTCGTCTATTTATCTATTTATCGACAATTTGTTGATGGTATCTAATAGATAATTTTATTGTCTATCTTTTCGTATATACATGTATCAATTTATCTATTTCCTAAGATGAGAAATTTCACTTTATATAATATATTTTTAACTAAAAATGGTAAAATATGGCAAAAATGTCTTAATTTTCTTGTTAATAACTCGTCTATTTATCTATTTATCGACAATTTGTTGATGGCATCTAATAGATCATTTTATTGTCTATCGTTTGGTTTATACATGTATCTATTTATCTTTTTCCTAAGATGAGTAATTTCACTTTATATATTATATTTTTTACTAAATATTGTAAAATATGACAAAAGTGTCTTAATTATTTTATTTATTACTCATCTATTTATCTATCTATCGACAATTTGTTGATGGCATCTAATAGATAATTTTATTGTCTATCTTTTCGTATATACATGTATCAATTTATCTATTTCCTAAGATGAGAAATTTCACTTTATATATTATATTTTTGACAAAAAAATGTAAAATATGACCAAAGTGTCCCATTTCTTCATTAATTACTCGTCTATTTATCTATCTATCAACAATTTGTTGATGGCATCTCTTAGATAATTTTATCGTCTATCTTTTGGTATATACATGTATCTATATATCTATTTTTTAAGAGGAGAAATTTCACTTTATATAATATATTTTTGACTAAAAATAGTAAAATATAACAAAAGTGTCTTAATTTTCTTGTTAATTACTCGTCTATTTAACTATTTATCGATAATTTGTTGATGGCATCTAATAGATAATTTTATCGTCTATTTTTTGGTATATACATGTATCTATTTATCTATTTCCTAAGATTCGAAATTTTACTTTATATAATATAGTTTTGACTAAAAATAGAAAAATATGACAAAAGTGTCTTACTTTTCTTGTTAATTACTCGTCTATTTATCTATTTATTGATAATTTGTCGATGGCATCTAATAGATAATTTTATCGTCTATCTTTTGGTATATACATGTATCTATCTTTCTATTTCCTAAGATGAGAAATTTCACTTTATATAATATATTTTTGACTAAAAATAGTAAAATATGACAAAAATGTCTTAATTTATTAATTTACTACTCGTCTATTTATCTATCTATTGAAAGTTTGTTGATGGCATCTAATAGATAATTATATTGTCTATCTTTTGGTATATACATATATATATTTATCTATTTCCTAAGATGAGAAATTCCATTTTATATAATATATTTTTGACTAAAAATTGTAAAATATGACCAAAGTGTCCCACTTTTTTCGTTAATTACTCGTCTATTTATCTATCTATCGACACTTTGTTGATGGCATCTAATAGATAATTTTATTGTCTATTTTGTTCGTATATACATGTATCTATTTATCTATTTCCTAAGATGAGAAATTTCACTTTATATAATATATTTTTGACTAAAAATGGTAAAATATGACAAAAATGTCTTAATTATTTAATTTATTACTCATCTATTTATCTATCTATCGACAATGTGTTGATGGCATCTAATAGATAATTCTATTGTCTATCTTTTCGTATATACATATATCAATTTATCTATTTCCTAAGATGAGAAATTTCACTTTATATATTATATTTTTGACAAAAAAATGTAAAATATGACCAAAGTGTCCCATTTCTTCATTAATTACTCGTCTATTTATCTATCTATCAACAATTTGTTGATGGGATCTATTAGATAATTTTATCGTCTATCTTTTGGTATATACATGTATCTATATATCTATTTCCTAAGATTAGAAATTTCACTTTATATAATAGATTTTTGACTAAAAATGGTAAAATATGACAAAAATGTCTTAATTTATTCATTTAGTACTCGTCTATTTATCTATCTATTGAAAGTTTGTTGATGGCATCTAATAGATAATTCTATTGTCTATCTTTTGGTATATACATATATATATTTATCTATTTCCTAAGATGAGAAATTTTAATTTATATAATATATTTTTGACTAAAAATAGTAAAATATGACAAAAGTGTCTTAATTATTTCATTTATTACTCATCTATTTAACTATCTATCGACAATGTGTTGATGGCATCTAATAGATAATTTTATTGTCTATCTTTTCGTATATACATGTATCAATTTATCTATTTCCTAAGATGAGAAATTTCCCTTTATATAATATATTTTTGACTAAAAATTGTAAAATATGACCAAAGTGTCCCACTTTTTTCGTTAATTACTCGTCTATTTATCTATCTATCGACAGTTTGTTGATGGCATCTAATAGATAATTTTATTGTCTATTTTTTTCGTATATACATGTATCTATTTATCTATTTCCTAAGATGAGAAATTTCACTTTATATAATATATTTTTCACTAAAAAGAGTAAAATATGACAAAAATGTCTTAATTTTCTTGTTAATTACTCGTCTATTTAACTATTTATCGATAATTTGTTGATGGCATCTAATAGATAATTTTATCGTCTATTTTTTGGTATATACATGTATCTATTTATCTATTTCCTAAGATTCGAAATTTTACTTTATATAATATATTTTTGACCAAAAATAGAAAAATATGACAAAAGTGTCTTACTTTTCTTGTTAATTACTCGTCTATTTATCTATTTATTGATAATTTGTCGATGGCATCTAATAGATAATTTTATCGTCTATCTTTTGGTATATACATGTATCTATTTTTCTATTTCCTAAGATGAGAAATTTCACTTTATATAATATATTTTTGACTAAAAATAGTAAAATATGACAAAAATGTCTTAATTTATTAATTTACTACTCGTCTATTTATCTATCTATTGAAAGTTTGTTGATGGCATCTAATAGATAATTATATTGTCTATCTTTTGGTATATACATATATATATTTATCTATTTCCTAAGATGAGAAATTCCATTTTATATAATATATTTTTGACTAAAAATAGTAAAATATGACCAAAGTGTCCCACTTTTTTCGTTAATTACTCGTCTATTTATCTATCTATCGACATTTTGTTGATGGCATCTAATAGATAATTTTATTGTCCATTTTTTTGTAAATACATGTATCTATTTATCAATTTCATAAGATGAGAAATTTCACTTTATATAATATATTTTTAACTAAAAATAGTAAAATATGACAAAAATGTCTTAATTTTCTTGTTAATTACTCGTCTATTTATCTATTTATCGACAATTTGTTGATGGCATCTAATAGATAATTTTATTGTCTATCGTTTGGTTTATACATGTATCTATTTATCTTATTACTAAGATAAGAAATTTCACTTTATATATTATATTTTTGACTAAAAATTGTAAAATATGACCAAAGTGTCTTTATTTATTCATTTATTACTCGTTTATTTATCTATCTATGGAAATTTTGTTGATGGCACCTAATAGATAATTTTATTGTCTATCTTTTCGTATATACATGTATCAATTTATCTATTTCCTAAGATGAGAAATTTCACTTTATATAATATATTTTTGACTAAAAATAGTAAAATATGACCAAAGTGTCCCATTTTTTTCGTTAATTACTCGTCTATTTATCTATCTATCGACAATTTGTTGATGGCATCTAATAGATAATTTTATTGTCTATCTTTTGGTATATTCATGTATCAATTTATCTGTTTCCTAAGATGAGAAATTTCACTTTATATAATATATTTTGACTAAAAATTGTAAAATATGACAAAAGTGTCTTAATTGTTTCATTTATTACTCGTCTATTTATCTATCTATTGACAATTTGTCGATGGTATCTAATAGATAATTTTATCGTCTATCATTTGGTATATACATGTATCTATTTATCTATTTTTTTATGATGAGAAATTTCACTTTATATAATATATTTTTGACTAAAAATAGTAAAATATGACAAAAGTGTCTTAATTTTCTTGTTAATTACTCGTCTATTTATCTATCTATCGACAATTTGTTGATGGCATCTAATAGATAATTTTATTGTCTATATTCTGGTATATACATGTATCTATTTATCTATTTCCTAAGATGAGAAATTTCACTTTATATAATATATTTTTAACTAAAAATAGTAAAGTATGACCAAAGTTTCCCACTTTTTTCGTTAATTACTCTTCTATTTATCTATTTATCGACAATTTGTTGATGGCATCTAATAGATAATTTTATTGTCTATCGTTTGGTTTATACATGTATCTATTTATCTTATTCCTAAGATGAGAAATTTCACTTTATATATTATATTTTTGACTAAATATTGTAAAATATGACAAAAGTGTCTTAATTATTTCATTTATTACTCATCTATTTATCTATCTATCGACAATTTGTTTATCGTATCTAATAGATAATTTTATTGTCTATCTTTTCGTATATACATGTATCAATTTATCTATTTCATAAGATGAGAAATGTCACTTTATATAATATATTTTTGACAAAATTGTAAAATATGACCAAAGTGTCTTTATTTATTCATTTATTACTCGTCGATTTATCTATCTATGGAAAATTTGTTGATGGCACCTAATAGATAATTTTATTGTCTATCTTTTCGTATATACATGTATCAATTTATCTATTTCCTAAGATGAGAAATTTCACTTTATATAATATATTTTTGACTAAAATTGTAAAATATGACCAAAGTGTCCCACTTTTTTCGTTAATTACTCGTCTATTTATCTATCTATCGACAATTTGTTGATGGCATCTAATAGATAATTTTATTGTCTATCTTTTGGTATATACATGTATCAATTTATCTATTTCCTAAGATGAAAAATTTCACTTTATATAATATATTTTTGAATAAAAATAGTAAAATATGACCAAAGTGTCCCACTTTTTTCGTTAATTACTCGTCTATTTATCAATCTATCGACAATTTGTTGATGGCATCTAATAGATAATTTTATTGTCTATCTTTTGGTATATACATGTATCTATTTATCTATTTCCTAAGATGAGAAATTTCACTTTATATAATATATTTTTAACTAAAAATGGTTAAATATGACAAAAAATTCTTAATGTATTCATTTAGTACTCGTCTATTTATCTATCTATTGAACGTTTGTTGATGGCATCTAATAGATAATTTTATTGTCTATCTTTTCATATATACATGTATCAATTTATCTATTTCCTAAGATGAGAAATTTCACTTTATATAATATATTTTTGACTAAAAATTGTAAAATATGACCAAAGTGTCCCACTTTTTTCGTTAATTACTCGTCTATTTATCTATCTATCGACAATATGTTGATGGCATCTAATAGATAATTTTATTGTCTATCTTTTGGTATATACATGTATCAATTTATCTATTTCCTAAGATGAAAAATTTCACTTTATATAATATATTTTTGAATAAAAATAGTAAAATATGACCAAAGTGTCCCACTTTTTTCGTTAATTACTCGTCTATTTATCAATCTATCGACAATTTGTTGATGGCATCTAATTGATAATTTTATTGTCTATCTTTTGGTATATACATGTATCTATTTATCTATTTCCTAAGATGAGAAATTTCACTTTATATAATATATTTTTAACTAAAAATGGTTAAATATGACAAAAATGTCTTAATGTATTCATTTAGTACTCGTCTATTTATCTATCTATTGAACGTTTGTTGATGGCATCTAATAGATAATTTTATTGTCTATCTTTTGGTATATTCATGTATCAATTTATCTATTTCCTAAGATGAGAAATTTCACTTTATATAATATATTTTTGACTAAAAATAGTAAAATATGACCAAAGTGTCCCATTTTTTTCGTTAATTACTCGTCTATTTATCTATCTATCGACAATTTGTTGATGGCATCTAATAGATAATTTTATTGTCTATCTTTTGGTATATACATGTATCAATTTATCTATTTCCTAAGATGAGAAATTTCACTTTATATAATATATTTTTGAATAAAAATTGTAAAATATGACAAAAGTGTCTTAATTGTTTCATTTATTACTCGTCTATTTATCTATCTATTGACAATTTGTCGATGGTATCTAATAAATAATTTTATCGTCTATCATTTGGTATATACATGTATCTATTTATCTATTTTTTTATGATGAGAAATTTCACTTTATATAATATATTTCTGACTAAAAATAGTAAAATATGACAAAAGTGTCTTAATTTTCTTGTTAATTACTCGTCTATTTATCTATCTATCGACAATTTGTTGATGGCATCTAATAGATAATTTTATTGTCTATATTCTGGTATATACATGTATCGATTTATCTGTTTCCTAAGATGAGAAATTTCACTTTATATAATATATTTTTAACTAAATAAGTAAAATATGACCAAAGTGTCCCACTTTTTTCGTTAATTACTCGTCTATTTATCTATTTATCGACAATTTGTTGATGGTATCTAATAGATAATTTTATTGTCTATCGTTTGGTTTATACATGTATCTATTTATCTTATTCCTAAGATAAGAAATTTCACTTTATATATTATATTTTTGACTAAAAATTGTAAAATATGACAAAATTGTCTTAATTATTTCATTTATTACTCATCTATTTATCTATCTATCGACAATTTGTTGATGGCATCTAATAGATAATTTTATTGTCTATCTTTTGGTATATACATGTATCTATTTATCTATTTCCTAAGATGAGAAATTTAACTTTATATAATATATTTTTAACTAAAAATAGTAAAATATGACAAAAATGTCTTAATTTTCTTGTTAATTACTAGTCTATTTATCTATTTATCGACAATTTGTTGATGGTATCTAATAGATAATTTTATTGTCTATCGTTTGGTTTATACATGTATCTATTTATCTTATTCCTAAGATAAGAAATTTCACTTTATATAATATATTTTTAACTAAAAATGGTTAAATATGACAAAAATGTCTTAATGTATTCATTTAGTACTCGTCTATTTATCTATCTATTGAACGTTTGTTGATGGCATCTAATAGATAATTTTATTGTCTATCTTTTGGTATATTCATGTATCAATTTATCTATTTCCTAAGATGAGAAATTTCACTTTATATAATATATTTTTGACTAAAAATTGTAAAATATGACCAAAGTGTCCCATTTTTTCGTTAATTACTCGTCTATTTATCTATCTATCGACAATATGTTGATGGCATCTAATAGATAATTTTATTGTCTATCTTTTGGTATATACATGTATCAATTTATCTATTTCCTAAGATGAGAAATTTCACTTTATATAATATATTTTTGACTAAAAATTGTAAAATATGACCAAAGTGTCCCACTTTTTTCGTTAATTACTCGTCTATTTATCTATCTATCGACAATATGTTGATGGCATCTAATAGATAATTTTATTGTCTATCTTTTGGTATATACATGTATCAATTTATCTATTTCCTAAGATGAAAAATTTCACTTTATATAATATATTTTTGAATAAAAATAGTAAAATATGACCAAAGTGTCCCACTTTTTTCGTTAATTACTCGTCTATTTATCAATCTATCGACAATTTGTTGATGGCATCTAATAGATAATTTTATTGTCTATCTTTTGGTATATACATGTATCTATTTATCTATTTCCTAAGATGAGAAATTTCACTTTATATAATATATTTTTTACTAAAAATAGTAAAATATGACAAAAATGTCTTAATTTATTAATTTACTACTCGTCTATTTATCTATCTATTGAAAGTTTGTTGATGGCATCTAATAGATAATTATATTGTCTATCTTTTGGTATATACATATATATATTTATCTATTTCCTAAGATGAGAAATTCCATTTTATATAATATATTTTTGACTAAAAATAGTAAAATATGACCAAAGTGTCCCACTTTTTTCGTTAATTACTCGTCTATTTATCTATCTATCGACATTTTGTTGATGGCATCTAATAGATAATTTTATTGTCCATTTTTTTGTAAATACATGTATCTATTTATCAATTTCATAAGATGAGAAATTTCACTTTATATAATATATTTTTAACTAAAAATAGTAAAATATGACAAAAATGTCTTAATTTTCTTGTTAATTACTCGTCTATTTATCTATTTATCGACAATTTGTTGATGGCATCTAATAGATAATTTTATTGTCTATCGTTTGGTTTATACATGTATCTATTTATCTTATTACTAAGATAAGAAATTTCACTTTATATATTATATTTTTGACTAAAAATTGTAAAATATGACCAAAGTGTCTTTATTTATTCATTTATTACTCGTTTATTTATCTATCTATGGAAATTTTGTTGATGGCACCTAATAGATAATTTTATTGTCTATCTTTTCGTATATACATGTATCAATTTATCTATTTCCTAAGATGAGAAATTTCACTTTATATAATATATTTTTAACTAAAAATGGTAAAATATGGCAAAAATGTCTTAATTTTCTTGTTAATAACTCGTCTATTTATCTATTTATCGACAATTTGTTGATGGCATCTAATAGATCATTTTATTGTCTATCGTTTGGTTTATACATGTATCTATTTATCTTTTTCCTAAGATGAGTAATTTCACTTTATATATTATATTTTTTACTAAATATTGTAGAATATGACAAAAGTGTCTTAATTATTTTATTTATTACTCATCTATTTATCTATCTATCGACAATTTGTTGATGGCATCTAATAGATAATTTTATTGTTTATCTTTTCGTATATACATGTATCAATTTATCTATTTCCTAAGATGAGAAATTTCACTTTATATATTATATTTTTGACAAAAAAATGTAAAATATGACCAAAGTGTCCCATTTCTTCATTAATTACTCGTCTATTTATCTATCTATCAACAATTTGTTGATGGCATCTCTTAGATAATTTTATCGTCTATCTTTTGGTATACACATGTATCTATTTATCTATTTTTTAAGAGGAGAAATTTCACTTTATATAATATATTTTTGACTAAAAATAGTAAAATATAACAAAAGTGTCTTAATTTTCTTGTTAATTACTCGTCTATTTCTCTATCTATTGAAAGTTTGTTGATGGCATCTAATAGATAATTCTATTGTCTATTTTGTTCGTATATACATGTATCTATTTATCTATTTCCTAAGATGAGAAATTTCACTTTATATAATATATTTTTGACTAAAAATGGTAAAATATGACAAAAATGTCTTAATTATTTAATTTATTACTCATCTATTTATCTATCTATCGACAATGTGTTGATGGCATCTAATAGATAATTCTATTGTCTATCTTTTCGTATATACATATATCAATTTATCTATTTCCTAAGATGAGAAATTTCACTTTATATATTATATTTTTGACAAAAAAATGTAAAATATGACCAAAGTGTCCCATTTCTTCATTAATTACTCGTCTATTTATCTATCTATCAACAATTTGTTGATGGGATCTATTAGATAATTTTATCGTCTATCTTTTGGTATATACATGTATCTATATATCTATTTCCTAAGATTAGAAATTTCACTTTATATAATAGATTTTTGACTAAAAATGGTAAAATATGACAAAAATGTCTTAATTTATTCATTTAGTACTCGTCTATTTATCTATCTATTGAAAGTTTGTTGATGGCATCTAATAGATAATTCTATTGTCTATCTTTTGGTATATACATATATATATTTATCTATTTCCTAAGATGAGAAATTTTAATTTATATAATATATTTTTGACTAAAAATAGTAAAATATGACAAAAGTGTCTTAATTATTTCATTTATTACTCATCTATTTAACTATCTATCGACAATGTGTTGATGGCATCTAATAGATAATTTTATTGTCTATCTTTTCGTATATACAAGTATCAATTTATCTATTTCCTAAGATGAGAAATTTCCCTTTATATAATATATTTTTGACTAAAAATTGTAAAATATGACCAAAGTGTCCCACTTTTTTCGTTAATTACTCGTCTATTTATCTATCTATCGACAGTTTGTTGATGGCATCTAATAGATAATTTTATTGTCTATTTTTTTCGTATATACATGTATCTATTTATCTATTTCCTAAGATGAGAAATTTCACTTTATATAATATATTTTTCACTAAAAAGAGTAAAATATGACAAAAATGTCTTAATTTTCTTGTTAATTACTCGTCTATTTAACTATTTATCGATAATTTGTTGATGGCATCTAATAGATAATTTTATCGTCTATTTTTTGGTATATACATGTATCTATTTATCTATTTCCTAAGATTCGAAATTTTACTTTATATAATATATTTTTGACTAAAAATTGTAAAATATGACCAAAGTGTCTTTATTTATTCATTTATTACTCGTTTATTTATCTATCTATGGAAATTTTGTTGATGGCACCTAATAGATAATTTTATTGTCTATCTTTTCGTATATACATGTATCAATTTATCTATTTCCTAAGATGAGAAATTTCACTTTATATAATATATTTTTGACTAAAAATAGTAAAATATGACCAAAGTGTCCCATTTTTTTCGTTAATTACTCGTCTATTTATCTATCTATCGACAATTTGTTGATGGTATCTAATAGATAATTTTATCGTCTATCATTTGGTATATACATGTATCAATTTATCTATTTCCTAAGATGAGAAATTTCACTTTATATAATATATTTTGACTAAAAATTGTAAAATATGACAAAAGTGTCTTAATTGTTTCATTTATTACTCGTCTATTTATCTATCTATTGACAATTTGTCGATGGTATCTAATAGATAATTTTATCGTCTATCATTTGGTATATACATGTATCTATTTATCTATTTTTTTATGATGAGAAATTTCACTTTATATAATATATTTTTGACTAAAAATAGTAAAATATGACAAAAGTGTCTTAATTTTCTTGTTAATTACTCGTCTATTTATCTATCTATCGACAATTTGTTGATGGCATCTAATAGATAATTTTATTGTCTATATTCTGGTATATACATGTATCTATTTATCTATTTCCTAAGATGAGAAATTTCACTTTATATAATATATTTTTAACTAAAAATAGTAAAGTATGACCAAAGTTTCCCACTTTTTTCGTTAATTACTCTTCTATTTATCTATTTATCGTCAATTTGTTGATGGCATCTAATAGATAATTTTATTGTCTATCGTTTGGTTTATACATGTATCTATTTATCTTATTCCTAAGATGAGAAATTTCACTTTATATATTATATTTTTGACTAAATATTGTAAAATATGACAAAAGTGTCTTAATTATTTCATTTATTACTCATCTATTTATCTATCTATCGACAATTTGTTTATCGTATCTAATAGATAATTTTATTGTCTATCTTTTCGTATATACATGTATCAATTTATCTATTTCATAAGATGAGAAATGTCACTTTATATAATATATTTTTGACAAAATTGTAAAATATGACCAAAGTGTCTTTATTTATTCATTTATTACTCGTCGATTTATCTATCTATGGAAAATTTGTTGATGGCACCTAATAGATAATTTTATTGTCTATCTTTTCGTATATACATGTATCAATTTATCTATTTCCTAAGATGAGAAATTTCACTTTATATAATATATTTTTGACTAAAATTGTAAAATATGACCAAAGTGTCCCACTTTTTTCGTTAATTACTCGTCTATTTATCTATCTATCGACAATTTGTTGATGGCATCTAATAGATAATTTTATTGTCTATCTTTTGGTATATACATGTATCAATTTATCTATTTCCTAAGATGAAAAATTTCACTTTATATAATATATTTTTGAATAAAAATAGTAAAATATGACCAAAGTGTCCCACTTTTTTCGTTAATTACTCGTCTATTTATCAATCTATCGACAATTTGTTGATGGCATCTAATAGATAATTTTATTGTCTATCTTTTGGTATATACATGTATCTATTTATCTATTTCCTAAGATGAGAAATTTCACTTTATATAATATATTTTTTACTAAAAATAGTAAAATATGACAAAAATGTCTTAATTTATTAATTTACTACTCGTCTATTTATCTATCTATTGAAAGTTTGTTGATGGCATCTAATAGATAATTATATTGTCTATCTTTTGGTATATACATATATATATTTATCTATTTCCTAAGATGAGAAATTCCATTTTATATAATATATTTTTGACTAAAAATAGTAAAATATGACCAAAGTGTCCCACTTTTTTCGTTAATTACTCGTCTATTTATCTATCTATCGACATTTTGTTGATGGCATCTAATAGATAATTTTATTGTCCATTTTTTTGTAAATACATGTATCTATTTATCAATTTCATAAGATGAGAAATTTCACTTTATATAATATATTTTTAACTAAAAATAGTAAAATATGACAAAAATGTCTTAATTTTCTTGTTAATTACTCGTCTATTTATCTATTTATCGACAATTTGTTGATGTCATCTAATAGATAATTTTATTGTCTATCGTTTGGTTTATACATGTATCTATTTATCTTATTACTAAGATAAGAAATTTCACTTTATATATTATATTTTTGACTAAAAATTGTAAAATATGACCAAAGTGTCTTTATTTATTCATTTATTACTCGTTTATTTATCTATCTATGGAAATTTTGTTGATGGCACCTAATAGATAATTTTATTGTCTATCTTTTCGTATATACATGTATCAATTTATCTATTTCCTAAGATGAGAAATTTCACTTTATATAATATATTTTTGACTAAAAATAGTAAAATATGACCAAAGTGTCCCATTTTTTTCGTTAATTACTCGTCTATTTATCTATTTATCGACAATTTGTTGATGGTATCTAATAGATAATTTTATTGTCTATCTTTTCGTATATACATGTATCAATTTATCTATTTCCTAAGATGAGAAATTTCACTTTATATAATATATTTTTAACTAAAAATGGTAAAATATGGCAAAAATGTCTTAATTTTCTTGTTAATAACTCGTCTATTTATCTATTTATCGACAATTTGTTGATGGCATCTAATAGATCATTTTATTGTCTATCGTTTGGTTTATACATGTATCTATTTATCTTTTTCCTAAGATGAGTAATTTCACTTTATATATTATATTTTTTACTAAATATTGTAGAATATGACAAAAGTGTCTTAATTATTTTATTTATTACTCATCTATTTATCTATCTATCGACAATTTGTTGATGGCATCTAATAGATAATTTTATTGTCTATCTTTTCGTATATACATGTATCAATTTATCTATTTCCTAAGATGAGAAATTTCACTTTATATATTATATTTTTGACAAAAAAATGTAAAATATGACCAAAGTGTCCCATTTCTTCATTAATTACTCGTCTATTTATCTATCTATCAACAATTTGTTGATGGCATCTCTTAGATAATTTTATCGTCTATCTTTTGGTATACACATGTATCTATTTATCTATTTTTTAAGAGGAGAAATTTCACTTTATATAATATATTTTTGACTAAAAATAGTAAAATATAACAAAAGTGTCTTAATTTTCTTGTTAATTACTCGTCTATTTCTCTATCTATTGAAAGTTTGTTGATGGCATCTAATAGATAATTCTATTGTCTATCTTTTGGTATATACATATATATATTTATCTATTTCCTAAGATGAGAAATTCCATTTTATATAATATATTTTTGACTAAAAATTGTAAAATATGACCAAAGTGTCCCACTTTTTTCGTTAATTACTCGTCTATTTATCTATCTATCGACACTTTGTTGATGGCATCTAATAGATAATTTTATTGTCTATTTTGTTCGTATATACATGTATCTATTTATCTATTTCCTAAGATGAGAAATTTCACTTTATATAATATATTTTTGACTAAAAATGGTAAAATATGACAAAAATGTCTTAATTATTTAATTCATTACTCATCTATTTATCTATCTATCGACAATGTGTTGATGGCATCTAATAGATAATTCTATTGTCTATCTTTTCGTATATACATATATCAATTTATCTATTTCCTAAGATGAGAAATTTCACTTTATATATTATATTTTTGACAAAAAAATGTAAAGTATGACCAAAGTGTCCCATTTCTTCATTAATTACTCGTCTATTTATCTATCTATCAACAATTTGTTGATGGGATCTATTAGATAATTTTATCGTCTATCTTTTGGTATATACATGTATCTATATATCTATTTCCTAAGATTAGAAATTTCACTTTATATAATAGATTTTTGACTAAAAATGGTAAAATATGACAAAAATGTCTTAATTTATTCATTTAGTACTCGTCTATTTATCTATCTATTGAAAGTTTGTTGATGGCATCTAATAGATAATTCTATTGTCTATCTTTTGGTATATACATATATATATTTATCTATTTCCTAAGATGAGAAATTTTAATTTATATAATATATTTTTGACTAAAAATAGTAAAATATGACAAAAGTGTCTTAATTATTTCATTTATTACTCATCTATTTAACTATCTATCGACAATGTGTTGATGGCATCTAATAGATAATTTTATTGTCTATCTTTTCGTATATACATGTATCAATTTATCTATTTCCTAAGATGAGAAATTTCCCTTTATATAATATATTTTTGACTAAAAATTGTAAAATATGACCAAAGTGTCCCACTTTTTTCGTTAATTACTCGTCTATTTATCTATCTATCGACAGTTTGTTGATGGCATCTAATAGATAATTTTATTGTCTATTTTTTTCGTATATACATGTATCTATTTATCTATTTCCTAAGATGAGAAATTTCACTTTATATAATATATTTTTCACTAAAAAGAGTAAAATATGACAAAAATGTCTTAATTTTCTTGTTAATTACTCGTCTATTTAACTATTTATCGATAATTTGTTGATGGCATCTAATAGATAATTTTATCGTCTATTTTTTGGTATATACATGTATCTATTTATCTATTTCCTAAGATTCGAAATTTTACTTTATATAATATATTTTTGACTAAAAATTGTAAAATATGACCAAAGTGTCTTTATTTATTCATTTATTACTCGTTTATTTATCTATCTATGGAAATTTTGTTGATGGCACCTAATAGATAATTTTATTGTCTATCTTTTCGTATATACATGTATCAATTTATCTATTTCCTAAGATGAGAAATTTCACTTTATATAATATATTTTTGACTAAAAATAGTAAAATATGACCAAAGTGTCCCATTTTTTTCGTTAATTACTCGTCTATTTATCTATCTATCGACAATTTGTTGATGGTATCTAATAGATAATTTTATCGTCTATCATTTGGTATATACATGTATCAATTTATCTATTTCCTAAGATGAGAAATTTCACTTTATATAATATATTTTGACTAAAAATTGTAAAATATGACAAAAGTGTCTTAATTGTTTCATTTATTACTCGTCTATTTATCTATCTATTGACAATTTGTCGATGGTATCTAATAGATAATTTTATCGTCTATCATTTGGTATATACATGTATCTATTTATCTATTTTTTTATGATGAGAAATTTCACTTTATATAATATATTTTTGACTAAAAATAGTAAAATATGACAAAAGTGTCTTAATTTTCTTGTTAATTACTCGTCTATTTATCTATCTATCGACAATTTGTTGATGGCATCTAATAGATAATTTTATTGTCTATATTCTGGTATATACATGTATCTATTTATCTATTTCCTAAGATGAGAAATTTCACTTTATATATTATATTTTTGACAAAAAAATGTAAAGTATGACCAAAGTGTCCCATTTCTTCATTAATTACTCGTCTATTTATCTATCTATCAACAATTTGTTGATGGCATCTAATAGATAATTTTATTGTCTATCGTTTGGTTTATACATGTATCTATTTATCTTATTCCTAAGATGAGAAATTTCACTTTATATATTATATTTTTGACTAAATATTGTAAAATATGACAAAAGTGTCTTAATTATTTCATTTATTACTCATCTATTTATCTATCTATCGACAATTTGTTTATCGTATCTAATAGATAATTTTATTGTCTATCTTTTCGTATATACATGTATCAATTTATCTATTTCATAAGATGAGAAATGTCACTTTATATAATATATTTTTGACAAAATTGTAAAATATGACCAAAGTGTCTTTATTTATTCATTTATTACTCGTCGATTTATCTATCTATGGAAAATTTGTTGATGGCACCTAATAGATAATTTTATTGTCTATCTTTTCGTATATACATGTATCAATTTATCTATTTCCTAAGATGAGAAATTTCACTTTATATAATATATTTTTGACTAAAATTGTAAAATATGACCAAAGTGTCCCACTTTTTTCGTTAATTACTCGTCTATTTATCTATCTATCGACAATTTGTTGATGGCATCTAATAGATAATTTTATTGTCTATCTTTTGGTATATACATGTATCAATTTATCTATTTCCTAAGATGAAAAATTTCACTTTATATAATATATTTTTGAATAAAAATAGTAAAATATGACCAAAGTGTCCCACTTTTTTCGTTAATTACTCGTCTATTTATCAATCTATCGACAATTTGTTGATGGCATCTAATAGATAATTTTATTGTCTATTTTGTTCGTATATACATGTATCTATTTATCTATTTCCTAAGATGAGAAATTTCACTTTATATAATATATTTTTTACTAAAAATAGTAAAATATGACAAAAATGTCTTAATTTATTAATTTACTACTCGTCTATTTATCTATCTATTGAAAGTTTGTTGATGGCATCTAATAGATAATTATATTGTCTATCTTTTGGTATATACATATATATATTTATCTATTTCCTAAGATGAGAAATTCCATTTTATATAATATATTTTTGACTAAAAATAGTAAAATATGACCAAAGTGTCCCACTTTTTTCGTTAATTACTCGTCTATTTATCTATCTATCGACATTTTGTTGATGGCATCTAATAGATAATTTTATTGTCCATTTTTTTGTAAATACATGTATCTATTTATCAATTTCGTAAGATGAGAAATTTCACTTTATATAATATATTTTTAACTAAAAATAGTAAAATATGACAAAAATGTCTTAATTTTCTTGTTAATTACTCGTCTATTTATCTATTTATCGACAATTTGTTGATGTCATCTAATAGATAATTTTATTGTCTATCGTTTGGTTTATACATGTATCTATTTATCTTATTACTAAGATAAGAAATTTCACTTTATATATTATATTTTTGACTAAAAATTGTAAAATATGACCAAAGTGTCTTTATTTATTCATTTATTACTCGTTTATTTATCTATCTATGGAAATTTTGTTGATGGCACCTAATAGATAATTTTATTGTCTATCTTTTCGTATATACATGTATCAATTTATCTATTTCCTAAGATGAGAAATTTCACTTTATATAATATATTTTTGACTAAAAATAGTAAAATATGACCAAAGTGTCCCATTTTTTTCGTTAATTACTCGTCTATTTATCTATTTATCGACAATTTGTTGATGGTATCTAATAGATAATTTTATTGTCTATCTTTTCGTATATACATGTATCAATTTATCTATTTCCTAAGATGAGAAATTTCACTTTATATAATATATTTTTAACTAAAAATGGTAAAATATGGCAAAAATGTCTTAATTTTCTTGTTAATAACTCGTCTATTTATCTATTTATCGACAATTTGTTGATGGCATCTAATAGATCATTTTATTGTCTATCGTTTGGTTTATACATGTATCTATTTATCTTTTTCCTAAGATGAGTAATTTCACTTTATATATTATATTTTTTACTAAATATTGTAGAATATGACAAAAGTGTCTTAATTATTTTATTTATTACTCATCTATTTATCTATCTATCGACAATTTGTTGATGGCATCTAATAGATAATTTTATTGTCTATCTTTTCGTATATACATGTATCAATTTATCTATTTCCTAAGATGAGAAATTTCACTTTATATATTATATTTTTGACAAAAAAATGTAAAATATGACCAAAGTGTCCCATTTCTTCATTAATTACTCGTCTATTTATCTATCTATCAACAATTTGTTGATGGCATCTCTTAGATAATTTTATCGTCTATCTTTTGGTATACACATGTATCTATTTATCTATTTTTTAAGAGGAGAAATTTCACTTTATATAATATATTTTTGACTAAAAATAGTAAAATATAACAAAAGTGTCTTAATTTTCTTGTTAATTACTCGTCTATTTCTCTATCTATTGAAAGTTTGTTGATGGCATCTAATAGATAATTCTATTGTCTATCTTTTGGTATATACATATATATATTTATCTATTTCCTAAGATGAGAAATTCCATTTTATATAATATATTTTTGACTAAAAATTGTAAAATATGACCAAAGTGTCCCACTTTTTTCGTTAATTACTCGTCTATTTATCTATCTATCGACACTTTGTTGATGGCATCTAATAGATAATTTTATTGTCTATTTTGTTCGTATATACATGTATCTATTTATCTATTTCCTAAGATGAGAAATTTCACTTTATATAATATATTTTTGACTAAAAATGGTAAAATATGACAAAAATGTCTTAATTATTTAATTCATTACTCATCTATTTATCTATCTATCGACAATGTGTTGATGGCATCTAATAGATAATTCTATTGTCTATCTTTTCGTATATACATATATCAATTTATCTATTTCCTAAGATGAGAAATTTCACTTTATATATTATATTTTTGACAAAAAAATGTAAAGTATGACCAAAGTGTCCCATTTCTTCATTAATTACTCGTCTATTTATCTATCTATCAACAATTTGTTGATGGGATCTATTAGATAATTTTATCGTCTATCTTTTGGTATATACATGTATCTATATATCTATTTCCTAAGATTAGAAATTTCACTTTATATAATAGATTTTTGACTAAAAATGGTAAAATATGACAAAAATGTCTTAATTTATTCATTTAGTACTCGTCTATTTATCTATCTATTGAAAGTTTGTTGATGGCATCTAATAGATAATTCTATTGTCTATCTTTTGGTATATACATATATATATTTATCTATTTCCTAAGATGAGAAATTTTAATTTATATAATATATTTTTGACTAAAAATAGTAAAATATGACAAAAGTGTCTTAATTATTTCATTTATTACTCATCTATTTAACTATCTATCGACAATGTGTTGATGGCATCTAATAGATAATTTTATTGTCTATCTTTTCGTATATACATGTATCAATTTATCTATTTCCTAAGATGAGAAATTTCCCTTTATATAATATATTTTTGACTAAAAATTGTAAAATATGACCAAAGTGTCCCACTTTTTTCGTTAATTACTCGTCTATTTATCTATCTATCGACAGTTTGTTGATGGCATCTAATAGATAATTTTATTGTCTATTTTTTTCGTATATACATGTATCTATTTATCTATTTCCTAAGATGAGAAATTTCACTTTATATAATATATTTTTCACTAAAAAGAGTAAAATATGACAAAAATGTCTTAATTTTCTTGTTAATTACTCGTCTATTTAACTATTTATCGATAATTTGTTGATGGCATCTAATAGATAATTTTATCGTCTATTTTTTGGTATATACATGTATCTATTTATCTATTTCCTAAGATTCGAAATTTTACTTTATATAATATATTTTTGACTAAAAATTGTAAAATATGACCAAAGTGTCTTTATTTATTCATTTATTACTCGTTTATTTATCTATCTATGGAAATTTTGTTGATGGCACCTAATAGATAATTTTATTGTCTATCTTTTCGTATATACATGTATCAATTTATCTATTTCCTAAGATGAGAAATTTCACTTTATATAATATATTTTTGACTAAAAATAGTAAAATATGACCAAAGTGTCCCATTTTTTTCGTTAATTACTCGTCTATTTATCTATCTATCGACAATTTGTTGATGGTATCTAATAGATAATTTTATCGTCTATCATTTGGTATATACATGTATCAATTTATCTATTTCCTAAGATGAGAAATTTCACTTTATATAATATATTTTGACTAAAAATTGTAAAATATGACAAAAGTGTCTTAATTGTTTCATTTATTACTCGTCTATTTATCTATCTATTGACAATTTGTCGATGGTATCTAATAGATAATTTTATCGTCTATCATTTGGTATATACATGTATCTATTTATCTATTTTTTTATGATGAGAAATTTCACTTTATATAATATATTTTTGACTAAAAATAGTAAAATATGACAAAAGTGTCTTAATTTTCTTGTTAATTACTCGTCTATTTATCTATCTATCGACAATTTGTTGATGGCATCTAATAGATAATTTTATTGTCTATATTCTGGTATATACATGTATCTATTTATCTATTTCCTAAGATGAGAAATTTCACTTTATATAATATATTTTTAACTAAAAATAGTAAAGTATGACCAAAGTTTCCCACTTTTTTCGTTAATTACTCTTCTATTTATCTATTTATCGTCAATTTGTTGATGGCATCTAATAGATAATTTTATTGTCTATCGTTTGGTTTATACATGTATCTATTTATCTTATTCCTAAGATGAGAAATTTCACTTTATATATTATATTTTTGACTAAATATTGTAAAATATGACAAAAGTGTCTTAATTATTTCATTTATTACTCATCTATTTATCTATCTATCGACAATTTGTTTATCGTATCTAATAGATAATTTTATTGTCTATCTTTTCGTATATACATGTATCAATTTATCTATTTCATAAGATGAGAAATGTCACTTTATATAATATATTTTTGACAAAATTGTAAAATATGACCAAAGTGTCTTTATTTATTCATTTATTACTCGTCGATTTATCTATCTATGGAAAATTTGTTGATGGCACCTAATAGATAATTTTATTGTCTATCTTTTCGTATATACATGTATCAATTTATCTATTTCCTAAGATGAGAAATTTCACTTTATATAATATATTTTTGACTAAAATTGTAAAATATGACCAAAGTGTCCCACTTTTTTCGTTAATTACTCGTCTATTTATCTATCTATCGACAATTTGTTGATGGCATCTAATAGATAATTTTATTGTCTATCTTTTGGTATATACATGTATCAATTTATCTATTTCCTAAGATGAAAAATTTCACTTTATATAATATATTTTTGAATAAAAATAGTAAAATATGACCAAAGTGTCCCACTTTTTTCGTTAATTACTCGTCTATTTATCAATCTATCGACAATTTGTTGATGGCATCTAATTGATAATTTTATTGTCTATCTTTTGGTATATACATGTATCTATTTATCTATTTCCTAAGATGAGAAATTTCACTTTATATAATATATTTTTAACTAAAAATGGTTAAATATGACAAAAATGTCTTAATGTATTCATTTAGTACTCGTCTATTTATCTATCTATTGAACGTTTGTTGATGGCATCTAATAGATAATTTTATTGTCTATCTTTTGGTATATTCATGTATCAATTTATCTATTTCCTAAGATGAGAAATTTCACTTTATATAATATATTTTTGACTAAAAATAGTAAAATATGACCAAAGTGTCCCATTTTTTTCGTTAATTACTCGTCTATTTATCTATCTATCGACAATTTGTTGATGGCATCTAATAGATAATTTTATTGTCTATCTTTTGGTATATACATGTATCAATTTATCTATTTCCTAAGATGAGAAATTTCACTTTATATAATATATTTTTGAATAAAAATTGTAAAATATGACAAAAGTGTCTTAATTGTTTCATTTATTACTCGTCTATTTATCTATCTATTGACAATTTGTCGATGGTATCTAATAGATAATTTTATCGTCTATCATTTGGTATATACATGTATCTATTTATCTATTTTTTTATGATGAGAAATTTCACTTTATATAATATATTTCTGACTAAAAATAGTAAAATATGACAAAAGTGTCTTAATTTTCTTGTTAATTACTCGTCTATTTATCTATCTATCGACAATTTGTTGATGGCATCTAATAGATAATTTTATTGTCTATATTCTGGTATATACATGTATCGATTTATCTATTTCCTAAGATGAGAAATTTCACTTTATATAATATATTTTTAACTAAATAAGTAAAATATGACCAAAGTGTCCCACTTTTTTCGTTAATTACTCGTCTATTTATCTATTTATCGACAATTTGTTGATGGTATCTAATAGATAATTTTATTGTCTATCGTTTGGTTTATACATGTATCTATTTATCTTATTCCTAAGATAAGAAATTTCACTTTATATATTATATTTTTGACTAAAAATTGTAAAATATGACAAAATTGTCTTAATTATTTCATTTATTACTCATCTATTTATCTATCTATCGACAATTTGTTGATGGCATCTAATAGATAATTTTATTGTCTATCTTTTGGTATATACATGTATCTATTTATCTATTTCCTAAGATGAGAAATTTAACTTTATATAATATATTTTTAACTAAAAATAGTAAAATATGACAAAAATGTCTTAATTTTCTTGTTAATTACTAGTCTATTTATCTATTTATCGACAATTTGTTGATGGTATCTAATAGATAATTTTATTGTCTATCGTTTGGTTTATACATGTATCTATTTATCTTATTCCTAAGATAAGAAATTTCACTTTATATAATATATTTTTAACTAAAAATGGTTAAATATGACAAAAATGTCTTAATGTATTCATTTAGTACTCGTCTATTTATCTATCTATTGAACGTTTGTTGATGGCATCTAATAGATAATTTTATTGTCTATCTTTTGGTATATTCATGTATCAATTTATCTATTTCCTAAGATGAGAAATTTCACTTTATATAATATATTTTTGACTAAAAATAGTAAAATATGACCAAAGTGTCCCACTTTTTTCGTTAATTACTCGTCTATTTATCTATCTATCGACAATATGTTGATGGCATCTAATAGATAATTTTATTGTCTATCTTTTGGTATATACATGTATCAATTTATCTATTTCCTAAGATGAAAAATTTCACTTTATATAATATATTTTTGAATAAAAATAGTAAAATATGACCAAAGTGTCCCACTTTTTTCGTTAATTACTCGTCTATTTATCAATCTATCGACAATTTGTTGATGGCATCTAATAGATAATTTTATTGTCTATCTTTTGGTATATACATGTATCTATTTATCTATTTCCTAAGATGAGAAATTTCACTTTATATAATATATTTTTAACTAAAAATGGTTAAATATGACAAAAATGTCTTAATGTATTCATTTAGTACTCGTCTATTTATCTATCTATTGAACGTTTGTTGATGGCACCTAATAGATAATTTTATTGTCTATCTTTTGGTATATTCATGTATCAATTTATCTATTTCCTAAGATGAGAAATTTCACTTTATATAATATATTTTTGACTAAAAATAGTAAAATATGACCAAAGTGTCCCATTTTTTTCGTTAATTACTCGTCTATTTATCTATCTATCGACAATTTGTTGATGGCATCTAATAGATAATTTTATTGTCTATCTTTTGGTATATACATGTATCAATTTATCTATTTCCTAAGATGAGAAATTTCACTTTATATAATATATTTTTGAATAAAAATTGTAAAATATGACAAAAGTGTCTGAATTGTTTCATTTATTACTCGTCTATTTATCTATCTATTGACAATTTGTCGATGGTATCTAATAGATAATTTTATCGTCTATCATTTGGTATATACATGTATCTATTTATCTATTTTTTTATGATGAGAAATTTCACTTTATATAATATATTTCTGACTAAAAATAGTAAAATATGACAAAAGTGTCTTAATTTTCTTGTTAATTACTCGTCTATTTATCTATCTATCGACAATTTGTTGATGGCATCTAATAGATAATTTTATTGTCTATATTCTGGTATATACATGTATCGATTTATCTATTTCCTAAGATGAGAAATTTCACTTTATATAATATATTTTTAACTAAATAAGTAAAATATGACCAAAGTGTGCCACTTTTTTCGTTAATTACTCGTCTATTTATCTATTTATCGACAATTTGTTGATGGTATCTAATAGATAATTTTATTGTCTATCGTTTGGTTTATACATGTATCTATTTATCTTATTCCTAAGATAAGAAATTTCACTTTATATATTATATTTTTGACTAAAAATTGTAAAATATGACAAAATTGTCTTAATTATTTCATTTATTACTCATCTATTTATCTATCTATCGACAATTTGTTGATGGCATCTAATAGATAATTTTATTGTCTATCTTTTGGTATATACATGTATCTATTTATCTATTTCCTAAGATGAGAAATTTAACTTTATATAATATATTTTTAACTAAAAATAGTAAAATATGACAAAAATGTCTTAATTTTCTTGTTAATTACTAGTCTATTTATCTATTTATCGACAATTTGTTGATGGCATCTAATAGATAATTTTATTGTCTATCGTTTGGTTTATACATGTATCTATTTATCTTATTCCTAAGATAAGAAATTTCACTTTATATATTATATTTTTTACTAAATATTGTAAAATATGACAAAAGTGTCTTAATTATTTTATTTATTACTCATCTATTTATCTATCTATCGACAATTTGTTGATGGCATCTAATAGATAATTTTATTGTCTATCTTTTCGTATATACATGTATCAATTTATCTATTTCATAAGATTAGAAATTTCACTTTATATAATATATTTTTGACAAAATTGTAAAATATGACCAAAGTGTCTTTATTTATTCATTTATTATTCGTCTATTTATCTATGTATGGAAAATTTGTTGATGGCACCTAATAGATGATTTTATTGTCTATCTTTTCGTATATACATGTATCAATTTATCTATTTCCTAAGATGAAAAATTTCACTTTATATAATATATTTTTGAATAAAAATAGTAAAATATGACCAAAGTGTCCCACTTTTTCGTTAATTACTCGTCTATTTATCAATCTTTCGACAATTTGTTGATGGCATCTAATAGATAATTTTATTGTCTATCTTTTGGTATATACATGTATCAATTTATCTATTTCCTAAGATGAAAAATTTCACTTTATATAATATATTTTTGACTAAAAATTGTAAAATATGACAAAAGTGTCTTAATTGTTTCATTTATTACTCGTCTATTTATCTATCTATTGACAATTTGTCGATGGTATCTAATAGATAATTTTATCGTCTATCATTTGGTATATACATGTATCTATTTATCTATTTTTTTATGATGAGAAATTTCACTTTATATAATATATTTTTGACTAAAAATAGTAAAATATGACAAAAGTGTCTTAATTTTCTTGTTAATTACTCGTATATTTATCTATCTATCGACAATTTGTTGATGGCATCTAATAGATAATTTTATTGTCTATATTCTGGTATATACATGTATCTATTTATCTATTTCCTAAGATGAGAAATTTCACTTTATATAATATATTTTTAACTAAAAATAGTAAAATATGACCAAAGTGTCCCAGTTTTTCGTTAATTACTCTTCTATTTATCTATTTATCGACAATTTGTTGATGGTATCTAATAGATAATTTTATTGTCTATCGTTTGGTTTATACATGTATCTATTTATCTTATTCCTAAGATAAGAAATTTCACTTTATATATTATATTTTTTACTAAAAATTGTAAAATATGACAAAAGTGTCTTAATTATTTCATTTATTACTCATCTATTTATCTATCTATCGACAATTTGTTGATGGCATCTAATAGATAATTTTATTGTCTATCTTTTCGTATATACATGTATCAATTTATCTATTTCACAAGATGAGAAATGTCACTTTATATAATATATTTTTGACAAAATTGTAAAATATGACCAAAGTGTCTTTATTTATTCATTTATTACTCGTTTATTTATCTATCTATGGAAATTTTGTTGATGGCACCTAATAGATAATTTTATTGTCTATCTTTTCGTATATACATGTATCAATTTATCTATTTCCTAAGATGAGAAATTTCACTTTATATAATATATTTTTGACTAAAAATTGTAAAATATGACCAAAGTGTCCCATTTTTTTCGTTAATTACTCGTCTATTTATCTATCTATCGACAATTTGTTGATGGCATCTAATAGATAATTTTATTGTCTATCTTTTGGTATATACATGTATCTATTTATCTATTTCCTAAGATGAGAAATTTCACTTTATATAATATATTTTTAACTAAAAATAGTAAAATATGACAAAAATTTCTTAATTTTCTTGTTAATTACTCGTCTATTTATCTATTTATCGACAATTTGTTGATGGCATCTAATAGATAATTTTATTGTCTATCGTTTGGCTTTTACATGTATCTATTTATCTTATTCCTAAGATGAGAAATTTCACTTTATATATTATATTTTTGACTAAATATTGTAAAATATGACAAAAGTGTCTTAATTATTTCATTTATTACTCATCTATTAATCTATATATCGACAATTTGTTGATGGCATCTAATAGATAATTTTATTGTCTATCTTTTCGTATATACATGTATCAATTTATCTATTTCATAAGATGAGAAATGTCACTTTATATAATATATTTTTGACAAAATTGTAAAATATGACCAAAGTGTCTTTATTTATTCATTTATTATTCGTCTATTTATCTATCTATGGAAAATTTGTTGATGGCACCAAATAGATAATTTTATTGTCTATCTTTTCGTATATACTTGTATCAATTTATCTATTTCCTAAGATGAAAAATTTCACTTTATATAATATATTTTTGACTAAAAATAGTAAAATATGACCAAAGTGTCCCATTTTTTTCGTTAATTACTCGTCTATTTATCTATCTATCGACAATTTGTTGATGGCATCTAATAGATAATTTTATTGTCTATCTTTTCGTATATACATGTATCAATTTATCTATTTCCTAAGATGAAAAATTTCACTTTATATAATATATTTTTGAATAAAAATAGTAAAATATGACCAAAGTGTCCCACTTTTTTCGTTAATTACTCGTCTATTTATCAATCTATCGACAATTTGTTGATGGCATCTAATAGATAATTTTATTGTCTATCTTTTAGTATATACATGTATCTATTTATCTATTTCCTAAGATGAGAAATTTCACTTTATATAATATATTTTTAACTAAAAATGGTTAAATATGACAAAAATGTCTTAATGTATTCATTTAGTACTCGTCTATTTATCTATCTATTGAACGTTTGTTGATGGCATCTAATAGATAATTTTATTGTCTATCTTTTGGTATATTCATGTATCAATTTATCTATTTCCTAAGATGAGAAATTTCACTTTATATAATATATTTTTGACTAAAAATAGTAAAATATGACCAAAGTGTCCCATTTTTTTCGTTAATTACTCGTCTATTTATCTATCTATCGACAATTTGTTGATGGCATCTAATAGATAATTTTATTGTCTATCTTTTGGTATTTACATGTATCAATTTATCTATTTCCTAAGATGAGAAATTTCACTTTATATAATATATTTTTGACTAAAAATTGTAAAATATGACAAAAGTGTCTTAATTGTTTCATTTATTACTCGTCTATTTATCTATCTATTGACAATTTGTCGATGGTATCTAATAGATAATTTTATCGTCTATCATTTGGTATATACATGTATCTATTTATCTATTTTTTTATGATGAGAAATTTCACTTTATATAATATATTTTTGACTAAAAATAGTAAAATATGACAAAAGTGTCTTAATTTTCTTGTTAATTACTCGTCTATTTATCTATCTATCGACAATTTGTTGATGGCATCTAATAGATAATTTTATTGTCTATATTCTGGTATATACATGTATCTATTTATCTATTTCCTAAGATGAGAAATTTCACTTTATATAATATATTTTTAACTAAAAATAGTAAAATATGACAAAAATGTCTTAATTTTCTTGTTAATTACTCGTCTATTTATCTATTTATCGACAATTTGTTGATGGCATCTAATAGATAATTTTATTGTCTATCGTTTGGTTTATACATGTATCTATTTATCTTATTCCTAAGATGAGAAATTTCACTTTATATATTATATTTTTGACTAAATATTGTAAAATATGACAAAAGTGTCTTAATTATTTCATTTATTACTCATCTATTTATCTATCTATCGACAATTTGTTTATCGTATCTAATAGATAATTTTATTGTCTATCTTTTCGTATATACATGTATCAATTTATCTATTTCATAAGATGAGAAATGTCACTTTATATAATATATTTTTGACAAAATTGTAAAATATGACCAAAGTGTCTTTATTTATTCATTTATTACTCGTCTATTTATCTATCTATGGAAAATTTGTTGATGGCACCTAATAGATAATTTTATCGTCTATCATTTGGTATATACATGTATCTATTTATCTATTTTTTTATGATGAGAAATTTCACTTTATATAATATATTTTTGACTAAAAATAGTAAAATATGACAAAAGTGTCTTAATTTTCTTGTTAATTACTCGTCTATTTATCTATCTATCGACAATTTGTTGATGGCATCTAATAGATAATTTTATTGTCTATATTCTGGTATATACATGTATTGATTTATCTATTTCCTAAGATGAGAAATTTCACTTTATATAATATATTTTTAACTAAAAATAGTAAAATATGACCAAAGTGTCCCACTTTTTTCGTTAATTACTCGTCTATTTATCTATTTATCGACAATTTGTTGATGGTATCTAATAGATAATTTTATTGTCTATCGTTTGGTTTATACATGTATCTATTTATCTTATTCCTAAGATAAGAAATTTCACTTTATATATTATATTTTTGACTAAAAATTGTAAAATATGACAAAAGTGTCTTAATTATTTCATTTATTACTCATCTATTTATCTATCTATCGACAATTTGTTGATGGCATCTAATAGATACTTTTATTGTCTATCTTTTGGTATATACATGTATCTATTTATCTATTTCCTAAGATGAGAAATTTCTCTTTATATAATATATTTTTAACTAAAAATGGTTAAATATGACAAAAAAGTCTTAATGTATTCATTTAGTACTCGTCTATTTATATATCTATTGAACGTTTGTTGATGGCATCTAATAGATAATTTTATTGTCTATCTTTTCGTATATTCATGTATCAATTTATCTGTTTCCTAAGATGAGAAATTTCACTTTATATAATATATTTTTGACTAAAAATAGTAAAATATGACCAAAGTGTCCCATTTTTTTCGTTAATTACTCGTCTATTTATCTATCTATCGACAATTTGTTGATGGCATCTAATAGATCATTTTATTGTCTATCTTTTGGTATATACATGTATCAATTTATCTATTTCCTAAGATGAGAAATTTCACTTTATATAATATATTTTTGAATAAAAATTGTAAAATATGACAAAAGTGTCTTAATTGTTTCATTTATTACTCGTCTATTTATCTATCTATTGACAATTTGTCGATGGTATCTAATAGATAATTTTATCGTCTATCATTTGGTATATACATGTATCTATTTATCTATTTTTTTATGATGAGAAATTTCACTTTATATAATATATTTTTGACTAAAAATAGTAAAATATGACAAAAGTGTCTTAATTTTCTTGTTAATTACTCGTCTATTTATCTATCTATCGACAATTTGTTGATGGCATCTAATAGATAATTTTATTGTCTATATTCTGGTATATACATGTATCGATTTATCTATTTCCTAAGATGAGAAATTTCACTTTATATAATATATTTTTAACTAAAAATAGTAGAATATGACCAAAGTGTCCCACTTTTTTCGTTAATTACTCGTCTATTTATCTATTTATCGACAATTTGTTGATGGTATCTAATAGATAATTTTATTGTCTATCGTTTGGTTTATACATGTATCTATTTATCTTATTCCTAAGATAAGAAATTTCACTTTATATATTATATTTTTGACTAAAAATTGTAAAATATGACAAAAGTGTCTTAATTATTTCATTTATTACTCATCTATTTATCTATCTATCGACAATTTGTTGATGGCATCTAATAGATAATTTTATTGTCTATCTTTTGGTATATACATGTATCTATTTATCTATTTCCTAAGATGAGAAATTTCACTTTATATAATATATTTTTAACTAAAAATAGTAAAATATGACAAAAATGTCTTAATTTTCTTGTTAATTACTCGTCTATTTATCTATTTATCGACAATTTGTTGATGGCATCTAATAGATAATTTTATTGTCTATCGTTTGGCTTATACATGTATCTATTTATCTATTTCCTAAGATGAGAAATTTCACTTTATATATTATATTTTTGACAAAAAAATGTAAAATATGACCAAAGTGTCCCATTTCTTTATTAATTAATCATCTATTTATCTATCTATCAACAATTTGTTGATGGCATCTATTAGATAATTTTATCGTCTATCTTTTGGTATATACATGTATCTATTTATCTATTTTTTAAGAGGAGAAATTTCACTTTATATAATATATTTTGACTAAAAATTGTAAAATATGACAAAAGTGTCTTAATTTTCTTGTTAATTACTCGTCTATTTATCTATTTATCGACAATTTGTCGATGGCACCTAATAGATAATTTTATTGTCTATCTTTTCGTATATACATGTATCAATTTATCTATTTCTTAAGATGAGAAATTTCACTTTATATGATATATTTTTGACTAAAAATAGTAAAATATGACCAAAGTTTCCTACTTTTTTCGTTAATTACTCGTCTATTTATCTATCTATCGACAATTTGTTGATGGCATCTAATAGATAATTTTATTGTCTATCTTTTGGTATATACATGTATCTATTTATCTATTTCCTAAGATGAGAAATTTCACTTTATATAATATATTTTTAACTAAAAATAGTAAAATATGACAAAAGTGTCTTAATTTTCTTGTTAATTACTCGTCTATTTATCTATTTATCGACAATTTGTTGATGGCATCTAATAGATAATTTTATTGTTTATATTTTGGTATTTACATGTATCTATTTATCTATTTCCTAAGATGAGAAATTTCACTTTATATAATATATTTTTTACTAAAAATTGTAAAATATGACAAAAGTGTCATACTTTTCTTGTTTATTACTCATCTATTTATCTATCTATCGACAATTTGTTGATGGCATCTAATAGATAATTTTATTGTCTATCTTTTGGTTTTTACATGTATCTATTTATCTATTTCCTAAGATGAGAAATTTCACTTTATATATTATATTTTTGACAAAAAAATGTAAAATATGACCAAAGTGTCCCATTTCTTTATTAATTAATCGTCTATTTATCTATCTATCAACAATTTGTTGATGGCATCTATTAGATAATTTTATCGTCTATCTTTTGGTATATACATGTATCTATTTATCAATTTTTTAAAAGGAAAAATTTCACTTAACATAATATATTTTTGACTAAAAATTGTAAAATATGACAAAAGTGTCTTAATTTTTTTGTTAATTACTCGTTTACTTATCTATTTATCGACAATTTGTCGATGGCATCTAATAGATAATTTTATCGTCTATCTTTTGGTATATACATGTATCTATTTATCTATTTCCTAAGATGAGAAATTTCACTTTATATAATATATTTTTAACTAAAAATAGTAAAATATGACAAAAATGTCTTAATTTTCTTGTTAATTACTCGTCTATTTATCTATTTATCGACAATTTATTGATGGCATCTAATAGATAATTTTATTGTCTATCGTTTGGTTTATACATGTATCTATTTATCTTATTCCTAAGATGAGAAATTTCACTTTATATATTATATTTTTGACTAAAAATTGTAAAATATGACAAAAGTGTCTTAATTATTTCATTTATTACTCATCTATTTATCTATCTATTGACAATTTGTTGATGGCATCTAATAGATAATTTTATTGTCTATCTTTGGTATATACATGTATCAATTTATCTATTTCATAAGATGAGAAATGTCACTTTATATAATATATTTTTGACAAAATTGTAAAATATGACCAAAGTGTCTTTATTTATTCATTTATTACTCGTCTATTTATCTATCTATGGAACATTTGTTGATGGCACCTAATAGATAATTTTATTGTCTATCTTTTCGTATATACATGTATCAATTTATCTATTTCTTAAGATGAGAAATTTCACTTTATATAATATATTTTTTACTAAAAATTGTAAAATATGACCAAAGTGTCCCTCTTTTTTCGTAAATTACTCGTCTATTTATCTTTCTATCGACGATTTGTTGATGGCATCTAATAGATAATTTTATTGTCTATCTTTTCGTATATACATGTATCAATTTATCTATTTCCTAAGATGAGAAATTTCACTTTATATAATATATTTTTGACTAAAAATAGTAAAATATGACCAAAGTTTCCTACTTTTTTCGTTAATTACTCGTCTATTTATCTATCTATCGACAATTTGTTGATGGCATCTAATAGATAATTTTATTGTCTATCTTTTGTTATATACATGTATCTATTTATCTATTGCCTAAGATAGGAAATTTCACTTTATATAATATATTTTTAACTAAAAATAGTAAAATATGACAAAAGTGTCTTAATTTTTTTGTTAATTACTCGTCTATTTATCTATTTATCGACAATTTGTTGATGGCATCTAATAGATAGTTTTATTGTTTATATTTTGGTATTTACATGTATCTATTTATCTATTTCCTAAGATGAGAAATTTCACTTTATATAATATATTTTTGACTAAAAATAGTAAAATATGACCAAAGTTTCCTACTTTTTTCGTTAATTACTCGTCTATTTATCTATCTATCAACAATTTGCTGATGGCATCTATTAGATAATTTTATTGTCTATCTTTTGGTATATACATGTATCTATTTATCTATTTTTTTATGATGAGAAATTTCACTTTATATAATATATTTTTAACTAAAAATAGTAAAATATGACAAAAGTGTCATAATTTTCTTGTTAATTACTCGTCTATTTATCTATTTATCGACAATTTGTTGATGGCATTTAATAGATAATTTTATTGTTTATATTTTGGTATTTACATGTATCTATTTATCTATTTCCTAAGATGAGAAATTTCACTTTATATAATATATTTTTTACTAAAAATTGTAAAATATGACAAAAGTGTCATACTTTTCTTGTTTATTACTCATCTATTTATCTATCTATCGACAATTTGTTGATGGCATCTAATAGATAATTGTATTGTCTATCTTTTGGTTTTTATATGTATCTATTTATCTATTTCCTAAGATGAGAAATTTCACTTTATATAATATATTTTTGACTAAAAATAGTAAAATTTGACCAAAGTTTCCTACTTTTTTCGTTAATTACTCGTCTATTTATCTATCTATCGACAATTTGTTGATGGCATCTAATAGATAATTTTATTGTCTATCTTTTGGTATATACATGTATCTATTTATCTATTTCCTAAGATGAGAAATTTCACTTTATATAATATATTTTTAACGAAAAATAGTAAAATATGACAAAAGTGTCTTAATTTTCTTGTTAATTACTCGTCTATTTATCTATTAATCGACAATTTGTTGATGGCATCTAATAGATAATTTTATTGTTTATATTTTGGTATTTACATGTATCTATTTATCTATTTCCTAAGATGAGAAATTTCACTTTATATAATATATTTTTTACTAAAAATTGTAAAATATGACAAAAGTGTCATACTTTTCTTGTTTATTACTCATCTATTTATCTATCTATCGACAATTTGTTGATGGCATCTAATAGATAATTTTATTGTCTATCTTTTGGTTTTTACATGTATCTATTTATCTATTTCCTAAGATGAGAAATTTCACTTTATATATTATATTTTTGACAAAAAAATGTAAACTATAACCAAAGTGTCCCATTTCTTTATTAATTAATCGTCTATTTATCTATCTATCAACAATTTGTTGATGGCATCTAATAGATAGTTTTATTGTTTATATTTTGGTATTTACATGTATCTATTTATCTATTTTTTTATGATGAGAAATTTCACTTTATATAATATTTTTTTGACTAAAAATAGTAAAATATGACAAAAGTGTCTTAATTTTCTTGTTAATTACTCGTCTATTTATCTATTTATCGACAATTTGTTGATGGCATCTAATAGATAATTTTATTGTCTATCGTTTGGTTTATACATGTATCTATTTATCTTATTCCTAAGATGAGAAATTTCACTTTATATATTATATTTTTTACTAAAAATTGTAAAATATGACAAAAGTGTCTTAATTATTTCATTTATTACTCATCTATTTATCTATCTATTGACAATTTGTTGATGGCATCTAATAGATAATTTTATTGTCTATCTTTTCGTATATACATGTATCAATTTATCTATTTCATAAGATGAGAAATGTCACTTTATATAATATATTTTTGACAAAATTGTAAAATATGACCAAAGTGTCTTTATTTATTCATTTATTACTCGTCTATTTATCTATCTATGGAAATTTTGTTGATGGCACCTAATAGATAATTTTATTGTCTATCTTTTCGTATATACATATATCAATTTATCTATTTCCTAAGATGAGAAATTTCACTTTATATAATATATTTTTGACTAAAAATAGTAAAATATGACCAAAGTGTCCCATTTTTTCATTAATTACTCGTCTATTTATCTATCTATCAACAATTTGTTGATGGCATCTATTAGATAATTTTATCGTCTATCTTTTGGTATATACATGTATCTATTTATCTATTTTTTAAGAGGAGAAATTTCACTTTATATAATATATTTTTGACTAAAAATTGTTAAATATGACAAAAGTGTCTTAATTTTCTTGTTAATTACTCGTCTATTTATCTATTTATCGACAATTTGTCGATGGCATCTATTAGATGATTTTATCGTCTATCTTTTGGTATATACATGTATCTATTTATCTATTTCCTAAGATAAGAAATTTCACTTTATATAATATATTTTTGACTAAAAATAGTAAAATATGACCAAAGTGCCCCATTTTTTGTTAATTACTCGTCTATTTATCTATCTATCGACAATTTGTTGATGGCGTCTATTAGATAATTTTATTGTCTATCTTTTGGTATATACATGTATCTATTTATCTATTTACTAAGATGAGAAATTTCACTTTGTATAATATATTTTTAACTAAAAATAGTAAAATATGACAAAATGTCTTAATTTTCTTGTTAATTACTCGTCTATTTATCTATTTATCGACAATTTGTTGATGGCATCTAATAGATAATTTTATTGTCTATCGTTTGGTTTATACATGTATCTATTTATCTTATTCCTAAGATGAGAAATTTCACTTTATATATTATATTTTTGACTAAAAATTGTAAAATATGACAAAAGTGTCTTAATTTATTCATTTATTACTCGTCTATTGTTCTATCTATTGAAAGTTTGTTGATGGCATCTATTAGATAATTCTATTGTCTATCTTTTGGTATATACATATATATTTATCTATTTCCTAAGATGAGAAATTTCACTTTATATAATATATTTTTGACTAAAAATAGTAAAATATGACCAAAGTGTCCCATTCTTTGTTAATTACTCGTCTATTTATCTATCTATCGAAAATTTGTTGATGGCTTCTAATAGATAATTTTATTGTCTATATTTCGGTATATACATGTATCTATTTATCTATTTCCTAAGATGAGAAATTTCACTTTATATAATATATTTTTAACTAAAAATAGTAAAATATGACAAAAATGTCTTAATTTTCTTGTTAATTACTCGTCTATTTATCTATTTATCGACAATTTGTTGATGGCATCTAATAGATAATTTTATTGTCTATCGTTTGGTTTATACATGTATCTATTTATCTTATTCCTAAGATGAGAAATGTCACTTTATATAATATATTTTTGACATAATTGTAAAATATGACCAAAGTGTCTTTATTTATTCATTTATTACTCGTCTATTTATCTATCTAGGGAAAATTTGTTGATGGCACCTAATAGATAATTTTATTGTCTATCTTTTCGTATATACATGTATCAATTTATCTATTTCTTAAGATGAGAAATTTCACTTTATATAATATATTTTTGACTAAAAATTGTAAAATATGACCAAAGTGTCCCAATTTTTTCGTTAATTACTCGTCTATTTATCTATCTTCGAGAATTTGTTGATGGCATCTAATAGATAATTTTATTGTCTATCTTTTCGTATATACATGTATCAATTTATCTTTTTCCTAAGATGAGAAATTTCACTTTATATAATATAATTTTGACTAAAAATAGTAAAATATGACCAAAGTGTCCCACTTTTTTCGTTAATTACTCGTCTATTTATCAATCTATCAACAATTTGTTGATGGCATCTATTAGATAATTTTATTGTCTATCTTTTGGTATATATATGTATCAATTTATCTATTTACTAAGATGAGAAATTTCACTTTATATAATATATTTTTAACTAAAAATAGTAAAATATGACAAAATGTCTTAATTTTCTTGTTAATTACTCGTCTATTTATCTATTTATCGACAATTTGTTGATGGCATCTAATAGATAATTTTATTGTCTATCGTTTGATTTATACATGTATCTATTTATCTTATTCCTAAGATGAGAAATTTCACTTTATATATTCTATTTTTGACTATAAATTGTAAAATATGACAAAAGTGTCTTAATTATTTCATTTATTACTCATCTATATATCTATCTATTAACAATTTGTTGATGGCATCTAATAGATAATTTTATTGTCTATCTTTTCGTATATGCATGTATCAATTTATCTATTTCCTAAGATGAGAAATTTCACTTTATATAATATATTTTTTACTAAAAATAGTAAAATATGACCAAAGTGTCCCATTTTTTGTTAATTACTTGTCTATTTATCTATCTATCGACAATTTGTTGATGGCATCTAATAGATAATTTTATTGTCTATATTTCGGTATATACATGTATCTATTTATCTATTTCTTAAGATGAGAAATTACACTTTATATAATATATTTTTAACTAAAAATAGTAAAATATCACAAAAATGTCTTAATTTTCTTGTTAATTACTCATCTATATATTTATTTATCGACAATTTGTTGATGGCATCTAATAGATAATTTTATTGTCTATCGTTTGGTTTATACATGTATCTATTTATCTTATTCCTAAGATGAGAAATGTCACTTTATATAATATATTTTTGACATAATTGTAAAATATGACCAAAGTGTCTTTATTTATTCATTTATTACTCGTCTATTTATCTATCTAGGGAAAATTTGTTGATGGCACCAAATAGATAATTTTATTGTCTATCTTTTCGTATATACATGTATCAATTTATCTATTTCTTAAGATGAGAAATTTCACTTTATATAATATATTTTTGACTAAAAATTGTAAAATATGACCAAAGTGTCCCAATTTTTTCGTTAATTACTCGTCTATTTATCTATCTTCGAGAATTTGTTGATGGCATCTAATAGATAATTTTATTGTCTATCTTTTCGTATATACATGTATCAATTTATCTATTTCCTAAGATGAGAAATTTCACTTTATATAATATATTTTTGAATTAAAATAGTAAAATATGACCAAAGTGTCCCACTTTTTTCGTTAATTACTCGTCTATTTATCTATCTATCGACAATTTGTTGATGGCATCTAATAGATAATTTTATTGTCTATCCTTTGGTATGTAAATGTATCTATTTATCTATTTCCTAAGATGAGAAATTTCACTTTATATAATATAATTTTAACTAAAAATAGTAAAATATGACAAAAGTGTCTTAGTTTTCTTGTTTATTACTCATCTATTTATCTATCTATCGACAATTTGTTGATGGTATCTAATAGATAATTGTATTGTCTATCTCTTGCTTTTTACATGTATCTATTTATCTATTTCCTAAGATGAAAAATTTCACTTTATATATTATATTTTTGACAAAAAAATGTAAGATATGACCAAAGTGTCCCAATTCTTTATTAATTACTCGTCTATTTATCTATCTATCAACAATTTGTTGATGGCATCTATTAGATAATTTTATCGTCTATCTTTTGGAATATACATGTATCTATTTATCTATTTTTTAAGAGGAGAAATTTCACTTTATATATTATATTTTTTACAAAAAAATGTAAGATATGACCAGTGTCCCATTTCTTCGTTAATTACTCATCTATTTATCTATCTATCGACAATTTGTTGATTCCATCTAATAGATAATTTTATCATCTATCTTTTGGTATATAAATGTATCTATTTATCTGTTTCCTAAGATGAGAAATTTCCCTTTATATAATATATTTTTAACTAAAAATAGTAAAATATGACAAAAGTGTCTTACTTTTCTTGTTTATTACTCATCTATTTATCTATCTATCGACAATTTGTTGATGGCATCTAATAGATAATTTTATTGTTTATCTTTTGGTTTATACATGTATCTATTTATCTTATTCCTAAGATGAGAAATTTCACTTTATATATTATATTTTTGACTAAAAATTGTAAAATATTACCAAAGTGTCCCATTTCTTCATTAATTACTCGTCTATTTATCTATCTATCGACAATTTGTTGATTCCATCTAATAGATAATTTTATCGTCTATCTTTTGGTATATACATGTATCTATTTATCTATTTCTTAAGATTCGAAATTTTACTTTATATAAGATATTTTTGACTAAAAATAGTAAAATATGAAAAAAATGTTGTTAATAAAAAAAAAATTGTTGCCAATAATAAAAGCAGTGTTGTCAATAATAAATACACTCCATACGTACACACACACCCTCATACGCACATAGAAATATCAACCCCTGTGTATCTCAGTAACTATCAACAATTCCATGTACGTGAAAAAGCATGAACATACATACACTCCATACGTACACACACACCCTCATACGCACATACAATTATCAACCTCAGACAATAACACCATATATACGTGTTTATATGTGTGTGTACATATGTGTATGTGTGTGTGTACATGTGTGTGTACATGTGTATGTGTGTGTGTACGTGTGTATGTATATAATAATAATAATAATAATAATAATAATAATAATAATAATAATAATAATAATTGTGGGGGTGGACTGGTAGATATCAATGAATGTAGCTTTATAATAATTACCAAAGCTTACCTTGCTGGAAATATGTAATCTCGTTGGTTGGCTGCAGCGAGTTACCCAGAGTTATATCCCTGTATCCTTCCCTCCAACACAATAAATTTATTTCTGGGTTCGTCCTGCTATATATGTATGATTATAGAGCATGCAATAAGGGTCAATTACCACACAAAATGCCAATTTTCTCTATTTATTAATAAATTCCAAGCCAACAAATGAATAATTAAATTCAATCAAAAAATCACACACACACACTTCCGTTCACGCTCCAATAGATAGCTATATACGTACGGTACTTACTCCTCGTCGCTCCTCTCCACACGTGCTTCCTCGGTCGCTCGTAGTACACGTGGACAGTAATATTACTTTACTTTAATATATTTATCACGAGCTAGCACTTCCCCTCGCACACACAGGAGACGGTAATTACGTTATCGTAATAGTAATGGAAATCAAGCAACCCAGTTGGTATATTTCAATGTCAATTTCACACTCGTTTACTGTCCCTCGTACACACACACACACTCGTAATTCCCGCCAGCCCTCTCCTCACCTATAAAATGACACCTTACTGATTCTCGTCTAGCGAATGAATAGTGAGTTAATTAACAATAAGTCTTGTGAAAAAGTAATTAAACAATTTCGACGTTACGTTAAAACTATAGGCCCCTAGGCAAAGCAACGAGGGCTGGATACGAGGTGTGTTCTTCGTCGAGTGTACTTCTACCAACTGCTGTATTCCTTGAAAATCAAGCTATGGGTGGTGGAGGTTAATTACCCTTCTGACTCCTCCCCATTTAACCTTTTTTCTACCTGGCCCAACTGTCGGCCATGCTTGTCCTCCCTCTCATGTGTTCGCATAGCCTAGTCCTTGACTACGTTTACATATGTCACTCACACTTTAGTTATACATGCCTTCGATTAACCTATGACGTACTGTAAAATCCCAATAATTCCCCTTCCACTTCAAAATCAATTTCGATGAGTAGTAGATGCCCATTAGCATAATTATTAATGCAAAAATATATATCCAGAGTAATGAAACACAGAATGGAGTGAATGGGTACTCGACCTCACCTGACCTGACGTGACCTTTCCTTAATTAACAGGTACCAGCACTCCTCTATTTCAAATTCCTCAACTCAATTCCTCTGTCTTTGTCTTCCTGACTGAGAAAAATACCACTGTTCCATGCCTTATAGAACATTCCCCACACGTGGTGTCCCTTTATTAATATATATATATATATATAATATATAGCATCCTACTACTTACGTACGTTACGTTATGATCACGGATCAAACCGTGACAATAATAATAATAATAAATGGTTTATATAGGGGCTGGCAGCACTAAAGATGAAAATATACAAATTACAATATAATTAATTATGAGAAAGATATTTACATGATAAATGTGTACGTGTACATGTGTGTGTACGTGTGTGTATGTGTGTGTGTGTGTGTACATGTGTCTGTACGTGTGTATGTGTATGTGTGTGTGTACATGTGTATGTGTGTGTTTGTGTGTGTGTGTGTATGTGTGTGTATACATGTGTATATGTGTGTATGTATATATGTGTACGTGTGTGTGTGTATGTACGTGTGTCTGTGTGTGTACGTGTGTATGTATGTGCATGTGTATGTGTGTGTGTGTACATTTGTGTGTACGTGTGTATGTGTGTGTATATGTGTGTACGTGTGTGAACGTGTGTGTGTGTGTGTACGTGTGTGTGTGTGTACGTGTACTTGTGTGTGTGTGTGTGTACGTGTACGTGTGTGTGTGTGTATGTATGTGTGTGTGTGTGTGTGTATGTGTGTGTGTGTGTGTGTACGTGTGTGTGTGTGTACGTGTGTGTGTGTGTGTACGTGTGTGTGTGTGTGTGTACGTGTGTGTGTGTGTGTACGTGTGTGTGTGTGTACGTGTGTGTGTGTGTGTATGTATGTGTGTGTGTGTGTGTGTATGTGTGTGTGTACGTGTGTGAACGTGTGTGTGTGAGTGTGTGTGTGTATGTACGTGTATGTGTGTGTGTGTGTATGTGTGTGTGTGTGTGTGTCTGTGTATGTGTGTGTGTGTGTGTGTGTGTGTGTGTGTGTGTGTATGTGTGTGTGTGTGTGTGTATGTGTGTGTGTGTGTGTATACGTGTGTGTGTATACGTGTGTGTGTGTGTACGCGTGTGTGTGTATACGTGTGTGTGTGTACGTGCATGTGTGTGTATGTGTATATGTATGTTTGTGTGTGTGTGTATGGGTGTGTGTGTATGTGTGTGTAATAATAATAATAATAATAATTAACGGTTTATTTACATGGCAGTCAGAGACTGAAAATATACATAGGGGAAAAAATGACATTAATATTAATTCTTAATTCTAAGATCTATAGGCTACAACTTGGAGACATACAGTACTAGATAATTTAATTGTTTATCTTTCGCACTATAGTATGAAGAGTGCCATGGCGATAGCGGTCAGTGCGAGGGGCTTTGAGTGGCACCAGTTTGTTCTGGTGTCTGGTGGTCCTGGCTAGTGGGGGAGCGTTAGGTGGGAGTAGATGACGGTGACGTGGGTTACTTAACAAGCCTTCTCCAAACTTGATAAGGGCTTGCTCATACATGGCTGTCAGGCTGAGCAGACTCAGAGTGGTGAGGGCATGATTATAGCTGGTGTAGGCAGGGCCAAGTATGACCCTGCATGCCCTCTTCTGTACTTTCTCCAGCTGTTGTTGCTGTGTTTTAGTCAGAGATGAAGACCACACTGGGGAGGAGTAGAGTAGGGAGGGTAATATGAAGGTGGTATAGACTACCTTCAAATCCCCTGTTGGAGTCCCCAGAGACCTGAGTCTGCGCAGCATGTATAGTTTGTAAGAGGCTACCTTGACCATCCTAGCTACATGTTGCTTCCATGATAATTTATCATCCACTGTGATGCCGAGAAGCTTGAAGGAGTGGATGACTTGGAGTGGATGAGGGCCAATTGTGAGCTGGGGGGGGGGGGGGCACAGCTGTAGATGAGGTACAGACGTGCATCACCACGGTCTTGGTGTGGTTGATAGAGACATTGTTATGCTCTGTCCACGTCTGTAGTCTGTCGAGGGTGGTTTGCAGTGAGTGTTGACCTGGTGTTGACTGGGATGCCAACCGTGCAGTCATCCACGTATTTCCATCGATGCTGGGTGTCGGTGAGGGCATCGTTGATCAGCATGAGGAATGAGAGTGGTCCAGTTTTACTTCCTTGTGGCACGCCGCAAGTCAGCTGTTGCAGGGGAGATATAGAGCCCTGATAACGGACCGCCTGCTGCCTTCCTGTGAGAAAGTCAGCCAGCCAAGCTACCAGGTTGGGGTGGAGTCCCAGGTTAATGGCCTTGTTGATGACAACAGTGTGGTCAACAAGATCAAACGCTTTCCTAAAGTCTACAAAAGCAAGGGCGAGAGAAGTGTTACGTTTGTCCAAGTGGCTGTGGATGAACTCAAGGAAGCTGACTAGGCAGTGGGAGGTGGAGGTGGATTTGATATTGCCGTACTGACGAGTGTGTGTGTGTGTGTGTGTGTGTGTGTGTGTGTGTACGTATATGTGTGTGTGTGTGTGTGTGTGTGTGTGTGTGGAAGCAAACGATCAAATAGCTGGCAAGCATCAAATAATAAGTGAAAGAAAATTGAAACCAAAAATAAGTATCACTTTCATACCAGACTGTATCGAGGACTCAGATATTATCAAGTCTATTCAAGACAAAAATGAAAACCTAGTGGACTTTATGACTGAGGAAGAGGATATGAAATTATTGTTCACAAAGCCCAGTACTCCGGGACACAAAACTGCTGTAATCATGGTATCACCAAACATCAGAAATCAAATCCAGAAAAATAACAACCGCATATACCTACATTTCTCAAGGTGTAGAGTATATGATCACTACTGGGTGAGAAGATGTGGTAAATGTATGGGATATGGACATAAAACAAGTCAATGTTATGCAGAGAATCCGGTTTGTGGACACTGTGCACAGAATCACATCTCCAACACCTGTACAAATAAACAACAACTGAAATGTCATCACTGTACAGTCGGCGGCAAAAGTCCTGTCGCCTTACTTGCTTCACCGAGGCACGCGATGTTCATAGACTCGAGATTATTAGATGTAGAAAACGTTCGTATTTCTCGAGTCTATGAACACTACATGTCTCAGTGAAGCAGGTGAGGCGACAGGACTTCTGCCGCCGACTGTACATCTAACGGAAGAGAAGAAACTGGACATTCTGTGTTTAGTACTCAGTGCCCATCTTTTATACAAGCCAAACTTAGTATAATCCGACGCACAATGTGTTATGTAAATGAGGAAACAGGGACAATCCCTAAAATACTAGTTCCAAAAAACTAGACTCAACTGGCAGCTTCGAAGAAACACACGTCAACCCTCTGAGAGACACACCAAACGAACAAAAAATACAGGGAAAGGAAAACGAACAAGGGAAAAGTGCGGAGGTGAAGATCGAAACAATAATATACTGTAATATCGAAGGCCTATTTCCTAGAAGAAAATGGTACAAAAAAAAAATTCTAGACGAAATAGGAGTTGAATATAATAGTGTCCTTATTTGCATCACTGAAAGTCATCTTCGAAGCAATATAAGAGATGCCGAAATAAAGATAGAAGGTTACGAAATATATAGAACAGACAGAGCAAACGACAGAAAAAAAGGAGGAGTACTGATCTACACACGAAATGATATTGCAAAAGACACACAAATGTTGGCCACTGGGTCGAATGGAGAAGTAGAATACGTTATTTTATACATAACTAAATGGAAAATCTTATTGAGTAGCGTATACAGGCCACCAAGATGTTCAACAGAAAACATGCTAGAAGTGTTGAGAATTATCGAACGTGAAGTAGGGAAACTCGGAGCTCCAGAACCCACGATAATAATCAACGGAGATTTCAATTTCCGAGACATACAATGGAATGAAAAGACGATATATGGAGGAACAAGAGAAGACAGAGTACAAGCTAACTCACTATTCACAATGATGGACAACCTAATGCTAAAACAGATCATTCGTATACCAACAAGATAAAATAATATTTTAGACTTATTTCTCACTAATGATGAAGACTTAATAAGTGACGTAAGGGCCGAAGATATTACCATTTCGGATCACCGACTAATGGTGGTCGAAACAACACTGAACTCCAATCGACAACCACATAACGTACCAGCGAACACTGAAGACTTTCAATCAATGAACTTCTTCCACGACAGCATAGATTGGAAATCTATCAACGATGAAATATCAAATATAGACTGGCAAGAGGAGGTGAATGGACAGACAGCTAATGAAATCTATCAACTTTTTACTTTTAAGCTTCAGAAGATTTGTAAATCACATATCCCTAGAAAGAGACAGCTAAAAAACTACTCTATCCCAAGGGATAGAAGAATACTTATGAGGAAGAGAACAAAACTAAATAAACGACTACTGGAAGACGAAAACAGAAATACAATAAAGCAAAAACTTGAACAAATAGAGATGGAACTGGCTCGTTCACACGAGAGAGAAGCAAAGGCAGAGGAACAGAGAGCTATAAGTAACATAAAAGTGAACCCAAAATACTTTTTTAAATACGCCAAGAAAAAAGCAAACACACGCACAACCATAGGACCACTTAAATATAATGGACACCTCACCAGCGACCCACAGGAAATAAGTGAATCACTTAACAACCAGTATGTGTCGGTATTTAGTACACCAAACCTGGACAGAAGGAATCACTGGCAAACAGCAGCAACAACACCTCCTGCAGGATCACAACTAACCGAAATAGAAATAAACAAGTCCAGCATAGAATCATCCATACGAGAAATGAACACCTACTCTGCTGCAGGACCAGACGGTATACCAGCGGTGTTAATGAAACAATGTGTGTCTACTGTGTCTACACCATTACAACTACTGTGGAGGAAATCGCTTGACACAGGAGAAATACCTAACCTACTTAAACACGGAAAAATCACGCCCATATATAAAAACGGACCAAGAACGGAACCAAAAAATTACAGACCTGTGGCTCTAACATCACATGTGATCAAGATATTTGAGAAGATAGTTGTGAAACAAGTCACCAAATATCTAGAAACAGAACAATTATATAATATCGGGCAACACGGATTTAGAAGCGGAAGATCGTGCGTGTCACAGCTCCTACAACACAGGATGGATATATTGAATACTCTACAAGACGGAGTTGGGGCAGATGTAGTCTATCTAGACTTCTCCAAAGCCTTTGACAAGGTGGACCACTTAACTTTATTACAAAAACTAGCACATATTGGTGTAAGAGGGAAGATACTCAAGTGGCTAGAAAACTTTTTCGAAGACAGAGTTCAGTCTGTGATGGTTGAAGGCTTTGAATCAGTGAAAGTGGGTGTGAAGAGTGGAGTAGCACAGGGCTCGGTGGTTGGACCCCTCCTCTTCCTCATTTATATTGGTGACATTGATTGCAACATACATTACTGCAAAACATCACAATTCGCAGATGACACAAGACTGCTCGGTGTAGTAAGAAGCCAGAATGACTTTGAGAGGATACAAGAGGACCTTACAACCATATATAATTGGGCAGAAATTAATAATATGGCATTTAACAGCTCTAAATTCGAGTTGTTAAGATACAGGCAGCCGAAACACACACTAGTTAACGAGGATTATAAAACACCAGAAGGAGATATCATAATACAGAACAACCACTTGCGAGATTTAGGAGTAACAATTAGTGATGATGCTAGTTTCCATTGCCACATTGTCAATATTGTAGCAAAGGCCAGAAAAAATATGGGGTGGATACTTAGGACATTCCAAACAAGAGAGGCCCCTACATTAATTACGTTATTTAAAGCACTTATATTACCAATTGTGGAATATTGTTGTCAGTTATGGAACCCTACTAACATTGGCCAGATAAGGAAACTTGAAGGAATTCAACGAACATACACATCACGAATCCGAGGACTCAACAACATGGACTACTGGCAGAGACAGGAACATCTCGAAATGTACTCAATGGAAAGACGAAGAGAAAGATATATGATAATATATATATGGAAAATTATAAACGGAATAGTACCAAACTTGGAAAATGAAGACAAAGTTAGAGTTGTCCACAACATACGAAGAGGACAACTATGTGCCATCCCACGTCTAGTGAGAACATTGAGAAGTATACAAACCCTGAAGGAATCATCATTAGCCATACAGGGTCCCAGACTGTATAACTGTCTCCCACGACCTCTCCGAGAACATACAGGAACACTCTCAACCTTCAAAGTCGGGTTAGACATATACTTAAATCCTAAATTTAGCAAAAAACATCGAAAAATCGAGTTTTTTTGGTCTCTGAAGCGATTTGCACATGTCTACACTGTGCTAGAAAAATTTCAATTTTAAGGCAAAAAAAAATTAAAACACGTTTTTTTGGCCCAAAAAGTCGATTTGTGCATGCATCTTCGATGCCCGTTTATAGCCCAAATTTAGCCTAAAAACACCGAAAAATCGAGTTTTTTGGGTCTCAGAAGCGATTTGTACATGTTTACACTGTGCTAGAAAAATTTCAATTTTCAGGCCAAAAAAATGCTAAAACACGTTTTTTTTGGCTCAAAAAGTCGATTTGTGCATGTATCTTCGATACCCGTTTATATCCCAAATTTAGCCTAAAAACACCGAAAAATTGAGTTTTTTGGGTCTCAGAAGCGATTTGTACTGTGCTAGAAAAATTTCAATTTTCAGGCAAAAAAAAAGCTAAAACACGTATTTTTGGCCCAAAAAGTCGATTTGTGCATGCATCTTCGATACCCGTTTATATCCCAAATTTAGCCTAAAAACACCGAAAAATTGAGTTTTTTGGGTCTCAGAAGCGATTTGTACATGTCTACACTGTTCTAGAAAAAAATCAATTTTCAGGCAAAAAAAATGCTAAAACACGTTTTTTTGGCCCAAAAAGTCGATTTGTGCATGCATCTTCGATACCCGTTTATATCCCAAATTTAGCCTAAAAACACCGAAAAATCGAGTTTTTTGGGTCTCAGAAGCGATTTGTACTGTGCTAGAAAAATTTCAATTTTCAGGCAAAAAAATGCTAAAACACGTTTTTTTGGCCCAAAAAGTCGATTTGTGCATGCATCTTCGATACACGTTTATATCCCAAATTTAGCCTAAAAACACCGAAAAATCGAGTTTTTTGGGTCTCAGAAGCGATTTGTACTGTGCTAGAAAAAAATCAATTTTCAGGCAAAAAAAATGCTAAAACACATTTTTTTGGCCCAAAAAGTCGATTTGTGCATGCATCTTCGATACCCGTTTATATCCCAAACGTAGCCTAAAAACACCGAAAAATCGAGTTTTTTGGGTCTCAGAAGCGATTTGTACTGTGCTAGAAAAATTTCAATTTTCAGGCAAAAAAAATGCTAAAACACGTTTTTTTGGCCCAAAAAGTCGATTTGTGCATGCATCTTCGATACCCGTTTATATCCCAAATTTAGCCTAAAAACACCGAAAAATCGAGTTTTTTGGGTCTCAGAAGCGATTTGTACTGTGCTAGAAAAATTTCAATTTTCAGGAAAAAAAAATGCTAACTAAAACACGTTTTTTTGGCCCAAAAAGTCGATTTGTGCATGCATCTTCGATACCCGTTTATATCCCAAATTTAGCCTAAAAACACCGAAAAATCGAGTTTTTTGGGTCTCAGAAGCGATTTGTACTGCGCTAGAAAAAAATCAATTTTCAGGCAAAAAAAATGCTAAAACACGTTTTTTTGGCCCAAAAAGTCGATTTGTGCATACATCTTCGATACCCGTTTATATCCCAAATTTAGCCTAAAAACACCGAAAAATCGAGTTTTTTGGGTCTCAGAAGCGATTTGTACTGTGCTAGAAAAAAAATCAATTTTCAGGCAAAAAAATGCTAAAACACGTTTTTTGGGCCCAAAAAGTCGATTTGTGCATGCATCTTCGATACCCGTTTATATCCCAAATTTAGCCTAAAAACAACGAAAAATTGAGTTTTTTGGGTCTCAGAAGCGATTTGTACATGTCTACACTGTTCTAGAAAAAAATCAATTTTCAGGCAAAAAAAATGCTAAAACACGTTTTTTTGGCCCAAAAAGTCGATTTGTGCATGCATCTTCGATACCCGTTTATATCCCAAATTTAGCCTAAAAACACCGAAAAATCGAGTTTTTTGGGTCTCAGAAGCGATTTGTACTGTGCTAGAAAAATTTCAATTTTCAGGAAAAAAAATGCTAAAACACGTTTTTTTGGCCCAAAAAGTCGATTTGTGCATGCATCTTCGATACCCGTTTATATCCCAAATTTAGCCTAAAAACACCGAAAAATCGAGTTTTTTGGGTCTCAGAAGCGATTTGTACATGTCTACACTGTTCTAGAAAAAATTCAATTTTCAGGCAAAAAAAATGCTAAAACACGTTTTTTTGGCCCAAAAAGTCGATTTGTGCATGCATCTTCGATACCCGTTTATATCCCAAATTTAGCCTAAAAACACCGAAAAATCGAGTTTTTTGGGTCTCAGAAGCGATTTGTACATGTCTACACTGTTCTAGAAAAAATCAATTTTCAGGCAAAAAAAATGCTAAAACACGTTTTTTTGGCCCAAAAAGTCGATTTGTGCATGCATCTTCAATACCCGTTTATATCCCAAATTTAGCCTAAAAACACCGAAAAATCGAGTTTTTTGGGTCTCAGAAGCGATTTGTACTGTGCTAGAAAAATTTCAATTTTCAGGCAAAAAAAATGCTAAAACACGTTTTTTTGGCCCAAAAAGTCGATTTGGGCATGTATCTTCGATACCAGTTTATATCCCAAATTTAGCCTAAAAACACCGAAAAATCGAGTTTTTTGGGTCTCAGATGCGATTTGTACATGTCTACACTGTTCCTAAAAAAAATCAATTTTCAGGCAAAAAAATGCTAAAACACGGTTTTTTTGGCCCAAAAAGTCGATTTGTGCATGCATCTTCGATACCCGTTTATATCCCAAATTTAGCCTAAAAACACTGAAAAATCGAGTTTTTTGTGTCTCAGAAGCGATTTGTACTGTGCTAGAAAAAAATCAATTTTCAGGCAAAAAAATGCTAAAACACGTTTTTTTGGCCCAAAAAGTCGATTTGTGCATGCATCTTCGATACCCGTTTATATCCCAAATTTAGCCTAAGAACACCGAAAAATCGAGTTTTTTGGGTCTCAGAAGCGATTTGTACTGTGCTAGAAAAATTTCAATTTTCAGGCAAAAAAAATGCTAAAACACGTTTTTTTGGCCCAAAAAGTCGATTTGTACATGCATCTTCGATACCCGTTTATATCCCAAATTTAGCCTAAAAACACCGAAAAATCGAGTTTTTTGGGTTTCAGAAGCGATTTGTACTGTGCTAGAAAAATTTCAATTTTCAGGCAAAAAAAATGCTAAAACACGTTTTTTGGGCCCAAAAAGTCGATTTGTGCATGCATCTTCGATACCCGTTTATATCCCAAATTTAGCCTAAAAACACCGAAAAATCGAGTTTTTTGGGTCTCAGAAGCGATTTGTACTGTGCTAGAAAAATTTCAATTTTCAGGCAAAAAAAATGCTAAAACACGTTTTTTTGGCCCAAAAAGTCGATTTGTGCATGCATCTTCGATACCCGTTTATATCCCAAATTTAGCCTAAAAACACCGAAAAATCGAGTTTTTTGGGTCTCAGATGCGATTTGTACATGTCTACACTGTTCTTAAAAAAAATCAATTTTCAGGCAAAAAAATGCTAAAACACGTTTTTTTTGGCCCATAAAGTCGATTTGTGCATGCATCTTCGATACCCGTTTATATCCCAAATTTAGCCTAAAAACACCGAAAAATCGAGTTTTTTGGGTCTCAGAAGCCATTTGTACATGTCTACACTGTTCTAGAAAAAAATCAATTTTCAGGCAAAAAAAATGCTAAAACACGTTTTTTTGGCACAAAAAGTCGATTTGTGCATGCATCTTCGATACCCGTTTATATCCCAAATTTAGCCTAAAAACACCGAAAAATCGAGTTTTTTGGGTCTCAGAAGCGATTTGTACTGTGCTAGAAAAATTTCAATTTTCAGGCAAAAAAAATGCTAAAACACGTTTTTTTGGCCCAAAAAGTCGATTTGTGCATGCATCTTCGATACCCGTTTATATCCCAAATTTAGCCTAAAAACACCGAAACATCAAGTTTTTTGGGTCTCAGAAGCGATTTGTACATGTCTACACTGTTCAAGAAAAAAATCAATTTTCAGGCAAAAAAAATGCTAAAACACGTTTTTTTTGGCCCAAAAAGTCGATTTGTGCATGCATCTTCGATACCCGTTTATATGCCAAATTTAGCCTAAAAACACCGAAAAATCGAGTTTTTTGGGTCTCAGAAGCGATTTGTACATGTCTACACTGTTCTAGAAAAAAATCAATTTTCAGGCAAAAAAATGCTAAAACACGTTTTTTTGGCCCAAAAAGTCGATTTGTGCATGCATCTTCGATACCCGTTTATATCCCTAATTTAGCCAAAAAACACAGAAAAATCGAGTTTTTTGGGTCTCAGAAGCGATTTGTACTGTGCTAGAAAAAAATCAATTTTCAGGCAAAAAAAATGCTAAAACACGTTTTTTTGGCCCAAAAAGTCGATTTGTGCATGCATCTTCGATACCCGTTTATATCCCAAATTTAGCCTAAAAACACCGAAAAATCGAGTTTTTTGGGTCTCAGAAGCTATTTGTACTGTGCTAGAAAAATTTCAATTTTCAGGCAAAAAAAATGCTAAAACACGTTTTTTTGGCCCAAAAAGTCGATTTGTGCATGCATCTTCGATACCCGTTTATATCCCAAATTTAGCCTAAAAACACAGAAAAATCGAGTTTTTTGGGTCTCAGAAGCGATTTGTACTGTGCTAGAAAAATTTCAATTTTCAGGCAAAAAAAATGCTAAAACACGTTTTTTTGGCCCAAAAAGTCGATTTGTGCATGCATCTTCGATACCCGTTTATATCCCAAATTTAGCCTAAAAACACCGAAAAATCGAGTTTTTTGGGTCTCAGAAGCGATTTGTACTGTGCTAGAAAAATTTCAATTTTCAGGCAAAAAGAATGCTAAAACACGTTTTTTTGGCCCAAAAAGTCGATTTGTACATGCATCTTCGATACCCGTTTATATCCCAAATCTAGCATAAAAACACCGAAAAATCGAGTTTTTTGGGTCTCAGAAGCGATTTGTACTGTGCTAGAAAAATTTCAATTTTCAGGCAAAAAAAATGCTAAAACACGTTTTTTTGGCCCAAAAAGTCGATTTGTGCATGCATTTTCGATACCCGTTTATATCCCAAATTTAGCCTAAAAACACCGAAAAATCGAGTTTTTTGGATCTCAGAAGCGATTTGTACTGTGCTAGAAAAATTTCAATTTTCAGGCAAAAAAAATGCTAAAACACGTTTTTTTGGCCCAAAAAGTCGATTTGTGCATGTATCTTCGATACCCGTTTATATCCCAAATTTAGCCTAAAAACACCGAAAAATCGAGTTTTTTGGGTCTCAGAAGCGATTTGTACTGTGCTAGAAAAATTTCAATTTTCTGGCAAAAAAAATGCTAAAACACGTTTTTTTGGCCCAAAAAGTCGATTAGTGCATGCATCTTCGATACCCATTTATATCCCAAATTTAGCCTAAAAACACCGAAAAATCGAGTTTTTTGGATCTCAGAAGCGATTTGTACATGTCTACACTGTTCTAGAAAAAAATCAATTTTCAGGCAAAAAAAATGCTAAAACACATTTTTTTGGCCCAAAAAGTCGATTTGTGCATGCATCTTCGATACCCGTTTATATCCCAAATTTAGCCTAAAAACACCGAAAAATCGAGTTTTTTGGGTCTCAGAAGCGATTTGTACTGTGCTAGAAAAATTTCAATTTTCAGGCAAAAAAAATGCTAAAACACGTTTTTTTGGCCCAAAAAGTCGATTTGTGCATGCATCTTCGATACCCGTTTATATCCCAAATTTAGCCTAAAAACACCGAAAAATCAAGTTTTTTGGGTCTCAGAAGCGATTTGTACATGTCTACACTGTTCAAGAAAAAAATCAATTTTCAGGCAAAAAAAATGCTAAAACACGTTTTTTTGGCCCAAAAAGTCGATTTGTGCATGCATCTTCGATACCCGTTTATATGCCAAATTTAGCCTAAAAACACCGAAAAATCGAGTTTTTTGGGTCTCAGAAGCGATTTGTACATGTCTACACTGTTCTAGAAAAAAATCAATTTTCAGGCAAAAAAATGCTAAAACACGTTTTTTTTGCCCAAAAAGTCGATTTGTGCATGCATCTTCGATACCCGTTTATATCCCTAATTTAGCCTAAAAACACAGAAAAATCGAGTGTTTTGGGTCTCAGAAGCGATTTGTACTGTGCTAGAAAAAAATCAATTTTCAGGCAAAAAAAATGCTAAAACACGTTTTTTTGGCCCAAAAAGTCGATTTGTGCATGCATCTTCGATACCCGTTTATATCCCAAATTTAGCCTAAAAACACCGAAAAATTGAGTTTTTTGGGTCTCAGAAGCTATTTGTACTGTGCTAGAAAAATTTCAATTTTCAGGCAAAAAAAATGCTAAAACACGTTTTTTTGGCCCAAAAAGTCGATTTGTGCATGCATCTTCGATACCCGTTTATATCCCAAATTTAGCCTAAAAACACCGAAAAATCGAGTTTTTTGGGTCTCAGAAGCGATTTGTACTGTGCTAGAAAAATTTCAATTTTCAGGCAAAAAAAATGCTAAAACACGTTTTTTTGGCCCAAAAAGTCGATTTGTACATGCATCTTCGATACCCGTTTATATCCCAAATCTAGCATAAAAACACCGAAAAATCGAGTTTTTTGGGTCTCAGAAGCGATTTGTACTGTGCTAGAAAAATTTCAATTTTCAGGCAAAAAAAATGCTAAAACACGTTTTTTTGGCCCAAAAAGTCGATTTGTGCATGTATCTTCGATACCCGTTTATATCCCAAATTTAGCCTAAAAACACCGAAAAATCGAGTTTTTTGGGTCTCAGATGCGATTTGTACATGTCTACACTGTTCCTAAAAAAAATCAATTTTCAGGCAAAAAAATGCTAAAACACGTTTTTTTTGGCCCAAAAAGTCGATTTGTGCATGCATCTTCGATACCCGTTTATATCCCAAATTTAGCCTAAAAACACTGAAAAATCGAGTTTTTTGTGTCTCAGAAGCGATTTGTACTGTGCTAGAAAAAAATCAATTTTCAGGCAAAAAAAGGCTAAAACACGTTTTTTTGGCCCAAAAAGTCGATTTGTGCATGCATCTTCGATACCCGTTTATATCCCAAATTTAGCCTAAAAACACCGAAAAATCGAGTTTTTTGGGTCTCAGAAGCGATTTGTACTGTGCTAGAAAAATTTCAATTTTCAGGCAAAAAAAATGCTAAAACACGTTTTTTTGGCCCAAAAAGTCGATTTGTGCATGCATCTTCGATACCCGTTTATATCCCAAATTTAGCCTAAAAACACAGAAAAATCGAGTTTTTTGGGTCTCAGAAGCGATTTGTACTGTGCTAGAAAAAAATCAATTTTCAGGCAAAAAAAATGCTAAAACACGTTTTTTTGGCCCAAAAAGTCGATTTGTGCATGCATCTTCGATACCCGTTTATATCCCAAATTTAGCCTAAAAACACCGAAAAATCGAGTTTTTTGGGTCTCAGAAGCTATTTGTACTGTGCTAGAAAAATTTCAATTTTCAGGCAAAAAAAATGCTAAAACACGTTTTTTTGGCCCAAAAAGTCGATTTGTGCATGCATCTTCGATACCCGTTTATATCCCAAATTTAGCCTAAAAACACAGAAAAATCGAGTTTTTTGGGTCTCAGAAGCGATTTGTACTGTGCTAGAAAAATTTCAATTTTCAGGCAAAAAAAATGCTAAAACACGTTTTTTTGGCCCAAAAAGTCGATTTGTGCATGCATCTTCGATACCCGTTTATATCCCAAATTTAGCCTAAAAACACCGAAAAATCGAGTTTTTTGGGTCTCAGAAGCGATTTGTACTGTGCTAGAAAAATTTCAATTTTCAGGCAAAAAAAATGCTAAAACACGTTTTTTTGGCCCAAAAAGTCGATTTGTACATGCATCTTCGATACTCGTTTATATCCCAAATCTAGCATAAAAACACCGAAAAATCGAGTTTTTTGGGTCTCAGAAGCGATTTGTACTGTGCTAGAAAAATTTCAATTTTCAGGCAAAAAAAATGCTAAAACACGTTTTTTTGGCCCAAAAAGTCGATTTGTGCATGCATTTTCGATACCCGTTTATATCCCAAATTTAGCCTAAAAACACCGAAAAATCGAGTTTTTTGGGTCTCAGAAGCGATTTGTACTGTGCTAGAAAAAATTCAATTTTCAGGCAAAAAAAATGCTAAAACACGTTTTTTTGGCCCAAAAAGTCGATTTGTGCATGCATCTTCGATACCCGTTTATATGCCAAATTTAGCCTAAAAACACCGAAAAATCGAGTTTTTTGGGTCTCAGAAGCGATTTGTACATGTCTACACTGTTCTAGAAAAAAATCAATTTTCAGGCAAAAAAATGCTAAAACACGTTTTTTTGGCCCAAAAAGTCGATTTGTGCATGCATCTTCGATACCCGTTTATATCCCTAATTTAGCCTAAAAACACAGAAAAATCGAGTTTTTTGGGTCTCAGAAGCGATTTGTACTGTGCTAGAAAAAAATCAATTTTCAGGCAAAAAAAATGCTAAAACACGATTTTTTGGCCCAAAAAGTCGATTTGTGCATGCATCTTCGATACCCGTTTATATCCCAAATTTAGCCTTAAAACACCGAAAAATTGAGTTTTTTGGGTCTCAGAAGCTATTTGTACTGTGCTAGAAAAATTTCAATTTTCAGGCAAAAAAAATGCTAAAACACGTTTTTTTGGCCCAAAAAGTCGATTTGTGCATGCATCTTCGATACCCGTTTATATCCCAAATTTAGCCTAAAAACACCGAAAAATCGAGTTTTTTGGGTCTCAGAAGCGATTTGTACATGTCTACACTGTTCCTAAAAAAAATCAATTTTCAGGCAAAAAAATGCTAAAACACGTTTTTTTTGGCCCAAAAAGTCGATTTGTGCATGCATCTTCGATACCCGTTTATATCCCAAATTTAGCCTAAAAACACCGAAAAATCGAGTTTTTTGGGTCTCAGAAGCGATTTGTACTGTGCTAGAAAAATTTCAATTTTCAGGCAAAAAAAATGCTAAAACACGTTTTTTTGGCCCAAAAAGTCGATTTGTGCATGCATTTTCGATACCCGTTTATATCCCAAATTTAGCCTAAAAACACCGAAAAATCGAGTTTTTTGGGTCTCAGAAGCGATTTGTACTGTGCTAGAAAAAATTCAATTTTCAGGCAAAAAAAATGCTAAAACACGTTTTTTTGGCCCAAAAAGTCGATTTGTGCATGCATCTTCGATACCCGTTTATATGCCAAATTTAGCCTAAAAACACCGAAAAATCGAGTTTTTTGGGTCTCAGAAGCGATTTGTACATGTCTACACTGTTCTAGAAAAAAATCAATTTTCATGCAAAAAAATGCTAAAACACGTTTTTTTGGCCCAAAAAGTCGATTTGTGCATGCATCTTCGATACCCGTTTATATCCCTAATTTAGCCTAAAAACACAGAAAAATCGAGTTTTTTGGGTCTCAGAAGCGATTTGTACTGTGCTAGAAAAAAATCAATTTTCAGGCAAAAAAAATGCTAAAACACGTTTTTTTGGCCCAAAAAGTCGATTTGTGAATGCATCTTCGATACCCGTTTATATCCCAAATTTAGCCTAAAAACACCGAAAAATTGAGTTTTTTGGGTCTCAGAAGCTATTTGTACTGTGCTAGAAAAATTTCAATTTTCAGGCAAAAAAAATGCTAAAACACGTTTTTTTGGCCCAAAAAGTCGATTTGTGCATGCATCTTCGATACCCGTTTATATCCCAAATTTAGCCTAAAAACACCGAAAAATCGAGTTTTTTGGGTCTCAGAAGCGATTTGTACTGTGCTAGAAAAATTTCAATTTTCACGCAAAAAAAATGCTAAAACACGTTTTTTTGGCCCAAAAAGTCGATTTGTACATGCATCTTCGATACCCGTTTATATCCCAAATCCAGCATAAAAACACCGAAAAATCGAGTTTTTTGGGTCTCAGAAGCGATTTGTACTGTGCTAGAAAAATTTCAATTTTCAGGCAAAAAAAATGCTAAAACACGTTTTTTTGGCCCAAAAAGTCGATTTGTGCATGTATCTTCGATACCCGTTTATATCCCAAATTTAGCCTAAAAACACCGAAAAATCGAGTTTTTTGGGTCTCAGATGCGATTTGTACATGTCTACACTGTTCCTAAAAAAAATCAATTTTCAGGCAAAAAAATGCTAAAACACGTTTTTTTTGGCCCAAAAAGTCGATTTGTGCATGCATCTTCGATACCCGTTTATATCCCAAATTTAGCCTAAAAACACTGAAAAATCGAGTTTTTTGTGTCTCAGAAGCGATTTGTACTGTGCTAGAAAAAAATCAATTTTCAGGCCAAAAAAGGCTAAAACACGTTTTTTTGGCCCAAAAAGTCGATTTGTGCATGCATCTTCGATACCCGTTTATATCCCAAATTTAGCCTAAAAACACCGAAAAATCGAGTTTTTTGGGTCTCAGAAGCGATTTGTACTGTGCTAGAAAAATTTCAATTTTCAGGCAAAAAAAATGCTAAAACACGTTTTTTTGGCCCAAAAAGTCGATTTGTGCATGCATCTTCGATACCCGTTTATATCCCAAATTTAGCCTAAAAACACAGAAAAATCGAGTTTTTTGGGTCTCAGAAGCGATTTGTACTGTGCTAGAAAAAAATCAATTTTCAGGCAAAAAAAATGCTAAAACACGTTTTTTTGGCCCAAAAAGTCGATTTGTGCATGCATCTTCGATACCCGTTTATATCCCAAATTTAGCCTAAAAACACCGAAAAATCGAGTTTTTTGGGTCTCAGAAGCTATTTGTACTGTGCTAGAAAAATTTCAATTTTCAGGCAAAAAAAAGGCTAAAACACGTTTTTTTGGCCCAAAAAGTCGATTTGTGCATGCATCTTCGATACCCGTTTATATCCCAAATTTAGCCTAAAAACACAGAAAAATCGAGTTTTTTGGGTCTCAGAAGCGATTTGTACTGTGCTAGAAAAATTTCAATTTTCAGGCAAAAAAAATGCTAAAACACGTTTTTTTGGCCCAAAAAGTCGATTTGTGCATGCATCTTCGATACCCGTTTATATCCCAAATTTAGCCTAAAAACACCGAAAAATCGAGTTTTTTGGGTCTCAGAAGCGATTTGTACTGTGCTAGAAAAATTTCAATTTTCAGGCAAAAAAAATGCTAAAACACGTTTTTTTGGCCCAAAAAGTCGATTTGTACATGCATCTTCGATACCCGTTTATATCCCAAATCTAGCATAAAAACACCGAAAAATCGAGTTTTTTGGGTCTCAGAAGCGATTTGTACTGTGCTAGAAAAATTTCAATTTTCAGGCAAAAAAAATGCTAAAACACGTTTTTTTGGCCCAAAAAGTCGATTTGTGCATGCATTTTCGATACCCGTTTATATCCCAAATTTAGCCTAAAAACACCGAAAAATCGAGTTTTTTGGGTCTCAGAAGCGATTTGTACTGTGCTAGAAAAAATTCAATTTTCAGGCAAAAAAAATGCTAAAACACGTTTTTTTGGCCCAAAAAGTCGATTTGTGCATGCATCTTCGATACCCGTTTATATCCCAAATTTAGCCTAAAAACACCGAAAAATCGAGTTTTTTGGGTCTCAGAAGCGATTTGTACATGTCTACACTGTTCTAGAAAAAATCAATTTTCAGGCAAAAAAAATGCTAAAACACGTTTTTTTGGCCCAAAAAGTCGATTTGTGCATGCATCTTCAATACCCGTTTATATCCCAAATTTAGCATAAAAACACCGAAAAATCGAGTTTTTTGGGTCTCAGAAGCGATTTGTACTGTGCTAGAAAAATTTCAATTTTCAGGCAAAAAAAATGCTAAAACACGTTTTTTTGGCCCAAAAAGTCGATTTGTGCATGTATCTTCGATACCAGTTTATATCCCAAATTTAGCCTAAAAACACCGAAAAATCGAGTTTTTTGGGTCTCAGATGCGATTTGTACATGTCTACACTGTTCCTAAAAAAAATCAATTTTCAGGCAAAAAAATGCTAAAACACGTTTTTTTTGGCCCAAAAAGTCGATTTGTGCATGCATCTTCGATACCCGTTTATATCCCAAATTTAGCCTAAAAACACCGAAAAATTGAGTTTTTTGGGTCTCAGAAGCTATTTGTACTGTGCTAGAAAAATTTCAATTTTCAGGCAAAAAAAATGCTAAAACACGTTTTTTTGGCCCAAAAAGTCGATTTGTGCATGCATCTTCGATACCCGTTTATATCCCAAATTTAGCCTAAAAACACCGAAAAATCGAGTTTTTTGGGTCTCAGAAGCGATTTGTACTGTGCTAGAAAAATTTCAATTTTCAGGCAAAAAAAATGCTAAAACACGTTTTTTTGGCCCAAAAAGTCGATTTGTGCATGTATCTTCGATACCCGTTTATATCCCAAATTTAGCCTAAAAACACCGAAAAATCGAGTTTTTTGGGTCTCAGATGCGATTTGTACATGTCTACACTGTTCCTAAAAAAAATCAATTTTCAGGCAAAAAAATGCTAAAACACGTTTTTTTTGGCCCAAAAAAGTCGATTTGTGCATGCATCTTCGATACCCGTTTATATCCCAAATTTAGCCTAAAAACACTGAAAAATCGAGTTTTTTGTGTCTCAGAAGCGATTTGTACTGTGCTAGAAAAAAATCAATTTTCAGGCAAAAAAAGGCTAAAACACGTTTTTTTGGCCCAAAAAGTTGATTTGTGCATGCATCTTCGATACCCGTTTATATCCCAAATTTAGCCTAAAAACACCGAAAAATCGAGTTTTTTGGGTCTCAGAAGCGATTTGTACTGTGCTAGAAAAATTTCAATTTTCAGGCAAAAAAAATGCTAAAACACGTTTTTTTGGCCCAAAAAGTCGATTTGTGCATGCATCTTCGATACCCGTTTATATCCCAAATTTAGCCTAAAAACACAGAAAAATCGAGTTTTTTGGGTCTCAGAAGCGATTTGTACTGTGCTAGAAAAAAATCAATTTTCAGGCAAAAAAAATGCTAAAACACGTTTTTTTGGCCCAAAAAGTCGATTTGTGCATGCATCTTCGATACCCGTTTATATCCCAAATTTAGCCTAAAAACACCGAAAAATCGAGTTTTTTGGGTCTCAGAAGCTATTTGTACTGTGCTAGAAAAATTTCAATTTTCAGGCAAAAAAAATGCTAAAACACGTTTTTTTGGCCCAAAAAGTCGATTTGTGCATGCATCTTCGATACCCGTTTATATCCCAAATTTAGCCTAAAAACACCGAAAAATCGAGTTTTTTGGGTCTCAGAAGCGATTTGTACTGTGCTAGAAAAATTTCAATTTTCAGGCAAAAAAAATGCTAAAACACGTTTTTTTGGCCCAAAAAGTCGATTTGTGCATGCATCTTCGATACCCGTTTATATCCCAAATTTAGCCTAAAAACACCGAAAAATCGAGTTTTTTGGGTCTCAGAAGCGATTTGTACTGTGCTAGAAAAAATTCAATTTTCAGGCAAAAAAAATGCTAAAACACGTTTTTTTGGCCCAAAAAGTCGATTTGTGCATGCATCTTCGATACCCGTTTATATGCCAAATTTAGCCTAAAAACACCGAAAAATCGAGTTTTTTGGGTCTCAGAAGCGATTTGTACATGTCTACACTGTTCTAGAAAAAAATCAATTTTCAGGCAAAAAAATGCTAAAACACGTTTTTTTGGCCCAAAAAGTCGATTTGTGCATGCATCTTCGATACCCGTTTATATCCCTAATTTAGCCTAAAAACACAGAAAAATCGAGTTTTTTGGGTCTCAGAAGCGATTTGTACTGTGCTAGAAAAAAATCAATTTTCAGGCAAAAAAAATGCTAAAACACGTTTTTTTGGCCCAAAAAGTCGATTTGTGAATGCATCTTCGATACCCGTTTATATCCCAAATTTAGCCTAAAAACACCGAAAAATTGAGTTTTTTGGGTCTCAGAAGCTATTTGTACTGTGCTAGAAAAATTTCAATTTTCAGGCAAAAAAAATGCTAAAACACGTTTTTTTGGCCCAAAAAGTCGATTTGTGCATGCATCTTCGATACCCGTTTATATCCCAAATTTAGCCTAAAAACACCGAAAAATCGAGTTTTTTGGGTCTCAGAAGCGATTTGTACTGTGCTAGAAAAATTTCAATTTTCAGGCAAAAAAAATGCTAAAACACGTTTTTTTGGCCCAAAAAGTCGATTTGTGCATGCATCTTCGATACCCGTTTATATCCCAAATCTAGCATAAAAACACCGAAAAATCGAGTTTTTTGGGTCTCAGAAGCGATTTGTACTGTGCTAGAAAAATTTCAATTTTCAGGCAAAAAAAATGCTAAAACACGTTTTTTTGGCCCAAAAAGTCGATTTGTGCATGTATCTTCGATACCCGTTTATATCCCAAATTTAGCCTAAAAACACCGAAAAATCGAGTTTTTTGGGTCTCAGATGCGATTTGTACATGTCTACACTGTTCCTAAAAAAAATCAATTTTCAGGCAAAAAAATGCTAAAACACGTTTTTTTTGGCCCAAAAAGTCGGTTTGTGCATGCATCTTCGATACCCGTTTATATCCCAAATTTAGCCTAAAAACACTGAAAAATCGAGTTTTTTGTGTCTCAGAAGCGATTTGTACTGTGCTAGAAAAAAATCAATTTTCAGGCCAAAAAAGGCTAAAACACGTTTTTTTGGCCCAAAAAGTCGATTTGTGCATGCATCTTCGATACCCGTTTATATCCCAAATTTAGCCTAAAAACACCGAAAAATCGAGTTTTTTGGGTCTCAGAAGCGATTTGTACTGTGCTAGAAAAATTTCAATTTTCAGGCAAAAAAAATGCTAAAACACGTTTTTTTGGCCCAAAAAGTCGATTTGTGCATGCATCTTCGATACCCGTTTATATCCCAAATTTAGCCTAAAAACACAGAAAAATCGAGTTTTTTGGGTCTCAGAAGCGATTTGTACTGTGCTAGAAAAAAATCAATTTTCAGGCAAAAAAAATGCTAAAACACGTTTTTTTGGCCCAAAAAGTCGATTTGTGCATGCATCTTCGATACCCGTTTATATCCCAAATTTAGCCTAAAAACACCGAAAAATCGAGTTTTTTGGGTCTCAGAAGCTATTTGTACTGTGCTAGAAAAATTTCAATTTTCAGGCAAAAAAAATGCTAAAACACGTTTTTTTGGCCCAAAAAGTCGATTTGTGCATGCATCTTCGATACCCGTTTATATCCCAAATTTAGCCTAAAAACACAGAAAAATCGAGTTTTTTGGGTCTCAGAAGCGATTTGTACTGTGCTAGAAAAATTTCAATTTTCAGGCAAAAAAAATGCTAAAACACGTTTTTTTGGCCCAAAAAGTCGATTTGTGCATGCATCTTCGATACCCGTTTATATCCCAAATTTAGCCTAAAAACACCGAAAAATCGAGGTTTTTGGGTCTCAGAAGCGATTTGTACTGTGCTAGAAAAATTTCAATTTTCAGGCAAAAAAAATGCTAAAACACGTTTTTTTGGCCCAAAAAGTCGATTTGTACATGCATCTTCGATACCCGTTTATATCCCAAATCTAGCATAAAAACACCGAAAAATCGAGTTTTTTGGGTCTCAGAAGCGATTTGTACTGTGCTAGAAAAATTTCAATTTTCAGGCAAAAAAAATGCTAAAACACGTTTTTTTGGCCCAAAAAGTCGATTTGTGCATGCATTTTCGATACCCGTTTATATCCCAAATTTAGCCTAAAAACACCGAAAAATCGAGTTTTTTGGGTCTCAGAAGCGATTTGTACTGTGCTAGAAAAAATTCAATTTTCAGGCAAAAAAAATGCTAAAACACGTTTTTTTGGCCCCAAAAGTCGATTTGTGCATGCATCTTCGATACCCGTTTATATCCCAAATTTAGCCTAAAAACACCGAAAAATCGAGTTTTTTGAGTCTCAGAAGCGATTTGTACATGTCTACACTGTTCTAGAAAAAATCAATTTTCAGGCAAAAAAAATGCTAAAACACGTTTTTTTGGCCCAAAAAGTCGATTTGTGCATGCATCTTCAATACCCGTTTATATCCCAAATTTAGCATAAAAACACCGAAAAATCGAGTTTTTGGGTCTCAGAAGCGATTTGTACTGTGCTAGAAAAATTTCAATTTTCAGGCAAAAAAAATGCTAAAACACGTTTTTTTGGCCCAAAAAGTCGATTTGTGCATGTATCTTCGATACCAGTTTATATCCCAAATTTAGCCTAAAAACACCGAAAAATCGAGTTTTTTGGGTCTCAGATGCGATTTGTACATGTCTACACTGTTCCTAAAAAAAATCAATTTTCAGGCAAAAAAATGCTAAAACACGTTTTTTTTGGCCCAAAAAGTCGATTTGTGCATGCATCTTCGATACCCGTTTATATCCCAAATTTAGCCTAAAAACACTGAAAAATCGAGTTTTTTGTGTCTCAGAAGCGATTTGTACTATGCTAGAAAAAAATCAATTTTCAGGCAAAAAAAGGCTAAAACACGTTTTTTTGGCCCAAAAAGTCGATTTGTGCATGCATCTTCGATACCCGTTTATATCCTAAATTTAGCCTAAAAACACCGAAAAATCGAGTTTTTTGGGTTTCAGAAGCGATTTGTACTGTGCTAGAAAAATTTCAATTTTCAGGCAAAAAAAATGCTAAAACACGTTTTTTTGGCCCAAAAAGTCGATTTGTGCATGCATCTTCGTTACCCGTTTATATCCCAAATTTAGCCTAAAAACACCGAAAAATCGAGTTATTTGGGTCTCATAAGTGATTTGTACTGTGCTAGAAAAATTTCAATTTTCAGGCAAAAAAAATGCTAAAACACGTTTTTTGGGCCCAAAAAGTCGATTTGTGCATGCATCTTCGTTACCCGTTTATATCCCAAATTTAGCCTAAAAACACCGAAAAATAGAGTTTTTTGGGTCTCAGATGCGATTTGTACATGTCTACACTGTTCTTAAAAAAAATCAATTTTCAGGCAAAAAAATGCTAAAACACGTTTTTTTTGGCCCATAAAGTCGATTTGTGCATGCATCTTCGATACCCGTTTATATCCCAAATTTAGCCTAAAAACACCGAAAAATCGAGTTTTTTGGGTCTCAGAAGCCATTTGTACATGTCTACACTGTTCTAGAAAAAAATCAATTTTCAGGCAAAAAAAATGCTAAAACACGTTTTTTTGGCACAAAAAGTCGATTTGTGCATGCATCTTCGATACCCGTTTATATCCCAAATTTAGCCTAAAAACACCGAAAAATCGAGTTTTTTGGGTCTCAGAAGCCATTTGTACATGTCTACACTGTTCTAGAAAAAAATCAATTTTCAGGCAAAAAAAATGCTAAAACACGTTTTTTTGGCACAAAAAGTCGATTTGTGCATGCATCTTCGATACCCGTTTATATCCCAAATTTAGCCTAAAAACACCGAAACATCAAGTTTTTTGGGTCTCAGAAGCGATTTGTACATGTCTACACTGTTCAAGAAAAAAATCAATTTTCAGGCAAAAAAAATGCTAAAACACGTTTTTTTTGGCCCAAAAAGTCGATTTGTGCATGCATCTTCGATACCCGTTTATATGCCAAATTTAGCCTAAAAACACCGAAAAATCGAGTTTTTTGGGTCTCAGAAGCGATTTGTACATGTCTACACTGTTCTAGAAAAAAATCAATTTTCAGGCAAAAAAATGCTAAAACACGTTTTTTTGGCCCAAAAAGTCGATTTGTGCATGCATCTTCGATACCCGTTTATATCCCTAATTTAGCCAAAAAACACAGAAAAATCGAGTTTTTTGGGTCTCAGAAGCGATTTGTACTGTGCTAGAAAAAAATCAATTTTCAGGCAAAAAAAATGCTAAAACACGTTTTTTTGGCCCAAAAAGTCGATTTGTGCATGCATCTTCGATACCCGTTTATATCCCAAATTTAGCCTAAAAACACCGAAAAATCGAGTTTTTTGGGTCTCAGAAGCTATTTGTACTGTGCTAGAAAAATTTCAATTTTCAGGCAAAAAAAATGCTAAAACACGTTTTTTTGGCCCAAAAAGTCGATTTGTGCATGCATCTTCGATACCCGTTTATATCCCAAATTTAGCCTAAAAACACAGAAAAATCGAGTTTTTTGGGTCTCAGAAGCGATTTGTACTGTGCTAGAAAAATTTCAATTTTCAGGCAAAAAAAATGCTAAAACACGTTTTTTTGGCCCAAAAAGTCGATTTGTGCATGCATCTTCGATACCCGTTTATATCCCAAATTTAGCCTAAAAACACCGAAAAATCGAGTTTTTTGGGTCTCAGAAGCGATTTGTACTGTGCTAGAAAAATTTCAATTTTCAGGCAAAAAGAATGCTAAAACACGTTTTTTTGGCCCAAAAAGTCGATTTGTACATGCATCTTCGATACCCGTTTATATCCCAAATCTAGCATAAAAACACCGAAAAATCGAGTTTTTTGGGTCTCAGAAGCGATTTGTACTGTGCTAGAAAAATTTCAATTTTCAGGCAAAAAAAATGCTAAAACACGTTTTTTTGGCCCAAAAAGTCGATTTGTGCATGCATTTTCGATACCCGTTTATATCCCAAATTTAGCCTAAAAACACCGAAAAATCGAGTTTTTTGGGTCTCAGAAGCGATTTGTACTGTGCTAGAAAAATTTCAATTTTCAGGCAAAAAAAATGCTAAAACACGTTTTTTTGGCCCAAAAAGTCGATTTGTGCATGTATCTTCGATACCCGTTTATATCCCAAATTTAGCATAAAAACACCGAAAAATCGAGTTTTTTGGGTCTCAGAAGCCATTTGTACATGTCTACACTGTTCTAGAAAAAAATCAATTTTCAGGCAAAAAAAATGCTAAAACACGTTTTTTTGGCCCAAAAAGTCGATTTGTGCATGCATCTTCGATACCCATTTATATCCCAAATTTAGCCTAAAAACACCGAAAAATCGAGTTTTTTGGATCTCAGAAGCGATTTGTACATGTCTACACTGTTCTAGAAAAAAAACAATTTTCAGGCAAAAAAAATGCTAAAACACATTTTTTTGGCCCAAAAAGTCGATTTGTGCATGCATCTTCGATACCCGTTTATATCCCAAATTTAGCCTAAAAACACCGAAAAATCGAGTTTTTTGGGTCTCAGAAGCGATTTGTACTGTGCTAGAAAAATTTCAATTTTCAGGCAAAAAAAATGCTAAAACACGTTTTTTTGGCCCAAAAAGTCGATTTGTGCATGCATCTTCGATACCCGTTTATATTCCAAATTTAGCCTAAAAACACCGAAAAATCAAGTTTTTTGGGTCTCAGAAGCGATTTGTACATGTCTACACTGTTCAAGAAAAAAATCAATTTTCAGGCAAAAAAAATGCTAAAACACGTTTTTTTTGGCCCAAAAAGTCGATTTGTGCATGCATCTTCGATACCCGTTTATATGCCAAATTTAGCCTAAAAACACCGAAAAATCGAGTTTTTTGGGTCTCAGAAGCGATTTGTACATGTCTACACTGTTCTAGAAAAAAATCAATTTTCAGGCAAAAAAATGCTAAAACACGTTTTTTTGGCCCAAAAAGTCGATTTGTGCATGCATCTTCGATACCCGTTTATATCCCTAATTTAGCCTAAAAACACAGAAAAATCGAGTTTTTTGGGTCTCAGAAGCGATTTGTACTGTGCTAGAAAAAAATCAATTTTCAGGCAAAAGAAATGCTAAAACACGTTTTTTTGGCCCAAAAAGTCGATTTGTGCATGTATCTTCGATACCCGTTTATATCCCAAATTTAGCCTAAAAACACCGAAAAATTGAGTTTTTTGGGTCTCAGAAGCTATTTGTACTGTGCTAGAAAAATTTCAATTTTCAGGCAAAAAAAATGCTAAAACACGTTTTTTTGGCCCAAAAAGTCGATTTGTGCATGCATCTTCGATACCCGTTTATATCCCAAATTTAGCCTAAAAACACAGAAAAATCGAGTTTTTTGGGTCTCAGAAGCGATTTGTACTGTGCTAGAAAAATTTCAATTTTCAGGCAAAAAAAATGCTAAAACACGTTTTTTTGGCCCAAAAAGTCGATTTGTGCATGCATCTTCGATACCCGTTTATATCCCAAATTTAGCCTAAAAACACCGAAAAATCGAGTTTTTTGGGTCTCAGAAGCGATTTGTACTGTGCTAGAAAAATTTCAATTTTCAGGCAAAAAAAATGCTAAAACACGTTTTTTTGGCCCAAAAAGTCGATTTGTACATGCATCTTCGATACCCGTTTATATCCCAAATCTAGCATAAAAACACCGAAAAATCGAGTTTTTTGGGTCTCAGAAGCGATTTGTACTGTGCTAGAAAAATTTCAATTTTCAGGCAAAAAAAATGCTAAAACACGTTTTTTTGGCCCAAAAAGTCGATTTGTGCATGTATCTTCGATACCCGTTTATATCCCAAATTTAGCCTAAAAACACCGAAAAATCGAGTTTTTTGGGTCTCAGATGCGATTTGTACATGTCTACACTGTTCCTAAAAAAAATCAATTTTCAGGCAAAAAAATGCTAAAACACGTTTTTTTTGGCCCAAAAAGTCGATTTGTGCATGCATCTTCGATACCCGTTTATATCCCAAATTTAGCCTAAAAACACTGAAAAATCGAGTTTTTTGTGTCTCAGAAGCGATTTGTACTGTGCTAGAAAAAAATCAATTTTCAGGCAAAAAAAGGCTAAAACACGTTTTTTTGGCCCAAAAAGTCGATTTGTGCATGCATCTTCGATACCCGTTTATATCCCAAATTTAGCCTAAAAACACCGAAAAATCGAGTTTTTTGGGTCTCAGAAGCGATTTGTACTGTGCTAGAAAAATTTCAATTTTCAGGCAAAAAAAATGCTAAAACACGTTTTTTTGGCCCAAAAAGTCGATTTGTGCATGCATCTTCGATACCCGTTTATATCCCAAATTTAGCCTAAGAACACAGAAAAATCGAGTTTTTTGGGTCTCAGAAGCGATTTGTACTGTGCTAGAAAAAAATCAATTTTCAGGCAAAAAAAATGCTAAAACACGTTTTTTTGGCCCAAAAAGTCGATTTGTGCATGCATCTTCGATACCCGTTTATATCCCAAATTTAGCCTAAAAACACCGAAAAATCGAGTTTTTTGGGTCTCAGAAGCTATTTGTACTGTGCTAGAAAAATTTCAATTTTCAGGCAAAAAAAATGCTAAAACACGTTTTTTTGGCCCAAAAAGTCGATTTGTGCATGCATCTTCGATACCCGTTTATATCCCAAATTTAGCCTAAAAACACAGAAAAATCGAGTTTTTTGGGTCTCAGAAGCGATTTGTACTGTGCTAGAAAAATTTCAATTTTCAGGCAAAAAAAATGCTAAAACACGTTTTTTTGGCCCAAAAAGTCGATTTGTGCATGCATCTTCGATACCCGTTTATATCCCAAATTTAGCCTAAAAACACCGAAAAATCGAGTTTTTTGGGTCTCAGAAGCGATTTGTACTGTGCTAGAAAAATTTCAATTTTCAGGCAAAAAAAATGCTAAAACACGTTTTTTTGGCCCAAAAAGTCGATTTGTACATGCATCTTCGATACCCGTTTATATCCCAAATCTAGCATAAAAACACCGAAAAATCGAGTTTTTTGGGTCTCAGAAGCGATTTGTACTGTGCTAGAAAAATTTCAATTTTCAGGCAAAAAAAATGCTAAAACACGTTTTTTTGGCCCAAAAAGTCGATTTGTGCATGCATTTTCGATACCCGTTTATATCCCAAATTTAGCCTAAAAACACCGAAAGATCGAGTTTTTTGGGTCTCAGAAGCGATTTGTACTGTGCTAGAAAAATTTCAATTTTCAGGCAAAAAAAATGCTAAAACACGTTTTTTTGGCCCAAAAAGTCGATTTGTGCATGTATCTTCGATACCCGTTTATATCCCAAATTTAGCCTAAAAACACCGAAAAATCGAGTTTTTTGGGTCTCAGATGCGATTTGTACATGTCTACACTGTTCCTAAAAAAAGTCAATTTTCAGGCAAAAAAATGCTAAAACACGTTTTTTTTGGCCCAAAAAGTCAATTTGTGCATGCATCTTCGATACCCGTTTATATCCCAAATTTAGCCTAAAAACACTGAAAAATCGAGTTTTTTGTGTCTCAGAAGCGATTTGTACTGTGCTAGAAAAAAATCAATTTTCAGGCAAAAAAATGCTAAAACACGTTTTTTTGGCCCAAAAAGTCGATTTGTGCATGCATCTTCGATACCCGTTTATATCCCAAATTTAGCCTAAAAACACCGAAAAATCGAGTTTTTTGGGTCTCAGAAGCGATTTGTACTGTGCTAGAAAAATTTCAATTTTCAGGCAAAAAAAATGCTAAAACACGTTTTTTTGGCCCAAAAAGTCGATTTGTGCATGCATCTTCGATACCCGTTTATATCCCAAATTTAGCCTAAAAACACCGAAAAATCGAGTTTTTTGGGTTTCAGAAGCGATTTGTACTGTGCTAGAAAAATTTCAATTTTCAGGCAAAAAAAATGCTAAAACACGTTTTTTTGGCCCAAAAAGTCGATTTGTGCATGCATCTTCGATACCCGTTTATATCCCAAATTTAGCCTAAAAACACCGAAAAATCGAGTTTTTTGGGTCTCAGAAGCGATTTGTACTGTGCTAGAAAAATTTCAATTTTCAGGCAAAATAAATGCTAAAACACGTTTTTTTGGCCCAAAAAGTCGATTTGTGCATGCATCTTCGATACCCGTTTATATCCCAAATTTAGCCTAAAAACACCGAAAAATCGAGTTTTTTGGGTCTCAGATGCGATTTGTACATGTCTACACTGTTCTTAAAAAAAATCAATTTTCAGGCAAAAAAATGCTAAAACACGTTTTTTTTGGCCCAAAAAGTCGATTTGTGCATGCATCTTCGATACCCGTTTATATCCCAAATGTAGCCTAAAAACACCGAAAAATCGAGTTTTTTGGGTCTCAGAAGCGATTTGTACTGTGCTAGAAAAATTTCAATTTTCTGGCAAAAAAAATGCTAAAACACATTTTTTTGGCCCAAAAAGTCGATTTGTGCATGCATCTTCGATACCCATTTATATCCCAAATTTAGCCTAAAAACACCGAAAAATCGAGTTTTTTGGATCTCAGAAGCGATTTGTACATGTCAACACTGTTCTAGAAAAAAATCAATTTTCAGGCAAAAAAAATGCTAAAACACATTTTTTTGGCCCAAAAAGTCGATTTGTGCATGCATCTTCGATACCCGTTTATATCCCAAATTTAGCCTAAAAACACCGAAAAATCAAGTTTTTTGGGTCTCAGAAGCGATTTGTACATGTCTACACTGTTCAAGAAAAAAATCAATTTTTAGGCAAAAAAAATGCTAAAACACGTTTTTTTGGCCCAAAAAGTCGATTTGTGCATGCATCTTCGATACCCGTTTATATGCCAAATTTAGCCTAAAAACACCGAAAAATCGAGTTTTTTGGGTCTCAGAAGCGATTTGTACATGTCTACACTGTTCTAGAAAAAAATCAATTTTCAGGCAAAAAAATGCTAAATCACGTTTTTTTGGCCCAAAAAGTCGATTTGTGCATGCATCTTCGATACCCGTTTATATCCCAAATTTAGCCTAAAAACACCGAAAAATCGAGTTTGTTGGGTCTCAGAAGCGATTTGTACTGTGCTAGAAAAATTTCAATTTTCAGGCAAAAAAAATGCTAAAACACGTTTTTTTGGCCCAAAAAGTCGATTTGTGCATGCATCTTCGATACCCGTTTATATCCCAAATTTAGCCTAAAAACGCAGAAAAATCGAGTTTTTTGGGTCTCAGAAGCGATTTGTACTGTGCTAGAAAAATTTCAATTTTCAGGCAAAAAAAATGCTAAAACACGTTTTTTTGGCCCAAAAAGTCGATTTGTGCATGCATCTTCGATACCCGTTTATATCCCAAATTTAGCCTAAAAACACCGAAAAATCGAGTTTTTTGGGTCTCAGAAGCGATTTGTACTGTGCTAGAAAACTTTCAATTTTCAGGCAAAAAAAATGCTAAAACACGTTTTTTTGGCCCAAAAAGTCGATTTGTACATGCATCTTCGATACCCGTTTATATCCCAAATCTAGCATAAAAACACCGAAAAATCGAGTTCTTTGGGTCTCAGAAGCGATTTGTACTGTGCTAGAAAAATTTCAATTTTCAGGCAAAAAAAATGCTAAAACACGTTTTTTTGGCCCAAAAAGTCGATTTGCGCATGCATTTTCGATACCCGTTTATATCCCAAATTTAGCCTAAAAACACCGAAAAATCGAGTTTTTTGGGTCTCAGAAGCGATTTGTACTGTGCTAGAAAAATTAAAATTTTCAGACAAAAAAAATGCTAAAACACGTTTTTTTGGCCCAAAAAGTCGATTTGTGCATGCATCTTCGATACCCATTTATATCCCAAATTTAGCCTAAAAACACCGAAAAATCGAGTTTTTTTGGTCTCAGAAGCGATTTGTACTGTGCTAGAAAATTTTCAATTTTCAGGCAAAAAAAATGCTAAAACACGTTTTTTTGGCCCAAAAAGTCGATTTGTGCATGCATCTTCGATACCCGTTTATATCCCAAATTTAGCCTAAAAACAACGAAAAATCGAGTTTTTTGGGTCTCAGAAGCGATTTGTACATGTCTACACTGTTCTAGAAAAAAATCAATTTTCAGGCAAAAAAATGCTAAAACACGTTTTTTTGGCCCAAAAAGTCGATTTGTGCATGCATCTTCGATACCCGTTTATATCCCAAATTTAGCCTAAAAACAACGAAAAATCGAGTTTTTTGGGTCTCAGAAGCGATTTGTACATGTCTACACTGTTCTAGAAAAAAATCAATTTTCAGGAAAAAAAATGCTAAAACACGTTATTTTGGCCAAAAAAGTCGATTTGTATATGCATCTTCGATACCCGTTTATATCCCAAATTTAGCCTAAAAACACCGAAAAATCGAGTTTTTTGGGTTTCAGAAGCGATTTGTACATGTCTACACTGTTCTAGAAAAATTTCAATTATCAGGCAAAAAAAATGCTAAAACACGTTTTTTTGGCCCAAAAAGTTGATTTGTGCATGCATCTTCGATACCCGTTTATATCCCAAATTTAGCCTAAAAACACCGAAAAATCGAGTTTTTTGGGTCTCAGAAGCGATTTGTACATGTCTACACTGTTCTAGAAAAAAATCAATTTTCAGGCAAAAGAAATGCTAAAACACGTTTTTTGGCCCAAAAAGTCGATTTGTGCATGCATCTTCGATACCCGTTTATATCCCAAATTTAGCCTAAAAACACCGAAAAATCGACATTTCTGAGTCTCAGAAGCGATTTGTACTATGCTAGAAAAATTTCAATTTTAAGACAAAAAAAATGCTAAAGCACGTTTTTTTGGCCCAAAAAGTCGATTTGTGCATGCATCTTCGATACCCGTTTATATCCCAAATTTAGCCTAAAAACACCGAAAAATCGAGTTTTTTGGGTCTTAGAAGCGATTTGTACTGTGCTAGAAAAATTTCAATTTTCAGGCAAAAAAAATGCTAAAACACGTTTTTTCGGCCCAAAAAGTCGATTTGTGCATGCATCTTCGATAACCGTTTATATCCCAAATTTAGCCTAAAAACACCGAAAAATCGAGTTTTTTGGGTCTCAGAAGCGATTTGTACATGTCTACACTGTTCTAGAAAAAAAATCAATTTTCAGGCAAAGAAAATGCTAAAACACGTTTTTTTGGCCCAAAAAGTCGATTTGTGAATGCATCTTCGATACCCGTTTATATCCCAAATTTAGCCTAAAAACACCGAAAAATCGAGTTTTTTGGGTCTCAGAAGCGATTTGTACTGTGCTAGAAAAATTTCAATTTTCAGGCAAAATAAATGCTAAAACACGTTTTTTTGGCCCAAAAAGTCGATTTGTGCATGCATCTTCGATACCCGTTTATATCCCAAATTTAGCCTAAAAACACCGAAAAATCGAGTTTTTTGGGTCTCAGATGCGATTTGTACATGTCTACACTGTTCTTAAAAAAAATCAATTTTCAGGCAAAAAAATGCTAAAACACGTTTTTTTTGGCCCAAAAAGTCGATTTGTGCATGCATCTTCGATACCCGTTTATATCCCAAATGTAGCCTAAAAACACCGAAAAATCGAGTTTTTTGGGTCTCAGAAGCGATTTGTACTGTGCTAGAAAAATTTCAATTTTCTGGCAAAAAAAATGCTAAAACACATTTTTTTGGCCCAAAAAGTCGATTTGTGCATGCATCTTCGATACCCATTTATATCCCAAATTTAGCCTAAAAACACCGAAAAATCGAGTTTTTTGGATCTCAGAAGCGATTTGTACATGTCAACACTGTTCTAGAAAAAAATCATTTTTCAGGCAAAAAAAATGCTAAAACACATTTTTTTGGCCCAAAAAGTCGATTTGTGCATGCATCTTCGATACCCGTTTATATCCCAAATTTAGCCTAAAAACACCGAAAAATCAAGTTTTTTGGGTCTCAGAAGCGATTTGTACATGTCTACACTGTTCAAGAAAAAAATCAATTTTTAGGCAAAAAAAATGCTAAAACACGTTTTTTTGGCCCAAAAAGTCGATTTGTGCATGCATCTTCGATACCCGTTTATATGCCAAATTTAGCCTAAAAACACCGAAAAATCGAGTTTTTTGGGTCTCAGAAGCGATTTGTACATGTCTACACTGTTCTAGAAAAAAATCAATTTTCAGGCAAAAAAATGCTAAATCACGTTTTTTTGGCCCAAAAAGTCGATTTGTGCATGCATCTTCGATACCCGTTTATATCCCAAATTTAGCCTAAAAACACCGAAAAATCGAGTTTGTTGGGTCTCAGAAGCGATTTGTACTGTGCTAGAAAAATTTCAATTTTCAGGCAAAAAAAATGCTAAAACACGTTTTTTTGGCCCAAAAAGTCGATTTGTGCATGCATCTTCGATACCCGTTTATATCCCAAATTTAGCCTAAAAACGCAGAAAAATCGAGTTTTTTGGGTCTCAGAAGCGATTTGTACTGTGCTAGAAAAATTTCAATTTTCAGGCAAAAAAAATGCTAAAACACGTTTTTTTGGCCCAAAAAGTCGATTTGTGCATGCATCTTCGATACCCGTTTATATCCCAAATTTAGCCTAAAAACACCGAAAAATCGAGTTTTTTGGGTCTCAGAAGCGATTTGTACTGTGCTAGAAAACTTTCAATTTTCAGGCAAAAAAAATGCTAAAACACGTTTTTTTGGCCCAAAAAGTCGATTTGTACATGCATCTTCGATACCCGTTTATATCCCAAATCTAGCATAAAAACACCGAAAAATCGAGTTCTTTGGGTCTCAGAAGCGATTTGTACTGTGCTAGAAAAATTTCAATTTTCAGGCAAAAAAAATGCTAAAACACGTTTTTTTGGCCCAAAAAGTCGATTTGCGCATGCATTTTCGATACCCGTTTATATCCCAAATTTAGCCTAAAAACACCGAAAAATCGAGTTTTTTGGGTCTCAGAAGCGATTTGTACTGTGCTAGAAAAATTAAAATTTTCAGACAAAAAAAATGCTAAAACACGTTTTTTTGGCCCAAAAAGTCGATTTGTGCATGCATCTTCGATACCCATTTATATCCCAAATTTAGCCTAAAAACACCGAAAAATCGAGTTTTTTTTGGTCTCAGAAGCGATTTGTACTGTGCTAGAAAATTTTCAATTTTCAGGCAAAAAAAATGCTAAAACACGTTTTTTTGGCCCAAAAAGTCGATTTGTGCATGCATCTTCGATACCCGTTTATATCCCAAATTTAGCCTAAAAACGCAGAAAAATCGAGTTTTTTGGGTCTCAGAAGCGATTTGTACTGTGCTAGAAAAATTTCAATTTTCAGGCAAAAAAAATGCTAAAACACGTTTTTTTGGCCCAAAAAGTCGATTTGTGCATGCATCTTCGATACCCGTTTATATCCCAAATTTAGCCTAAAAACACAGAAAAATCGAGTTTTTTGGGTCTCAGAAGCGATTTGTACTGTGCTAGAAAAATTTCAATTTTCAGGCAAAAAAAATGCTAAAACACGTTTTTTTGGCCCAAAAAGTCGATTTGTGCATGCATCTTCGATACCCGTTTATATCCCAAATTTAGCCTAAAAACACCGAAAAATCGAGTTTTTTGGGTCTCAGAAGCGATTTGTACTGTGCTAGAAAAATTTCAATTTTCAGGCAAAAAAAATGCTAAAACACGTTTTTTTGGCCCAAAAAGTCGATTTGTACATGCATCTTCGATACCCGTTTATATCCCAAATCTAGCATAAAAACACCGAAAAATCGAGTTTTTTGGGTCTCAGAAGCGATTTGTACTGTGCTAGAAAAATTTCAATTTTCAGGCAAAAAAAATGCTAAAACACGTTTTTTTGGCCCAAAAAGTCGATTTGTGCATGCATTTTCGATACCCGTTTATATCCCAAATTTAGCCTAAAAACACCGAAAGATCGAGTTTTTTGGGTCTCAGAAGCGATTTGTACTGTGCTAGAAAAATTTCAATTTTCAGGCAAAAAAAATGCTAAAACACGTTTTTTTGGCCCAAAAAGTCGATTTGTGCATGTATCTTCGATACCCGTTTATATCCCAAATTTAGCCTAAAAACACCGAAAAATCGAGTTTTTTGGGTCTCAGATGCGATTTGTACATGTCTACACTGTTCCTAAAAAAAGTCAATTTTCAGGCAAAAAAATGCTAAAACACGTTTTTTTTGGCCCAAAAAGTCAATTTGTGCATGCATCTTCGATACCCGTTTATATCCCAAATTTAGCCTAAAAACACTGAAAAATCGAGTTTTTTGTGTCTCAGAAGCGATTTGTACTGTGCTAGAAAAAAATAAATTTTCAGGCAAAAAAATGCTAAAACACGTTTTTTTGGCCCAAAAAGTCGATTTGTGCATGCATCTTCGATACCCGTTTATATCCCAAATTTAGCCTAAAAACACCGAAAAATCGAGTTTTTTGGGTCTCAGAAGCGATTTGTACTGTGCTAGAAAAATTTCAATTTTCAGGCAAAAAAAATGCTAAAACACGTTTTTTTGGCCCAAAAAGTCGATTTGTGCATGCATCTTCGATACCCGTTTATATCCCAAATTTAGCCTAAAAACACCGAAAAATCGAGTTTTTTGGGTTTCAGAAGCGATTTGTACTGTGCTAGAAAAATTTCAATTTTCAGGCAAAAAAAATGCTAAAACACGTTTTTTTGGCCCAAAAAGTCGATTTGTGCATGCATCTTCGATACCCGTTTATATCCCAAATTTAGCCTAAAAACACCGAAAAATCGAGTTTTTTGGGTCTCAGAAGCGATTTGTACTGTGCTAGAAAAATTTCAATTTTCAGGCAAAATAAATGCTAAAACACGTTTTTTTGGCCCAAAAAGTCGATTTGTGCATGCATCTTCGATACCCGTTTATATCCCAAATTTAGCCTAAAAACACCGAAAAATCGAGTTTTTTGGGTCTCAGATGCGATTTGTACATGTCTACACTGTTCTTAAAAAAAATCAATTTTCAGGCAAAAAAATGCTAAAACACGTTTTTTTTGGCCCAAAAAGTCGATTTGTGCATGCATCTTCGATACCCGTTTATATCCCAAATGTAGCCTAAAAACACCGAAAAATCGAGTTTTTTGGGTCTCAGAAGCGATTTGTACTGTGCTAGAAAAATTTCAATTTTCTGGCAAAAAAAATGCTAAAACACATTTTTTTGGCCCAAAAAGTCGATTTGTGCATGCATCTTCGATACCCATTTATATCCCAAATTTAGCCTAAAAACACCGAAAAATCGAGTTTTTTGGATCTCAGAAGCGATTTGTACATGTCAACACTGTTCTAGAAAAAAATCAATTTTCAGGCAAAAAAAATGCTAAAACACATTTTTTTGGCCCAAAAAGTCGATTTGTGCATGCATCTTCGATACCCGTTTATATCCCAAATTTAGCCTAAAAACACCGAAAAATCAAGTTTTTTGGGTCTCAGAAGCGATTTGTACATGTCTACACTGTTCAAGAAAAAAATCAATTTTTAGGCAAAAAAAATGCTAAAACACGTTTTTTTGGCCCAAAAAGTCGATTTGTGCATGCATCTTCGATACCCGTTTATATGCCAAATTTAGCCTAAAAACACCGAAAAATCGAGTTTTTTGGGTCTCAGAAGCGATTTGTACATGTCTACACTGTTCTAGAAAAAAATCAATTTTCAGGCAAAAAAATGCTAAATCACGTTTTTTTGGCCCAAAAAGTCGATTTGTGCATGCATCTTCGATACCCGTTTATATCCCAAATTTAGCCTAAAAACACCGAAAAATCGAGTTTGTTGGGTCTCAGAAGCGATTTGTACTGTGCTAGAAAAATTTCAATTTTCAGGCAAAAAAAATGCTAAAACACGTTTTTTTGGCCCAAAAAGTCGATTTGTGCATGCATCTTCGATACCCGTTTATATCCCAAATTTAGCCTAAAAACGCAGAAAAATCGAGTTTTTTGGGTCTCAGAAGCGATTTGTACTGTGCTAGAAAAATTTCAATTTTCAGGCAAAAAAAATGCTAAAACACGTTTTTTTGGCCCAAAAAGTCGATTTGTGCATGCATCTTCGATACCCGTTTATATCCCAAATTTAGCCTAAAAACACCGAAAAATCGAGTTTTTTGGGTCTCAGAAGCGATTTGTACTGTGCTAGAAAACTTTCAATTTTCAGGCAAAAAAAATGCTAAAACACGTTTTTTTGGCCCAAAAAGTCGATTTGTACATGCATCTTCGATACCCGTTTATATCCCAAATCTAGCATAAAAACACCGAAAAATCGAGTTCTTTGGGTCTCAGAAGCGATTTGTACTGTGCTAGAAAAATTTCAATTTTCAGGCAAAAAAAATGCTAAAACACGTTTTTTTGGCCCAAAAAGTCGATTTGCGCATGCATTTTCGATACCCGTTTATATCCCAAATTTAGCCTAAAAACACCGAAAAATCGAGTTTTTTGGGTCTCAGAAGCGATTTGTACTGTGCTAGAAAAATTAAAATTTTCAGACAAAAAAAATGCTAAAACACGTTTTTTTGGCCCAAAAAGTCGATTTGTGCATGCATCTTCGATACCCATTTATATCCCAAATTTAGCCTAAAAACACCGAAAAATCGAGTTTTTTTGGTCTCAGAAGCGATTTGTACTGTGCTAGAAAATTTTCAATTTTCAGGCAAAAAAAATGCTAAAACACGTTTTTTTGGCCCAAAAAGTCGATTTGTGCATGCATCTTCGATACCCGTTTATATCCCAAATTTAGCCTAAAAACAACGAAAAATCGAGTTTTTTGGGTCTCAGAAGCGATTTGTACATGTCTACACTGTTCTAGAAAAAAATCAATTTTCAGGCAAAAAAATGCTAAAACACGTTTTTTTGGCCCAAAAAGTCGATTTGTGCATGCATCTTCGATACCCGTTTATATCCCAAATTTAGCCTAAAAACAACGAAAAATCGAGTTTTTTGGGTCTCAGAAGCGATTTGTACATGTCTACACTGTTCTAGAAAAAAATCAATTTTCAGGAAAAAAAATGCTAAAACACGTTATTTTGGCCAAAAAAGTCGATTTGTATATGCATCTTCGATACCCGTTTATATCCCAAATTTAGCCTAAAAACACCGAAAAATCGAGTTTTTTGGGTTTCAGAAGCGATTTGTACATGTCTACACTGTTCTAGAAAAATTTCAATTATCAGGCAAAAAAAATGCTAAAACACGTTTTTTTGGCCCAAAAAGTTGATTTGTGCATGCATCTTCGATACCCGTTTATATCCCAAATTTAGCCTAAAAACACCGAAAAATCGAGTTTTTTGGGTCTCAGAAGCGATTTGTACATGTCTACACTGTTCTAGAAAAAAATCAATTTTCAGGCAAAAGAAATGCTAAAACACGTTTTTTGGCCCAAAAAGTCGATTTGTGCATGCATCTTCGATACCCGTTTATATCCCAAATTTAGCCTAAAAACACCGAAAAATCGACATTTCTGAGTCTCAGAAGCGATTTGTACTATGCTAGAAAAATTTCAATTTTAAGACAAAAAAAATGCTAAAGCACGTTTTTTTGGCCCAAAAAGTCGATTTGTGCATGCATCTTCGATACCCGTTTATATCCCAAATTTAGCCTAAAAACACCGAAAAATCGAGTTTTTTGGGTCTTAGAAGCGATTTGTACTGTGCTAGAAAAATTTCAATTTTCAGGCAAAAAAAATGCTAAAACACGTTTTTTCGGCCCAAAAAGTCGATTTGTGCATGCATCTTCGATAACCGTTTATATCCCAAATTTAGCCTAAAAACACCGAAAAATCGAGTTTTTTGGGTCTCAGAAGCGATTTGTACATGTCTACACTGTTCTAGAAAAAAAATCAATTTTCAGGCAAAGAAAATGCTAAAACACGTTTTTTTGGCCCAAAAAGTCGATTTGTGAATGCATCTTCGATACCCGTTTATATCCCAAATTTAGCCTAAAAACACCGAAAAATCGAGTTTTTTGGGTCTCAGAAGCGATTTGTACTGTGCTAGAAAAAATTCAATTTTCAGGCAAAAAAAATGCTAAAACACGTTTTTTTGGCCCAAATAGTCGATTTGTGCATGCATCTTCGATACCCGTTTATATCCCAAATTAAGCCTAAAAACAACGAAAAATCGAGTTTTTTGGGTCTCAGAAGCGATTTGTACATGTCTACACTGTTCTAGAAAAAAATCAATTTTCAGGAAAAAAAATGCTAAACACGTTTTTTTGGCCCAAAAAGTCGATTTGTATATGCATCTTCGATACCCGTTTATATCCCAAATTTAGCCTAAAAACACCGAAAAATCGAGTTTTTTGGGTCTCAGAAGCGATTTGTACTGTGCTAGAAAAATTTCAATTTTCAGGCAAAAAAAATGCTAAAACACGTTTTTTTGGCCCAAAAAGTCGATTTGTGCATGCATCTTCGATACCCGTTTATATCCCAAATTTAGCCTAAAAACACCGAAAAATCGAGTTTTTTGGGTCTCAGAAGCGATTTGTACTGTGCTAGAAAAATTTCAATTTTCAGGCAAAAAAAATGCTAAAACACGTTTTTTTGGCCCAAAAAGTCGATTTGTGCATGCATCTTCGATACCCGTTTATATCCCAAATTTAGCCTAAAAACACCGAAAAATCGAGTTTTTTGGGTCTCAGAAGCTATTTGTACATGTCTACATTGTTCTAGAAAAAATTCAATTATCAGGCAAAAAAAATGCTAAAACACGTTTTTTTGGCCCAAAAAGTCGATTTGTGAATGCATCTTCGATACCCGTTTATATCCCAAATTTAGCCTAAAAACACCGAAAAATCGAGTTTTTTGGGTCTCAGAAGCGATTTGTACTGTGCTAGAAAAATTTCAATTTTCAGGCAAAAAAAATTTTAAAACACGTTTTTTTGGCCCAAAAAGTCGATTTGTGCATGCATCTTCGATACCCGTTTATATCCCAAATTTAGCCTAAAAACACCGAAAAATCGAGTTTTTTGGGTCTCAGAAGCGATTTGTACTGTGCTAGAAAAATTTCAATTTTCAGGCAAAAAAAATGCTAAAACACGTTTTTTTGGCCCAAAAAGTCGATTTGTGCATGCATCTTCGATACCCGTTTATATCCCAAATTTAGCCTAAAAACACCGAAAAATCGAGTTTTTTTGGGTCTCAGAAGCGATTTGTACTGTGCTAGAAAAATTTCAATTTTCAGGCAAAAAAAATGCTAAAACACGTTTTTTTGGCCCAAAAAGTCGATTTGTGCATGCATCTTCGATACCCGTTTATATCCCAAATTTAGCCTAAAAACACCGAAAAATCGAGTTTTTTGGGTCTCAGAAGCGATTTGTACTGTGCTAGAAAAATTTCAATTTTCAGGCAAAAAAAATGCTAAAACACGTTTTTTTGGCCCAAAAAGTCGATTTGTGCATGCATCTTCGATACCCGTTTATATCCCAAATTTAGCCTAAAAACACCGAAAAATCGAGTTTTTTGGGTCTCAGAAGCGATTTGTACATGTCTACACTGTTCTAGAAAAATTCAATTTTCAGGCAAAGAAAATGCTGAAACACGTTTTTTTGGCCCAAAAAGTCGATTTGTGAATGCATCTTCGATACCCGTTTATATCCCAAATTTAGCCTAAAAACACCGAAAAATCGAGTTTTTTGGGTCTCAGAAGCGATTTGCACATGTCTACACTGTTCTAGAAAAAATTCAATTTTCAGGCAAAAAAAATGCTAAAACACGTTTTTTTGGCCCAAATAGTCGATTTGTGCATGCATCTTCGATACCCGTTTATATCCGAAATTTAGCCTAAAAACACCGAAAAATCGAGTTTTTTGGGTCTCAGAAGCGATTTGTACATGTCTACACTGTTCTTGAAAAAAATCAATTTTCAGGCAAAAAAAATGCTAAAACACGTTTTTTTGGCCCAAAAAGTCGATTTGTGCATGCATCTTCGATACCCGTTTATATCCCAAATTTAGCCTAAAAACACCGAAAAATCGAGTTTTTTGGGTCTCAGAAGCGATTTGTACTGTGCTAGAAAAATTTCAATTTCAGGCAAAAAAAATGTTAAAACACGTTTTTTTTGCCCAAAAAGTCGATATGTGCATGCATCTTCGATACCCGTTTATATCCCAAAGTTAGCCTAAAAACACCGAAAAATCGAGTTTTTTGGGTCTCAGAAGCGATTTGTACTGTGCTAGAAAAATTTCAATTTTCAGGCAAAAAAAATGCTAAAACACGTTTTTTTGGCCCAAAAAGTCGATTTGTGCATGCATCTTCGATACCCGTTTATATCCCAAATTTAGCCTAAAAACACCGAAAAATCGAGTTTTTTGGGTCTCAGAAGCCATTTGTACATGTCTACACTGTTCTAGAAAAAAATCAATTTTCAGGCAAAAAAAATGCTAAAACACGTTTTTTTGGCCCAAAAAGTCGTTTGTGCATGCATCTTCGATACCCGTTTATATCCCAAATTTAGCCTAAAAACACCGAAAAATCGAGTTTTTTGGGTCTCAGAAGCGATTTGTACTGTGCTAGAAAAATTTCAATTTTCAGGCAAAAAAAATGCTAAAACACGTTTTTTTGGCCCAAAAAGTCGATTTGTGCATGCATCTTCGATACCCGTTTATATCCCAAATTTAGCCTAAAAACACCGAAAAATCGAGTTTTTTGGGTCTCAGAAGCCATTTGTACATGTCTACACTGTTCTAGAAAAAAATCAATTTTCAGGCAAAAAAAATGCTAAAACACGTTTTTTTGGCCCAAAAAGTCGTTTGTGCATGCATCTTCGATACCCGTTTATATCCCAAATTTAGCCTAAAAACACCGAAAAATCGAGTTTTTTGGGTCTCAGAAGCGATTTGTACTGTGCTAGAAAAATTTCAATTTTCAGGCAAAAAAAATGCTAAAACACGTTTTTTTGGCCCAAAAAGTCGATTTGTGCATGCATCTTCGATACCCGTTTATATCCCAAATTTAGCCTAAAAACACCGAAAAATCGAGTTTTTTGGGTCTCAGAAGCGATTTGTACTGTGCTAGAAAAATTTCAATTTTCAGGCAAAAATAAATGCTAAAACACGTTTTTTTGGCCCAAAAAGTCGATTTGTGCATGCATCTTCGATACCGGTTTATATCCCAAATTTAGCCTAAAAACACCGAAAAATCGAGTTTTTTGGGTCTCAGAAGCGATTTGTACATGTCTACACTGTTCTAGAAAAAAATCAATTTTCAGGCAAAAAAATGCTAAAACACGTTTTTTTGGCCCAAAAAGTCGATTTGTGCATGCATCTTCGATACCCGTTTATATCCCAAATTTAGCCTAAAAACACCGAAAAATCGAGTTTTTTGGGTCTCAGAAGCGATTTGTACTGTGCTAGAAAAAAATCAATTTTCAGGCAAAAAAAAAATGCTAAAACACGTTTTTTTGGCCCAAAAAGTCGATTTGTGAATGCATCTTCGATACCCGTTTATATCCCAAATTTAGCCTAAAAACACCGAAAAATCGAGTTTTTTGGGTCTCAGAAGCCATTTGTACATGTCTACATTGTTCTAGAAAAATTTCAATTTTCAGGCAAAAAAAATGCTAAAACACGTTTTTTTGGCCCAAAAAGTCGATTTGTGCATGCATCTTCGATACCCGTTTATATCCCAAATTTAGCCTAAAAACACCGAAAAATCGAGTTTTTTGGGTCTCAGAAGCGATTTGTACTGTGCTAGAAAAATTTCAATTTTCAGGCAAAAAAAATGCTAAAACACGTTTTTTTGGCCCAAAAAGTCGATTTGTGCATGCATCTTCGATACCCGTTTATATCCCAAATTTAGCCTAAAAACACCGAAAAATCGAGTTTTTTGGGTCTCAGAAGCGATTTGTACTGTGCTAGAAAAAATTCAATTTTCAGGCAAAAAAAAATGCTAAAACACGTTTTTTTGGCCCAAAAAGTCGATTTGTGCATGCATCTTCGATACCCGTTTATATCCCAAATTTAGCCTAAAAACACCGAAAAATCGAGTTTTTTGGGTCTCAGAAGCCATTTGTACATGTCTACATTGTTCTAGAAAAATTTCAATTTTCAGGCAAAAAAAATGCTAAAACACGTTTTTTTGGCCCAAAAAGTCGATTTGTGCATGCATCTTCGATACCCGTTTACATCCCAAATTTAGCCTAAAAACACCGTAATATCAAGTTTTTTGGGTCTCAGAAGCGATTTGTACATGTCTACACTGTTCTAGAAAAAAATCAATTTTCAGGCAAAAAAAATGCTAAAACACGTTTTTTTGGCCCAAAAAGTCGATTTGTGCATGCATCTTCGATACCCGTTTATATCCCAAATTTAGCCTAAAAACACCGAAAGATCGAGTTTTTTGGGTCTCAGAAGCGATTTGTACTGTGCTAGAAAAATTTCAATTTTCCGGCAAAAAAAATGCTAAAACACGGTTTTTTTGGTCCAAAAAGTCGATTTGTGCATGCATCTTCGATACGCGTTTATATCCCAAATTTAGCCTAAAAACACCGAAAAATCGAGTTTTTTGGGTCTCAGAAGAGATTTGTACATGTCTACACTGTTCTAGAAAAAAATCAAGTTTCAGGCAAAGAAAATGCTAAAACACGTTTTTTTGGCCCAAAAAGTCGATTTGTGCATGTATCTTCGATACCCGTTTATATCTCAAATTTAGCCTAAAAACACCGAAAAATCGAGTTTTTTGGGTCTCAGAAGCGATTTGTACTGTGCTAGAAAAATTTCAATTTTCAGGCAAAAAAAATGCTAAAACACGTTTTTTTGGCCCAAAAAGTCGATTTGTGCATGCATCTTCGATACCCGTTTAAATCAGAAATTTAGCCTAAAAACACCGAAAAATCGAGTTTTTTGGGTCTCAGAAGCGATTTGTACTGTGCTAGAAAAATTTCAATTTTCAGGCAAAAAAAATGCTAAAACACGTTTTTTTGGCCCAAAAAGTCGATTTGTGCATGCATCTTCGATACCGATTTATATCCCAAATTTAGCCTAAAAATTCCGAAAAATCGAGTTTTTTGGGTCTCAGAAACGATTTGTACATGTCTACACTGTTCTAGAAAAAAATCAATTTTCAGGCAAAAAAATGCTAAAACACGTTTTTTTGGCCCAAAAAGTCGATTTGTGCATGCATCTTCGATACCCGTTTATATCCCAAATTTAGCCTAAAAACACCGAAAAATCGAGTTTTTTGGGTCTCAGAAGCGATTTGTACTGTGCTAGAAAAATTCAATTTTCAGGCAAAAAAAAATGCTAAAACACGTTTTTTTGGCCAAAAAAGTCGATTTGTGCATGCATCTTCGATACCCGTTTATATCCCAAATTTAGCCTAAAAACACCGAAAAATCGAGTTTTTTGGGTCTCAGAAGCCATTTGTACATGTCTACATTGTTCTAGAAAAATTTCAATTTTCAGGCAAAAAAAATGCTAAAACACGTTTTTTGGCCCAAAAAGTCGATTTGTGCATGCATCTTCGATACCCGTTTATATCCCAAATTTAGCCTAAAAACACCGAAAGATCGAGTTTTTTGGGTCTCAGAAGCGATTTGTACTGTGCTAGAAAAATTTCAATTTTCAGGCAAAAAAATGCTAAAACAACTTTTTTTTTGGCCCAAAAAGTCGATTTGTGCATGCATCTTCGATACCGGTTTATATCCCAAATTTAGCCTAAAAACACCGAAAAATCGAGTTTTGGGGGTCTCAGAAGCGATTTGTACATGTCTACACTGTTCTAGAAAAAAATCAATTTTCAGGCAAAAAAATGCTAAAACACGTTTTTTTGGCCCAAAAAGTCGATTTGTGCATGCATCTTCGATACCCGTTTATATCCCAAATTTAGCCTAAAAACACCGAAAAATCGAGTTTTTTGGGTCTCAGAAGCGATTTGTACTGTGCTAGAAAAAATTCAATTTTCAGGCAAAAAAAAATGCTAAAACACGTTTTTTTGGCCCAAAAAGTCGATTTGTGCATGCATCTTCGATACCCGTTTATATCCCAAATTTAGCCTAAAAACACCGAAAAATCGAGTTTTTTGGGTCTCAGAAGCCATTTGTACATGTCTACATTGTTCTAGAAAAATTTCAATTTTCAGGCAAAAAAAATGCTAAAACACGTTTTTTTGGCCCAAAAAGTCGATTTGTGCATGCATCTTCGATACCCGTTTATATCCCAAATTTAGCCTAAAAACACCGAAAAATCGAGTTTTTTGGGTCTCAGAAGCGATTTGTACTGTGCTAGAAAAATTTCAATTTTCAGGCAAAAAAAATGCTAAACACGTTTTTTTGGCCCAAAAAGTCGATTTGTGCATGCATCTTCGATACCCGTTTATATCCCAAATTTAGCCTAAAAACACCGAAAAATCGAGTTTTTTGGGTCTCAGAAGCGATTTGTACTGTGCTAGAAAAAATTCAATTTTCAGGCAAAAAAAAAATGCTAAAACACGTTTTTTTGGCCCAAAAAGTCGATTTGTGCATGCATCTTCGATACCCGTTTATATCCCAAATTTAGCCTAAAAACACCGAAAAATCGAGTTTTTTGGGTCTCAGAAGCCATTTGTACATGTCTACATTGTTCTAGAAAAATTTCAATTTTCAGGCAAAAAAAATGCTAAAACACGTTTTTTGGCCCAAAAAGTCGATTTGTGCATGCATCTTCGATACCGTTTACATCCCAAATTTAGCCTAAAAACACCGTAATATCAAGTTTTTTGGGTCTCAGAAGCGATTTGTACATGTCTACACTGTTCTAAAAAAAATCAATTTTCAGGCAAAAAAAATGCTAAAACACGTCTTTTTGGCCCAAAAAGTCGATTTGTGCATGCATCTTCGATACCCGTTTATATCCCAAATTTAGCCTAAAAACACCGAAAGATCGAGTTTTTTGGGTCTCAGAAGCGATTTGTACTGTGCTAGAAAAATTTCAATTTTCCGGCAAAAAAAATGCTAAAACACGGTTTTTTGGTCCAAAAAGTCTATTTGTGCATGCATCTTCGATACGCGTTTATATCCCAAATTTAGCCTAAAAACACCGAAAAATCGAGTTTTTTGGGTCTCAGAAGAGATTTGTACATGTCTACACTGTTCTAGAAAAAAATCAAGTTTCAGGCAAAGAAAATGCTAAAACACGTTTTTTTGGCCCAAAAAGTCGATTTGTGCATGTATCTTCGATACCCGTTTATATCCCAAATTTAGCCTAAAAACACCGAAAAATCGAGTTTTTTGGGTCTCAGAAGCGATTTGTACTGTGCTAGAAAAATTTCAATTTTCAGGCAAAAAAAATGCTAAAACACGTTTTTTTGGCCCAAAAAGTCGATTTGTGCATGCATCTTCGATACCCGTTTAAATCAGAAATTTAGCCTAAAAACACCGAAAAATCGAGTTTTTTGGGTCTCAGAAGCGATTTGTACTGTGCTAGAAAAATTTCAATTTTCAGGCAAAAAAATGCTAAAACACGTTTTTTTGGCCCAAAAAGTCGATTTGTGCATGCATCTTCGATACCGATTTATATCCCAAATTTAGCCTAAAAATTCCGAAAAATCGAGTTTTTTGGGTCTCAGAAACGATTTGTACATGTCTACACTGTTCTAGAAAAAAATCAATTTTCAGGCAAAAAAATGCTAAAACACGTTTTTTTGGCCCAAAAAGTCGATTTGTGCATGCATCTTCGATACCCGTTTATATCCCAAATTTAGCCTAAAAACACCGAAAAATCGAGTTTTTTGGGTCTCAGAAGCGATTTGTACTGTGCTAGAAAAAATTCAATTTTCAGGCAAAAAAAAATGCTAAAACACGTTTTTTTGGCCAAAAAAGTCGATTTGTGCATGCATCTTCGATACCCGTTTATATCCCAAATTTAGCCTAAAAACACCGAAAAATCGAGTTTTTTGGGTCTCAGAAGCCATTTGTACATGTCTACATTGTTCTAGAAAAATTTCAATTTTCAGGCAAAAAAAATGCTAAAACACGTTTTTTTGGCCCAAAAAGTCGATTTGTGCATGCATCTTCGATACCCGTTTATATCCCAAATTTAGCCTAAAAACACCGAAAGATCGAGTTTTTTGGGTCTCAGAAGCGATTTGTACTGTGCTAGAAAAATTTCAATTTTCAGGCAAAAAAAATGCTAAAACACTTTTTTTTTGGCCCAAAAAGTCGATTTGTGCATGCATCTTCGATACCCGTTTATATCCCAAATTTAGCCTAAAAACACCGAAAAATCGAGTTTTGGGGGTCTCAGAAGCGATTTGTACATGTCTACACTGTTCTAGAAAAAAATCAATTTTCAGGCAAAAAAATGCTAAAACACGTTTTTTTGGCCCAAAAAGTCGATTTGTGCATGCATCTTCGATACCCGTTTATATCCCAAATTTAGCCTAAAAACACCGAAAAATCGAGTTTTTTGGGTCTCAGAAGCGATTTGTACATGTCTACACTGTTCTAGAAAAAAATCAATTTTCAGGCAAAAAAAATGCTAAAACACGTTTTTTTGGCCCAAAAAGTCGATTTGTGCATGCATCTTCGATACCCGTTTATATCCCAAATTTAGCCTAAAAACACCGAAAAATCGAGTTTTTTGGGTCTCAGAAGCGATTTGTACTGTGCTAGAAAAAATTCAATTTTCAGGCAAAAAAAATGCTAAAACACGTTTTTTTGGCCCAAAAAGTCGATTTGTGCATGCATCTTCGATACCCGTTTATATCCCAAATTTAGCCTAAAAACTCCGAAAAATCGAGTTTTTTGGGTCTCAGAAGTGATTTGTACTGTGCTAGAAAAATTTCAATTTTCAGGCAAAAAAAATGCTAAAACACGTTTTTTGGGCCCAAAAAGTCGATTTGTGCATGCATCTTCGATACCCGTTCATATCCCAAATTTAGCCTAAAAATACAGAAAAATCGAGTTTTTTGGGTCTCAGAAGCGATTTGTACTGTGCTAGAAAAATTTCAATTTTCAGGCAAAAAAAATGCTAAAACACGTTTTTTTGGCCCAAAAAGTCAATTTGTGCATGCATCTTCGATACCCGTTTATATCCCAAATTTAGCCTAAAAACACCGAAAAATCGAGTTTTTTGGGTCTCAGAAGCGATTTGTACATGTCTACACTGTTCTAGAAAAAAATCAATTTTCAGGCAAAAAAAATGCTAAAACACGTTTTTTTGGCCAAAAAAGTCGATTTGTGCATGCATCTTCGATACCCGTTTATATCCCAAATTTAGCCTAAAAACACCGAAAAAAACGAGTTTTTTGGGTCTCAGAAGCGATTTGTACTGTGTTAAAAAAAAATCAATTTTTAGGCAAAAAAAAAGCTAAAACACGTTTTTATGGCCCAAAAAGTCGATTTGTGCATGCATCTTCGATACCCGTTTATATCCCAAATTTAGCCTAAAAACACCGAAAAATCGAGTTTTTTGGGTCTCAGAAGCGATTTGTACTGTGCTAGAAAAATTTCATTTTTCAGGCAAAAAAAATGCTAAAACACGTTTTTTTGGCCCAAAAAGTCGATTTGTGCATGCATCTTCGATACCCGTTTATATCCCAAATTTAGCCTAAAAACACCGTAATATCAAGTTTTTTGGGTCTCAGAAGCGATTTTTACATGTCTACACTGTTCTAGAAAAAAAACAATTTTCAGGCAAAAAAAATGCTAAAACACGTTTTTTTGGCCCAAAAAGTCGATTTGTGCATGCATCTTCGATACCCGTTTATATCCCAAATTTAGCCTAAAAACATCGAAAAATCGAGTTTTTTGGGTCTCAGAAGCGATTTTTACATGTCTACACTGTTCTAGAAAAAAATCAATTTTCACGCAAAAAAAATGCTAAAACACGTTTTTTTGGCCCAAAAAGTCGATTTGTGCATGCATCTTCGATACCCGTTTATATCCCAAATTTAGACTAAAAACACCGGAAAATCGAGTTTTTTGGGTCTCAGAAGTGATTTGTACTGTGCTAGAAAAATTTCAATTTTCAGGCAAAAAAAAATGCTAAAACACGTTTTTTTGGCCCAAAAAGTCGATTTGTGCATGCATCTTCGATACCCGTTTATATCCTAAATTTTTGGGCCCAAAAAACGTGTTTTAGCATTTTTTTTGCCTGAAAATTGAAATTTTTCTAGCACAGTACAAATCGCTTCTGAGACCCAAAAAACTCGATTTTTCGGTGTTTTAAGGCTAAATTTGGGATATAAACGGGTATCGAAGATGCATGCACAAATCGACTTTTTGGGCCAAAAAAACGTGTTTTAGCATTTTTTTTGCCGGAAAATTGATTTTTTTCTAGAACAGTGCAGACATGTACAAATCGCTTCTTAGACCCAAAAAACTCGATTTTCCGGAGTTTTTAGGCTAAATTTGGGATATAAACGGGTATCGAAGATGCATGCACAAATCGACTTTTTGGGCCAAAGAAACGTGTTTTAGCATTTTTTTTGCCTGAAAATTGATTTTTTTCTAGAACAGTGTAGACATGTACAAATCGCTTCTGAGACCCAAAAAACTCGATTTTTCGGTGTTTTTAGGCTAAATTTGGGATATAAACGGGTATCGAAGATGCATGCACAAATCGACTTTTTGGGCCAAAAAAACGTGTTTTAGCATTTTTTTTGCCTGAAAATTGATTTTTTTCTAGCACAGTACAAATCGCTTCTGAGACCCAAAAAACTCGATTTTTCGGTGTTTTTAGGCAAAATTTGGGATATAAACGGGAATCGAAGATGCATGCACAAATCGACTTTTTGGGCCAAAAAAACGTGTTTTAGCATTTTTTTTTGCCTAATTTTTTTTTTTTTTTTAACACAGTACAAATCGCTTCTGAGACCCAAAAAACTCGTTTTTTTCGGTGTTTTTAGGCTAAATTTGGGATATAAACGGGTATCGAAGATGCATGCACAAATCGACTTTTTTGGCCAAAAAAACGTGTTTTAGCATTTTTTTTGCCTGAAAATTGATTTTTTTCTAGAACAGTGTAGACATGTACAAATCGCTTCTGAGACCCAAAAAACTCGATTTTTCGGTGTTTTTAGGCTAAATTTAGGATATAAACGGGTATCGAAGATGCATGCACAAATCGACTTTTTGGGCCAAAAAAACGTGTTTTAGCATTTTTTTTGCCTGAAAATTGAAATTTTTCTAGCACAGTACAAATCGCTTCTGAGACCCAAAAAACTCGATTTTTCTATGTTTTTAGGCTAAATTTGGGATATAAACGGGTATCGAAGATGCATGCACAAATCGACTTTTTGGGCCAAAAAAACGTGTTTTAGCATTTTTTTTGCCTGAAAATTGAATTTTTTCTAGCACAGTACAAATCGCTTCTGTGACCCAAAAAACTCGATTTTTCGTTGTTTTTAGGCTAAATTTGGGATATAAACGGGTATCGAAGATGCATGCACAAATCGACTTTTTGGGCCAAAAAAACGTGTTTTAGCATTTTTTTTGCCTGAAAATTGAAATTTTTCTAGCACAGTACAAATCGCTTCTGAGACCCAAAAAACTCGATTTTTCGGTGTTTTTAGGCTAAATTTGGGATATAAACGGGTATCGAAGATGCATGCACAAATCGACTTTTTGGGCCATAAAAACGTGTTTTAGCTTTTTTTTTGCCTAAAAATTGAATTTTTTTTAACACAGTACAAATCGCTTCTGAGACCCAAAAAACTCGGTTTTTTCGGTGTTTTTAGGCTAAATTTGGGATATAAACGGGTATCGAAGATGCATGCACAAATCGACTTTTTTGGCCAAAAAAACGTGTTTTAGCATTTTTTTTGCCTGAAAATTGATTTTTTTCTAGAACAGTGTAGACATGTACAAATCGCTTCTGAGACCCAAAAAACTCGATTTTTCGGTGTTTTTAGGCTAAATTTGGGATATAAACGGGTATCGAAGATGCATGCACAAATCGACTTTTTGGGCCAAAAAAACGTGTTTTAGCATTTTTTTTGCCTGAAAATTGATTTTTTTCTAGAACAGTGTAGACATGTACAAATCGCTTCTGAGACCCAAAAAACTCGATTTTTCGGTGTTTTTAGGCTAAATTTGGCATATAAACGGGTATCGAAGATGCATGCACAAATCGACTTTTTGGGCCAAAAAAACGTGTTTCAGCATTTTTTTGCCTGAAAATTGAAATTTTTCTAACACCGTACAAATCGCTTCTGAGACCCAAAAAACTCGATTTTTCGGTGTTTTAAGGCTAAATTTGGGATATAAACGGGTATCGAAGATGCATGCACAAATCGACTTTTTGGGCCAAAAAAACGTGTTTTAGCATTTTTTTTGCCTGAAAAATGAATATTTTTCAGCACAGTACAAATCGCTTCTGAGACCCAAAAAACTCGATTTTTCGGTGTTTTTAGGCTAAATTTGGGATATAAACGGGTATCGAAGATGCATGCACAAATCGACTTTTTGGGCCAAAAAAACGTGTTTTAGCATTTTTTTTGCCTGAAAATTGAATTTTTTTTAGCACAGTACAAATCGCTTCTGAGACCCAAAAATCTCGATTTTTCGGTGTTTTTAGGCTAAATTTGGGATATAAACGGGTATCGAAGATGCATGCACAAATCGACTTTTTGGGCCAAAAAAACGTGTTTTAGCATTTTTTTTGCCTGAAAATTGAAATTTTTCTAGCACAGTACAAATCGCTTCTGAGACCCAAAAAACTCGATTTTTCGGTGTTTTTAGGTTAAATTTGGGATATAAACGGGTATCGAAGATGCATGCACAAATCGACTTTTTGGACCAAAAAAAACGTGTTTTAGCATTTTTTTGCCTGAAAATTGAAATTTTTCTATCACAGTACAAATCGCTTCTGAGACCCAAAAAACTCGATTTTTCGGTGTTTTTAGGCTAAATTTGGGATATAAACGGGTATCGAAGATGCATGCACAAATCGACTTTTTGGGCCCAAAAAACGTGTTTTAGCATTTTTTTTGCCTGAAAATTGATTTTTTTCTAGAACAGTGTAGACATGTACAAATCGCTTCTGAGACCCAAAAAACTCGATTTTTCGGTGTTTTTAGGCTAAATTTGGGATATAAACGGGTATCGAAGATGCATGCACAAATCGACTTTTTGGGCCAAAAAAACGTGTTTTAGTATTTTTTTTGCCTGAAAATTAAAAATTTTCTAGAACAGTGTAGACATGTACAAATCGCTTCTGAGACCCAAAAAACTCGATTTTTCGGTGTTTTTAGGCAAAATTTGGGATATAAACGGGTATCGAAGATGCATGCACAAATCGACTTTTTGGGCCAAAAAAACGTGTTTTAGCATTTTTTTTTGCCTAATTTTTTTTTTTTTTTTAACACAGTACAAATCGCTTCTGAGACCCAAAAAACTCGTTTTTTTCGGTGTTTTTAGGCTAAATTTGGGATATAAACGGGTATCGAAGATGCATGCACAAATCGACTTTTTTGGCCAAAAAAACGTGTTTTAGCATTTTTTTTGCCTGAAAATTGATTTTTTTCTAGAACAGTGTAGACATGTACAAATCGCTTCTGAGACCCAAAAAACTCGATTTTTCGGTGTTTTTAGGCTAAATTTAGGATATAAACGGGTATCGAAGATGCATGCACAAATCGACTTTTTGGGCCAAAAAAACGTGTTTTAGCATTTTTTTTGCCTGAAAATTGAAATTTTTCTAGCACAGTACAAATCGCTTCTGAGACCCAAAAAACTCGATTTTTCTATGTTTTTAGGCTAAATTTGGGATATAAACGGGTATCGAAGATGCATGCACAAATCGACTTTTTGGGCCAAAAAAACGTGTTTTAGCATTTTTTTTGCCTGAAAATTGAATTTTTTCTAGCACAGTACAAATCGCTTCTGTGACCCAAAAAACTCGATTTTTCGTTGTTTTTAGGCTAAATTTGGGATATAAACGGGTATCGAAGATGCATGCACAAATCGACTTTTTGGGCCAAAAAAACGTGTTTTAGCATTTTTTTTGCCTGAAAATTGAAATTTTTCTAGCACAGTACAAATCGCTTCTGAGACCCAAAAAACTCGATTTTTCGGTGTTTTTAGGCTAAATTTGGGATATAAACGGGTATCGAAGATGCATGCACAAATCGACTTTTTGGGCCATAAAAACGTGTTTTAGCTTTTTTTTTGCCTAAAAATTGAATTTTTTTTAACACAGTACAAATCGCTTCTGAGACCCAAAAAACTCGGTTTTTTCGGTGTTTTTAGGCTAAATTTGGGATATAAACGGGTATCGAAGATGCATGCACAAATCGACTTTTTTGGCCAAAAAAACGTGTTTTAGCATTTTTTTTGCCTGAAAATTGATTTTTTTCTAGAACAGTGTAGACATGTACAAATCGCTTCTGAGACCCAAAAAACTCGATTTTTCGGTGTTTTTAGGCTAAATTTGGGATATAAACGGGTATCGAAGATGCATGCACAAATCGACTTTTTGGGCCAAAAAAACGTGTTTTAGCATTTTTTTTGCCTGAAAATTGATTTTTTTCTAGAACAGTGTAGACATGTACAAATCGCTTCTGAGACCCAAAAAACTCGATTTTTCGGTGTTTTTAGGCTAAATTTGGCATATAAACGGGTATCGAAGATGCATGCACAAATCGACTTTTTGGGCCAAAAAAACGTGTTTCAGCATTTTTTTGCCTGAAAATTGAAATTTTTCTAACACCGTACAAATCGCTTCTGAGACCCAAAAAACTCGATTTTTCGGTGTTTTAAGGCTAAATTTGGGATATAAACGGGTATCGATGATGCATGCACAAATCGACTTTTTGGGCCAAAAAAACGTGTTTTAGCATTTTTTTTGCCTGAAAATTGAATATTTTTCAGCACAGTACAAATCGCTTCTGAGACCCAAAAAATTCGATTTTTCGGTGTTTTTAGGCTAAATTTGGGATATAAACGGGTATCGAAGATGCATGCACAAATCGACTTTTTGGGCCAAAAAAACGTGTTTTAGCATTTTTTTTGCCTGAAAATTGAATTTTTTTTAGCACAGTACAAATCGCTTCTGAGACCCAAAAATCTCGATTTTTCGGTGTTTTTAGGCTAAATTTGGGATATAAACGGGTATCGAAGATGCATGCACAAATCGACTTTTTGGGCCAAAAAAACGTGTTTTAGCATTTTTTTTGCCTGAAAATTGAAATTTTTCTAGCACAGTACAAATCGCTTCTGAGACCCAAAAAACTCGATTTTTCGGTGTTTTTAGGTTAAATTTGGGATATAAACGGGTATCGAAGATGCATGCACAAATCGACTTTTTGGACCAAAAAAAACGTGTTTTAGCATTTTTTTGCCTGAAAATTGAAATTTTTCTATCACAGTACAAATCGCTTCTGAGACCCAAAAAACTCGATTTTTCGGTGTTTTTAGGCTAAATTTGGGATATAAACGGGTATCGAAGATGCATGCACAAATCGACTTTTTGGGCCCAAAAAACGTGTTTTAGCATTTTTTTTGCCTGAAAATTGATTTTTTTCTAGAACAGTGTAGACATGTACAAATCGCTTCTGAGACCCAAAAAACTCGATTTTTCGGTGTTTTTAGGCTAAATTTGGGATATAAACGGGTATCGAAGATGCATGCACAAATCGACTTTTGTACATGTCTACACTGTGCTAGAAAAATTTCAATTTTCAGGCAAAAAAAATGCTAAAACACGTTCTTTTGGCCCAAAAAGTCGATTTGTGCATGCATCTTCGATACCCGTTTATATCCCAAATTTAGCCTAAAAACACCGAAAAATCGAGTTTTTTGGATCTCAGAAGCGATTTGTACATGTCTACACTGTTCTAGAAGAAATTCAATTTTCAGGCAAAAAAAATGCTAAAACACGTTTTTTTGGCCCAAAAAGTCGATTTGTGCATGCATCTTCGATACCCGTTTATATCCCAAATTTAGCCTAAAAACACCGAAAAATCGAGTTTTTTGGGTCTCAGAAGCGATTTGTACTGTGCTACAAAAATTTCAATTTTCAGGCAAAAAAAATGCTAAAACACGTTTTTTTGGCCCAAAAAGTCGATTTGTGCATGCATCTTCGATACCCGTTTATATCCCAAATTTAGCCTAAAAACACCGAAAAATCGAGTTTTTTGGGTCTCAGAAGCGATTTGTACATGTCTACACTGTTCTAGAAAAAAATCAATTTTCAGGCAAAAAAAATGCTAAAACACGTTTTTTGGGCCCAAAAAGTCGATTTGTGCATGCATCTTCGATACCCGTTTATATCCCAAATTTAGGCTAAAAACACCGAAAAATCGAGTTTTTTGGGTCTCAGAAGCGATTTGTACTGTGATAGAAAAATTTCAATTTTCAGGCAAAAAAATGCTAAAACACGTTTTTTTTGGTCCAAAAAGTCGATTTGTGCATGCATCTTCGATACCCGTTTACATCCCAAATTTAACCTAAAAACACCGAAAAATCGAGTTTTTTGGGTCTCAGAAGCGATTTGTACTGTGCTAGAAAAATTTCAATTTTCAGGCAAAAAAAATGCTAAAACACGTTCTTTTGGCCCAAAAAGTCGATTTGTGCATGCATCTTCGATACCCGTTTATATCCCAAATTTAGCCTAAAAACACCGAAAAATCGAGATTTTTGGGTCTCAGAAGCGATTTGTACTGTGCTAAAAAAAATTCAATTTTCAGGCAAAAAAAATGCTAAAACACGTTTTTTTGGCCCAAAAAGTCGATTTGTGCATGCATCTTCGATACCCGTTTATATCCCAAATTTAGCCTAAAAACACCGAAAAATCGAGTTTTTTGGGTCTCAGAAGCGATTTGTACTGTGCTAAAAAATATTCAATTTTCAGGCAAAAAAAATGCTAAAACACGTTTTTTTGGCCCAAAAAGTCGATTTGTGCATGCATCTTCGATACCCGTTTATATCCCAAATTTAGCCTTAAAACACCGAAAAATCGAGTTTTTTGGGTCTCAGAAGCGATTTGTACGGTGTTAGAAAAATTTCAATTTTCAGGCAAAAAAATACTGAAACACGTTTTTTTGGCCCAAAAAGTCGATTTGTGCATGCATCTTCGATACCCGTTTATATGCCAAATTTAGCCTAAAAACACCGAAAAATCGAGTTTTTTGGGTCTCAGAAGCGATTTGTACATGTCTACACTGTTCTAGAAAAAAATCAATTTTCAGGCAAAAAAAATGCTAAAACACGTTTTTTTGGCCCAAAAAGTCGATTTGTGCATGCATCTTCGATACCCGTTTATATCCCAAATTTAGCCTAAAAACATAGAAAAATCGAGTTTTTTGGGTCTCAGAAGCGATTTGTACATGTCTACACTGTTCTAGAAAAAAATCAATTTTCAGGCAAAAAAAATGCTAAAACACGTTTTTTTTGCCCAAAAAGTCGATTTGTGCATGCATCTTCGATACCCGTTTATATCCCAAATTTAGCCTAAAAACACCGAAAAATCGAGTTTTTTGGGTCTCAGAAGTGATTTGTACTGTGATAGAAAAATTTCAATTTTCAGGCAAAAAAAATGCTAAAACACGTTTTTTTGGCCCAAAATGTCGATTTGTGCATGCATCTTCGATACCCGGTTATATCCAAAATTTAGCCTAAAAACACCGAAAAATCGAGTTTTTTGGGTCTCAGAAGCGATTTGTACATGTCTACACTGTTCTAGAAAAAAATCAATTTTCAGGCAAAAAAAATGCTAAAACACGTTTTTTTGGCCCAAAAAGTCGATTTGTGCATGCATCTTCGATACCCGTTTATATCCCAAATTTAGCCTAAAAACACCGAAAAATCGAGTTTTTTGGGTCTCAGAAGCGATTTGTACTGTTCTAGAAAAATTTCAATTTTCAGGCAAAAAAAATGCTAAAACACGTTTTTTTGGCCCAAAAAGTCGATTTGTGCATGCATCTTCGATACCCGTTTATATCCCAAATTTAGCCTAAAAACATAGAAAAATCGAGTTTTTTGGGTCTCAGAAGCGATTTGTACTGTGCTAGAAAAATTTCAATTTTCAGGCAAAAAAAATGCTAAAACACCTTTTTTTGGCCCAAAAAGTCGATTTGTGCATGCATCTTCGATACCCGTTTATATCCCAAATTTCGCCTAAAAACTCCGAAAAATCAAGTTTTTTGGGTCTCAGAAGCGATTTGTACTGTGTTAGAAAAATGTCAATTTTCAGGCAAAAAAAATGCTAAAACACATTTTTTTGGCCCAAAAAGTCTATTTGTGCATGCATCTTCGATACCCGTTTATATCCCAAATTTAGCCTAAAAACACCGAAAAATCGAGTTTTTTGGGTCTCAGAAGCGATTTGTACTGTTCTAGAAAAATTTCAATTTTCAGGCAAAAAAAAAGGCTAAAACACGTTTTTTTGGCCCAAAAAGTCGATTTGTGCATGCATCTTCGATACCCGTTTATATCCCAAATTTAGCCTAAAAACACCGAAAAATCGAGTTTTTTGGGTCTCAGAAGCGATTTGTACTGTGCTAGAAAAAAATCAATTTTCAGGCAAAAAAAATGCTAAAACACGTTTTTTTGGCCCAAAAAGTCGATTTGTGCATGCATCTTCGATACCCGTTTATATCCCTAATTTAGCCTAAAAACACCGAAAAATCGAGTTTTTTGGGTCTCAGAAGCGATTTGTACATGTCTACACTGTTCTAGAAAAAATTCAATTTTCAGGCAAAAAAAATGCTGAAACACGTTTTTTTGGGCCAAAAAGTCGATTTGTGCATGCATCTTCGATACCCGTTTATATCCCAAATTTAGCCTAAAAACACCGAAAAATCGAGTTTTTTGGGTCTCAGAAGCGATTTGTACATGTCTACACTGTTCTAGAAAAAAATCAATTTTCAGGCAAAAAAAATGCTAAAACACGTTTTTTTTGCCCAAAAAGTCGATTTGTGCATGCATCTTCGATACCCGTTTATATCCCAAATTTAGCCTAAAAACACCGAAAAATCGAGTTTTTTGGGTCTCAGAAGTGATTTGTACTGTGATAGAAAAATTTCAATTTTCAGGCAAAAAAAATGCTAAAACACGTTTTTTTGGCCCAAAATGTCGATTTGTGCATGCATCTTCGATACCCGGTTATATCCAAAATTTAGCCTAAAAACACCGAAAAATCGAGTTTTTTGGGTCTCAGAAGCGATTTGTACATGTCTACACTGTTCTAGAAAAAAATCAATTTTCAGGCAAAAAAAATGCTAAAACACGTTTTTTTGGCCCAAAAAGTCGATTTGTGCATGCATCTTCGATACCCGTTTATATCCCAAATTTAGCCTAAAAACACCGAAAAATCGAGTTTTTTGGGTCTCAGAAGCGATTTGTACTGTTCTAGAAAAATTTCAATTTTCAGGCAAAAAAAATGCTAAAACACGTTTTTTTGGCCCAAAAAGTCGATTTGTGCATGCATCTTCGATACCCGTTTATATCCCAAATTTAGCCTAAAAACATAGAAAAATCGAGTTTTTTGGGTCTCAGAAGCGATTTGTACTGTGCTAGAAAAATTTCAATTTTCAGGCAAAAAAAATGCTAAAACACCTTTTTTTGGCCCAAAAAGTCGATTTGTGCATGCATCTTCGATACCCGTTTATATCCCAAATTTCGCCTAAAAACACCGAAAAATCAAGTTTTTTGGGTCTCAGAAGCGATTTGTACTGTGTTAGAAAAATGTCAATTTTCAGGCAAAAAAAATGCTAAAACACATTTTTTTGGCCCAAAAAGTCTATTTGTGCATGCATCTTCGATACCCGTTTATATCCCAAATTTAGCCTAAAAACACCGAAAAATCGAGTTTTTTGGGTCTCAGAAGCGATTTGTACTGTTCTAGAAAAATTTCAATTTTCAGGCAAAAAAAAAGGCTAAAACACGTTTTTTTGGCCCAAAAAGTCGATTTGTGCATGCATCTTCGATACCCGTTTATATCCCAAATTTAGCCTAAAAACACCGAAAAATCGAGTTTTTTGGGTCTCAGAAGCGATTTGTACTGTGCTAGAAAAAAATCAATTTTCAGGCAAAAAAAATGCTAAAACACGTTTTTTTGGCCCAAAAAGTCGATTTGTGCATGCATCTTCGATACCCGTTTATATCCCTAATTTAGCCTAAAAACACCGAAAAATCGAGTTTTTTGGGTCTCAGAAGCGATTTGTACATGTCTACACTGTTCTAGAAAAAATTCAATTTTCAGGCAAAAAAAATGCTGAAACACGTTTTTTTGGGCCAAAAAGTCGATTTGTGCATGCATCTTCGATACCCGTTTATATCCCAAATTTAGCCTAAAAACACCGAAAAATCGAGTTTTTTGGATCTCAGAAGCGATTTGTACATGTCTACACTGTTCTAGAAGAAATTCAATTTTCAGGCAAAAAAAATGCTAAAACACGTTTTTTTGGCACAAAAAGTCGATTTGTGCATGCATCTTCGATACCCGTTTATATCCCAAATTTAACCTAAAAACACCGAAAAATCGAGTTTTTTGGGTCTCAGAAGCGATTTGTACTGTGCTAGAAAAATTTCAATTTTCAGGCAAAAAAAATGCTAAAACACGTTCTTTTGGCCCAAAAAGTCGATTTGTGCATGCATCTTCGATACCCGTATATATCTCAAATTTAACCTAATAACACCGAAAAATCGAGTTTTTTGGGTCTCAGAAGCGATTTGTACTGTGCTAGAAAAATTTCAATTTTCAGGGGAAAAAAATGCTAAAACACGTTTTTTTGGCCCAAAAAGTCGATTTGTGCATGCATCTTCGATACCCGTTTATATCCCAAATTTAGCCTAAAAACACCGAAAAATCGAGTTTTTTGGGTCTCAGAAGCGATTTGTACTGTGCTAGAAAAAAATCAATTTTCAGGCAAAAAAAATGCTAAAACACGTTTTTTTGGCCCAAAAAGTCGATTTGTGCATGCATCTTCGATACCCGTTTATATCCCTAATTTAGCCTAAAAACACCGAAAAATCGAGTTTTTTGGGTCTCAGAAGCGATTTGTACATGTCTACACTGTTCTAGAAAAAATTCAATTTTCAGGCAAAAAAAATGCTGAAACACGTTTTTTTGGGCCAAAAAGTCGATTTGGGCATGCATCTTCGATACCCGTTTATATCCCAAATTTAGCCTAAAAACACCGAAAAATCGAGTTTTTTGGATCTCAGAAGCGATTTGTACATGTCTACACTGTTCTAGAAGAAATTCAATTTTCAGGCAAAAAAAATGCTAAAACACGTTTTTTTGGCACAAAAAGTCGATTTGTGCATGCATCTTCGATACCCGTTTATATCCCAAATTTAACCTAAAAACACCGAAAAATCGAGTTTTTTGGGTCTCAGAAGCGATTTGTACTGTGCTAGAAAAATTTCAATTTTCAGGCAAAAAAAATGCTAAAACACGTTCTTTTGGCCCAAAAAGTCGATTTGTGCATGCATCTTCGATACCCGTATATATCTCAAATTTAACCTAATAACACCGAAAAATCGAGTTTTTTGGGTCTCAGAAGCGATTTGTACTGTGCTAGAAAAAATTCAATTTTCAGGGGAAAAAAATGCTAAAACACGTTTTTTTGGCCCAAAAAGTCGATTTGTGCATGCATCTTCGATACCCGTTTATATCCCAAATTTAGCCTAAAAACACCGAAAAATCGAGATTTTTGGGTCTCAGAAGCGATTTGTACTGTGCTAAAAAAAATTCAATTTTCAGGCAAAAAAAATGCTAAAACACGTTTTTTTGGCCCAAAAAGTCGATTTGTGCATGCATCTTCGATACCCGTTTATATCCCAAATTTAGCCTAAAAACACCGAAAAATCGAGTTTTTTGGGTCTCAGAAGCGATTTGTACTGTGCTAAAAAATATTCAATTTTCAGGCAAAAAAAATGCTAAAACACGTTTTTTTTGCCCAAAAAGTCGATTTGTGCATGCATCTTCGATACCCGTTTATATCCCAAATTTAGCCTTAAAACACCGAAAAATCGAGTTTTTTGGGTCTCAGAAGCGATTTGTACGGTGTTAGAAAAATTTCAATTTTCAGGCAAAAAAATGCTGAAACACGTTTTTTTGGCCCAAAAAGTCGATTTGTGCATGCATCTTCGATACCCGTTTATATGCCAAATTTAGCCTAAAAACACCGAAAAATCGAGTTTTTTGGGTCTCAGAAGCGATTTGTACATGTCTACACTGTTCTAGAAAAAAATCAATTTTCAGGCAAAAAAAATGCTAAAACACGTTTTTTTTGGCCCAAAAAGTCGATTTGTGCATGCATCTTCGATACCCGTTTATATCCCAAATTTAGCCTAAAAACACCGAAAAATCGAGTTTTTTGTGTCTCAGAAGCGATTTGTACATGTCTACACTGTTCTAGAAAAAAATCAATTTTCAGGCAAAAAAAATGCTAAAACACGTTTTTTTTGCCCAAAAAGTCGATTTGTGCATGCATCTTCGATACCCGTTTATATCCCAAATTTAGCCTAAAAACACCGAAAAATCGAGTTTTTTGGGTCTCAGAAGTGATTTGTACTGTGATAGAAAAATTTCAATTTTCAGGCAAAAAAAATGCTAAAACACGTTTTTTTGGCCCAAAATGTCGATTTGTGCATGCATCTTCGATACCCGTTTATATCCCAAATTTAGCCTAAAAACACCGAAAAATCGAGTTTTTTGGGTCTCAGAAGCGATTTGTACTGTGTTAGAAAAATGTCAATTTTCAGGCAAAAAAAATGCTAAAACACATTTTTTTGGCCCAAAAAGTCGATTTGTGCATGCATCTTCGATACCCGTTTATATCCCAAATTTAGCCTAAAAACACCGAAAAATCGAGTTTTTTGGGTCTCAGAAGCGATTTGTACTGTTCTAGAAAAATTTCAATTTTCAGGCAAAAAAAAAGGCTAAAACACGTTTTTTTGGCCCAAAAAGTCGATTTGTGCATGCATCTTCGATACCCGTTTATATCCCAAATTTAGCCTAAAAACACCGAAAAATCGAGTTTCTTGGGTCTCAGAAGCGATTTGTACTGTGCTAGAAAAAAATCAATTTTCAGGCAAAAAAAATGCTAAAACACGTTTTTTTGGCCCAAAAAGTCGATTTGTGCATGCATCTTCGATACCCGTTTATATCCCAAATTTAGCCTAAAAACACCGAAAAATCGAGTTTTTTGGGTCTCAGAAGCGATTTGTACATGTCTACACTGTTCTAGAAAAAATTCAATTTTCAGGCAAAAAAAATGCTGAAACACGTTTTTTTGGGCCAAAAAGTCGATTTGTGCATGCATCTTCGATACCCGTTTATATCCCAAATTTAGCCTAAAAACACCGAAAAATCGAGTTTTTTGGGTCTCAGAAGCGATTTGTACTGTTCTAGAAAAAAATCAATTTTCAGGCAAAAAAAAATGCTAAAACACTTTTTTTGGCCCAAAAAGTCGATTTGTGCATGCATCTTCGATACCCGTTTATATCCCAAATTTAGCCTAAAAACACCGAAAAATCGAGTTTTTTGGGTCTCAGAAGCAATTTGTACTGTGCTAGAAAAAAATCAATTTTCAGGCAAAAAAAATGCTAAAACACGTTTTTTTGGCCCAAAAAGTCGATTTGTGCATGCATCTTCGATACCCGTTTATATCCCAAATTTAGCCTAAAAACACCGAAAAATCGAGTTTTTTGGGTCTCAGAAGCGATTTGTACTGTGTTAGAAAAATTTCAATTTTCAGGCAAAAAAATTGCTAAAACACTTTTTTTTTGGCCCAAAAAGTCGATTTGTGCATGCATCTTCGATACCCGTTTATATCCCAAATTTAGCCTAAAAACACCGAAAAATCGAGTTTTTTGGGTCTCAGAAGCCAATTGTACATGTCTACACTGTTCTAGAAAAAAATCAATTTTCAGGCAAAAAAAATGCTAAAACACGTTATTTTGGCCCAAAAAGTCGATTTGTGCATGCATCTTCGATACCCGTTTATATCCCAAATTTAGCCTAAAAACACCGAAAAATCGATTTTTTTGGGTCTCAGAAGCGATTTGTACATGTCTACACTGTTCTAGAAAAATTTCAATTATCTGGCAAAAAAAATGCTAAAACACGTTTTTTTGGCCCAAAAAGTCGATTTGTGCATGCATCTTCGATACCCGTTTATATCCCAAATTTAGCCTAAAAACACCGAAAAATTGAGTTTTTTGGGTCTCAGAAGTGATTTGTACTGTGCTAGAAAAATTTCAATTTTCAGGCAAAAAAAATGCTAAAACACGTTTTTTGGGCCCAAAAAGTCGATTTGTGCATGCATCTTTGATACCCGTTTATATCCCAAATTTAGCCTAAAAACACTGAAAAATCGAGTTTTTTGGGTCTCAGAAGCGATTTGTACATGTCTACACTGTTCTAGAAAATTTCAATTTTCAGGCAAAAAAAATGCTAAAACACTTTTTTTTGGCCCAAAAAGTCGATTTGTGCATGCATCTTCGATACCCGTTTATATCCCAAATTTAGCCTAAAAACACCGAAAAATCGAGTTTTTTGGGTCTCAGAAGCGATTTGTACTGTGCTAGAAAAATTTCAATTTTCAGGCAAAAAAAATGCTAAAACACGTTTTTTTGGCCCAAAAAGTCGATTTGTGCATGCATCTTCGATACCCGTTTATATCCCAAATTTAGCCTAAAAACACCGAAAAATCGAGTTTTTTGGGTCTCAGAACCGATTTGTACTGTGCTAGAAAAATTTCAATTTTCAGGCAAAAAAAATGCTAAAACACGTTTTTTTGGCCCAAAAAGTCGATTTGTGCATGCATCTTCGATACCCGTTTATATCCCAAATTTAGCCTAAAAACACCGAAAAATCGAGTTTTTTCGGTCTCAGAAGCGATTTGTACTGTGCTAGAAAAATTTCAATTTTCAGGCAAAAAAAATGCTAAAACACGTTTTTTTGGCCCAAAAAGTCGATTTGTGCATGCATCTTCGATACCCGTTTATATCCCAAATTTAGCCTAAAAACACCGAAAAAACGAGTTTTTTGGGTCTCAGAAGCGATTTGTACATGTCTACACTGTTCTAGAAAAAATTCAATTTTCAGGCAAAAAAAATGCTAAAACACGTTTTTTTGGCCCAAAAAGTCGATTTGTGCATGTATCTTCGATACCCGTTTATATCCCAAATTTAGCCTAAAAACACAGAAAAAACGAGTTTTTGGGTCTCAGAAGTGATTTGTACTGTTCTAGAAAAAATTCAATTTTCAGACAAAAAAATTGCTAAAACACGTTTTTTTGGCCCAAAAAGTCGATTTGTGCATGCATCTTCGATACCCGTTTATATCCCAAATTTAGCCTAAAAACACCGAAAAATCGAGTTTTTTGGGTCTCAGAAGCGATTTGTACTGTGTTAGAAAAATTTCAATTTTCAGGCAAAAAAAATGCTAAAACACGTTTTTTTGGCCCAAAAAGTCGATTTGTGCATGCATCTTCGATACCCGTTTATATCCCAAATTTAGCCTAAAAACACAGAAAAAACGAGTTTTTGGGTCTCAGAAGTGATTTGTACTGTTCTAGAAAAAAATCAATTTTCAGACAAAGAAATTGCTAAAACACGTTTTTTTGGCCAAAAAGGCGATTTGTGCATGCATCTTCGATACCCGTTTATATCCCAAATTTAGCCTAAAAACACCGAAAAAACGAGTTTTTTGGGTCTCAGAAGCGATTTGTACATGTCTACACTGTTCTAGAAAAAATTCAATTTTCAGGCAAAAAAAATGCTAAAACACGTTTTTTTGGCCCAAAAAGTCGATTTGTGCATGTATCTTCGATACCCGTTTATATCCCAAATTTAGCCTAAAAACACAGAAAAAACGAGTTTTTGGGTCTCAGAAGTGATTTGTACTGTGCTAGAAAAAATTCAATTTTCAGACAAAAAAATTGCTAAAACACGTTTTTTTTGGCCCAAAAAGTCGATTTGTGCATGCATCTTCGATACCCGTTTATATCCCAAATTTAGCCTAAAAACACCGAAAAATCGAGTTTTTTGGGTCTCAGAAGCGATTTGTACTGTGTTAGAAAAATTTCAATTTTCAGGCAAAAAAAATGCTAAAACACGTTTTTTTGGCCCAAAAAGTCGATTTGTGCATGCATCTTCGATACCCGTTTATATCCCAAATTTAGCCTAAAAACACCGAAAAATCGAGTTTGTTGGGTCTCAGAAGCGATTTGTACTGTACTAGAAAAATTTCAATTTTCAGGCAAAAAAAATGCTAAAACACGTTTTTTTGGCCCAAAAAGTCGATTTGTGCATGCATCTTCGATACCCGTTTATATCCCAAATTTAGCCTAAAAACACCGAAAAAACGAGTTTTTTGGGTCTCAGAAGCGATTTGTACATGTCTACTCTGTTCTAGAAAAAAATCAATTTTCAGGCAAAAAAAATGCTAAAACACGTTTTTTTGGCCCAAAAAGTCGATTTGTGCATGCATCTTCGATACCCGTTTATATCCCTAATTTAGCCTAAAAACACCGAAAAATCGAGTTTTTTGGGTCTCAGAAGCGATTTGTACTGTGCTAGAAAAATTTCAATTTTCAGGCAAAAAAAATGCTAAAACACATTTTTTTGGCCCAAAAAGTCGATTTGTGCATGCATCTTCGATACCCGTTTATATCCCAAATTTAGCCTAAAAACACCGAAAAATCGAGTTTTTTGGGTCTCAGAAGCGATTTGTACTGTGCTAGAAAAATTTCAATTTTCAGGCAAAAAAAATGCTAAAACACGTTTTTTTGGCCCAAAAAGTTGATTTGTGCATGCATCTTCGATACCCGTTTATATCCCAAATTTAGCCTAAAAACACCGAAAAATCGAGTTTTTTGGGTCTCAGAAGCGATTTGTACTGTGTTAGAAAAAATTCAATTTTCAGGCAAAAAAAATGCTAAAACACGTTTTTTTGGCCCAAAAAGTCGATTTGTGCATGCATCTTCGATACCCGTTTATATCCCAAATTTAGCCTAAAAACACCGAAAAATCCAGTTTTTTGGGTCTCAAAAGCGATTTGTACTGTGTTAGAAAAATTTCAATTTTCAGGCAAAAAAAATGCTAAAACACGTTTTTTTGGCCCCAAAAGTCGATATGTGCATGCATCTTCGATACCCGTTTATATCCCAAATTTAGCCTAAAAACACCGAAAAAACGAGTTTTTTGGGTCTCAGAAGCGATTTGTACATGTCTACACTGTTCTAGATAAAATTCAATTTTCAGGCAAAAAAAATGCTAAAACACGTTTTTTTGGCCCAAAAAGTCGATTTGTGCATGTATCTTCGATACCCGTTTATATCCCAAATTTAGCCTAAAAACACAGAAAAAACGAGTTTTTGGGTCTCAGAAGTGATTTGTACTGTTCTAGAAAAAAATCAATTTTCAGACAAAAAAATTGCTAAAACACGTTTTTTTGGCCCAAAAAGTCGATTTGTGCATGCATCTTCGATACCCGTTTATATCCCAAATTTAGCCTAAAAACACCGAAAAATCGAGTTTTTTGGGTCTCAGAAGCGATTTGTACTGTGTTAGAAAAATTTCAATTTTCAGGCAAAAAAAATGCTAAAACACGTTTTTTTTGGCCCAAAAAGTCGATTTGTGCATGCATCTTCGATACCCGTTTATATCCCAAATTTAGCCTAAAAACACCGAAAAAACGAGTTTTTTGGGTCTCAGAAGCGATTTGTACATGTCTACTCTGTTCTAGAAAAAATTCAATTTTCAGGCAAAAAAAATGCTAAAACACGTTTTTTTGGCCCAAAAAGTCGATTTGTGCATGCATCTTCGATACCCGTTTATATCCCTAATTTAGCCTAAAAACACCGAAAAATCGAGTTTTTTGGGTCTCAGAAGCGATTTGTACTGTGCTAGAAAAATTTCAATTTTCAGGCAAAAAAAATGCTAAAACACGTTTTTTTGGCCCAAAAAGTCGATTTGTGCATGCATCTTCGATACCTGTTTATATCCCAAATTTAGCCTAAAAACACCGAAAAATCGGGTTTTTTGGGTCTCAGAAGCGATTTGTACTGTGCTAGAAAAATTTCAATTTTCAGGCAAAAAAAATGCTAAAACACGTTTTTTTGGCCCAAAAAGTCGATTTGTGCATGCATCTTCGATACCCGTTTATATCCCTAATTTAGCCTAAAAACACCGAAAAATCGAGTTTTTTGGGTCTCAGAAGCGATTTGTACTGTGCTAGAAAAATTTCAATTTTCAGGCAAAAAAAATGCTAAAACACATTTTTTTGGCCCAAAAAGTCGATTTGTGCATGCATCTTCGATACCCGTTTATATCCCAAATTTAGCCTAAAAACACCGAAAAATCGAGTTTTTTGGGTCTCAGAAGCGATTTGTACTGTGCTAGAAAAATTTCAATTTTCAGGCAAAAAAAATGCTAAAACACGTTTTTTTGGCCCAAAAAGTTGATTTGTACATGCATCTTCGATACCCGTTTATATCCCAAATTTAGCCTAAAAACACCGAAAAATCGAGTTTTTTGGGTCTCAGAAGCGATTTGTACTGTGTTAGAAAAAATTCAATTTTCAGGCAAAAAAAATGCTAAAACACGTTTTTTTGGCCCAAAAAGTCGATTTGTGCATGCATCTTCGATACCCGTTTATATCCCAAATTTAGCCTAAAAACACCGAAAAATCCAGTTTTTTGGGTCTCAAAAGCGATTTGTACTGTGTTAGAAAAATTTCAATTTTCAGGCAAAAAAAATGCTAAAACACGTTTTTTTGGCCCCAAAAGTCGATATGTGCATGCATCTTCGATACCCGTTTATATCCCAAATTTAGCCTAAAAACACCGAAAAAACGAGTTTTTTGGGTCTCAGAAGCGATTTGTACATGTCTACACTGTTCTAGATAAAATTCAATTTTCAGGCAAAAAAAATGCTAAAACACGTTTTTTTGGCCCAAAAAGTCGATTTGTGCATGTATCTTCGATACCCGTTTATATCCCAAATTTAGCCTAAAAACACAGAAAAAACGAGTTTTTGGGTCTCAGAAGTGATTTGTACTGTTCTAGAAAAAATTCAATTTTCAGACAAAAAAATTGCTAAAACACGTTTTTTTGGCCCAAAAAGTCGATTTGTGCATGCATCTTCGATACCCGTTTATATCCCAAATTTAGCCTAAAAACACCGAAAAATCGAGTTTTTTGGGTCTCAGAAGCGATTTGTACTGTGTTAGAAAAATTTCAATTTTCAGGCAAAAAAAATGCTAAAACACGTTTTTTTGGCCCAAAAAGTCGATTTGTGCATGCATCTTCGATACCCGTTTATATCCCAAATTTAGCCTAAAAACACCGAAAAAACGAGTTTTTTGGGTCTCAGAAGCGATTTGTACATGTCTACTCTGTTCTAGAAAAAATTCAATTTTCAGGCAAAAAAAATGCTAAAACACGTTTTTTTGGCCCAAAAAGTCGATTTGTGCATGCATCTTCGATACCCGTTTATATCCCTAATTTAGCCTAAAAACACCGAAAAATCGAGTTTTTTGGGTCTCAGAAGCGATTTGTACTGTGCTAGAAAAATTTCAATTTTCAGGCAAAAAAAATGCTAAAACACGTTTTTTTGGCCCAAAAAGTCGATTTGTGCATGCATCTTCGATACCTGTTTATATCCCAAATTTAGCCTAAAAACACCGAAAAATCGGGTTTTTTGGGTCTCAGAAGCGATTTGTACTGTGCTAGAAAAATTTCAATTTTCAGGCAAAAAAAATGCTAAAACACGTTTTTTTGGCCCAAAAAGTCGATTTGTGCATGCATCTTCGATACCCGTTTATATCCCAAATTTAGCCTAAAAACACCGAAAAATCGAGTTTTTTGGGTCTCAGAAGCGATTTGTACTGTGCTAGAAAAATTTCAATTTTCAGGCAAAAAAAATGCTAAAATACGTTTTTTTGGCCCAAAAAGTCGATTTGTGCATGCATCTTCGATACCTGTTTATATCCCAAATTTAGCCTAAAAACACCGAAAAAACGAGTTTTTCGGGTCTCAGAAGCGATTTGTACATGTCTACACTGTTCTAGAAAAAAATCAATTTTCAGGCAAAAAAAATGCTAAAACACGTTTTTTTGGCCCAAAAAGTCGATTTGTGCATGTATCTTCGATACCCGTTTATATCCCAAATTTAGCCTAAAAACACAGAAAAAACGAGTTTTTGGGTCTCAGAAGTGATTTGTACTGTTCTAGAAAAAAATCAATTTTCAGACAAAGAAATTGCTAAAACACGTTTTTTTGGCCCAAAAAGTCGATTTGTGCATGCATCTTCGATACCCGTTTATATCCCAAATTTAGCCTAAAAACACCGAAAAAACGAGTTTTTTGGGTCTCAGAAGCGATTTGTACATGTCTACACTGTTCTAGAAAAAATTCAATTTTCAGGCAAAAAAAATGCTAAAACACGTTTTTTTGGCCCAAAAAGTCGATTTGTGCATGTATCTTCGATACCCGTTTATATCCCAAATTTAGCCTAAAAACACAGAAAAAACGAGTTTTTGGGTCTCAGAAGTGATTTGTACTGTGCTAGAAAAAATTCAATTTTCAGACAAAAAAATTGCTAAAACACGTTTTTTTTTGCCCAAAAAGTCGATTTGTGCATGCATCTTCGATACCCGTTTATATCCCAAATTTAGCCTAAAAACACCGAAAAATCGAGTTTTTTGGGTCTCAGAAGCGATTTGTACTGTGTTAGAAAAATTTCAATTTTCAGGCAAAAAAAATGCTAAAACACGTTTTTTTGGCCCAAAAAGTCGATTTGTGCATGCATCTTCGATACCCGTTTATATCCCAAATTTAGCCTAAAAACACCGAAAAATCGAGTTTGTTGGGTCTCAGAAGCGATTTGTACTGTACTAGAAAAATTTCAATTTTCAGGCAAAAAAAATGCTAAAACACGTTTTTTTGGCCCAAAAAGTCGATTTGTGCATGCATCTTCGATACCCGTTTATATCCCAAATTTAGCCTAAAAACACCGAAAAAACGAGTTTTTTGGGTCTCAGAAGCGATTTGTACATGTCTACTCTGTTCTAGAAAAAAATCAATTTTCAGGCAAAAAAAATGCTAAAACACGTTTTTTTGGCCCAAAAAGTCGATTTGTGCATGCATCTTCGATACCCGTTTATATCCCTAATTTAGCCTAAAAACACCGAAAAATCGAGTTTTTTGGGTCTCAGAAGCGATTTGTACTGTGCTAGAAAAATTTCAATTTTCAGGCAAAAAAAATGCTAAAACACATTTTTTTGGCCCAAAAAGTCGATTTGTGCATGCATCTTCGATACCCGTTTATATCCCAAATTTAGCCTAAAAACACCGAAAAATCGAGTTTTTTGGGTCTCAGAAGCGATTTGTACTGTGCTAGAAAAATTTCAATTTTCAGGCAAAAAAAATGCTAAAACACGTTTTTTTGGCCCAAAAAGTTGATTTGTGCATGCATCTTCGATACCCGTTTATATCCCAAATTTAGCCTAAAAACACCGAAAAATCGAGTTTTTTGGGTCTCAGAAGCGATTTGTACTGTGTTAGAAAAAATTCAATTTTCAGGCAAAAAAAATGCTAAAACACGTTTTTTTGGCCCAAAAAGTCGATTTGTGCATGCATCTTCGATACCCGTTTATATCCCAAATTTAGCCTAAAAACACCGAAAAATCCAGTTTTTTGGGTCTCAAAAGCGATTTGTACTGTGTTAGAAAAATTTCAATTTTCAGGCAAAAAAAATGCTAAAACACGTTTTTTTGGCCCCAAAAGTCGATATGTGCATGCATCTTCGATACCCGTTTATATCCCAAATTTAGCCTAAAAACACCGAAAAATCGAGTTTTTTGGGTCTCAGAAGCGATTTGTACATGTCTACACTGTTCTAGAAAAAAATCAATTTTCAGGCAAAAAAAATGCAAAAACACGTTTTTTTGGCCCAAAAAGTCGATTTGTGCATGCATCTTCGATACCCGTTTATATCCCAAATTTAGCCTAAAAACACCGAAAAATCGAGTTTTTTGGGTCTCAGAAGCGATTTGTACTGTGCTAGAAAAATTTCAATTTTCAGGCAAAAAAAATGCTAAAACACGTTTTTTTGGCCCAAAAAGTCGATTTGTGCATGCATCTTCGATACCCGTTTATATCCCAAATTTAGCCTAAAAACACCGAAAAATCGAGTTTTTTGGGTCTCAGAAGCGATTTGTACATGTCTACACTGTTCTAGAAAAATTTCAATTTTCAGGCAAAAAAAATGCTAAAACACGTTTTTTTGGCCCAAAAAGTCGATTTGTGCATGCATCTTCGATACCCGTTTATATCCCAAATTTAGCCTAAAAACACCGAAAAATCGAGTTTTTTGGGTCTCAGAAGCGATTTGTACATGTCTACACTGTTCTAGAAAAAAATCAATTTTCAGGCAAAAAAAATGCTAAAACACGTTTTTTTGGCCCAAAAAGTCGATTTGTGCATGCATCTTCGATACCCGTTTATATCCCAAATTTAGCCTAAAAACACCGAAAAATCGAGTTTTTTGGGTCTCAGAAGCGATTTGTACATGTCTACACTGTTCTAGAAAAAAATCAATTTTCAGGCAAAAAAAATGCTAAAACATGTTTTTTTGGCCCAAAAAGTCGATTTGTGCATGCATCTTCGATACCCGTTTATATCCCAAATTTAGCCTAAAAACACAGAAAAATCGAGTTTTTGGGTCTCAGAAGTGATTTGTACTGTTCTAGAAAAAAATCAATTTTCAGGCAAAAAAAATGCTAAAACACGTTTTTTTTGGCCCAAAAAGTCGATTTGTGCATGCATCTTCGATACCCGTTTATATCCCAAATTTAGCCTAAAAACACCGAAAAATCGAGTTTTTTGGGTCTCAGAAGCCATTTGTACATGTCTACACTGTTCTAGAAAAAAATCAATTTTCAGGCAAAAAAATGCTAAAACACGTTTTTTTGGCCCAAAAAGTCGATTTGTGCATGCATCTTCGATACCCGTTTCTATCCCAAATTTAGCCTAAAAACACCGAAAAATCGAGTTTTTTGGGTCTCAGAAGCGATTTGTACTGTGCTAGAAAAATGTCAATTTTCAGGCAAAAGAAATGCTAAAACACGTTTTTTTGGCCCAAAAAGTCGATTTGTGCATGCATCTTCGATACCCGTTTATATCCCAAATTTAGCCTAAAAACACCGAAAAATCGAGTTTTTTGGGTCTCAGAAGCGATTTGTACTGTGCTAGAAAAATTTCAATTTTCAGGCAAAAAAAATGCTAAAACACGTTTTTTTGGCCCAAAAAGTCGATTTGTGCATGCATCTTCGATACCCGTTTATATCCCAAATTTAGCCTAAAAACACCGAAAAATCGAGTTTTTTGGGTCTCAGAAGCGATTTGTACTGTGCTAGAAAAATGTCAATTTTCAGGCAAAAAAAATGCTAAAACACGTTTTTTTGGCCCAAAAAGTCGATTTGTGCATGCATCTTCCATACCCGTTTATATCCCAAATTTAGCCTAAAAACACCGAAAAATCGAGTTTTTTGGGTCTCAGAAGCGATTTGTACTGTGCTAGAAAAATTTCAATTTTCAGGCAAAAAAAATGCTAAAACACGTTTTTTTGGCCCAAAAAGTCGATTTGTACTGTGCTAGAAAAATTTCAATTTTCAGGCAAAAAAAATGCTAAAACACGTTTTTTTGGCCCAAAAAGTCGATTTGTACTGTGCTAGAAAAATTTCAATTTTCAGGCAAAAAAAATGCTAAAACACGTTTTTTTGGCCTAAAAAGTCGATTTGTGCATGCATCTTCGATACCCGTTTATATCCCAAATTTAGCCTAAAAACACCGAAAAATCGAGTTTTTTGGGTCTCAGAAGCGATTTGTACTGTGCTAGAAAAATTTCAATTTTCAGGCAAAAAAAATGCTAAAACACGTTTTTTTGGCCCAAAAAGTCGATTTGTACTGTGCTAGAAAAATTTCAATTTTAAGGCAAAAAAAATGCTAAAACACATTTTTTTGGCCCAAAAAGTCGATTTGTACTGTGCTAGAAAAATTTCAATTTTCAGGCAAAAAAAATGCTAAAACACGTTTTTTTGGCCCAAAAAGTCGATTTGTGCATGCATCTTCGATACCCGTTTATATCCCAAATTTAGCCTAAAAACACCGAAAAATCGAGTTTTTTGGGTCTCAGAAGCGATTTGTACTGTGCTAGAAAAATTTCAATTTTCAGGCAAAAAAAATGCTAAAACACGTTTTTTTGGCCCAAAAAGTCGATTTGTACTGTGCTAGAAAAATTTCAATTTTCAGGCAAAAAAAATGCTAAAACACGTTTTTTTGGCCCAAAAAATCGATTTGTACTGTGCTAGAAAAATTTCAATTTTCAGGCAAAAAAAATGCTAAAACACGTTTTTTTGGCCCAAAAAGTCGATTTGTACTGTGCTAGAAAAATTTCAATTTTCAGGCAAAAAAAATGCTAAAACACGTTTTTTTGGCCCAAAAAGTCGATTTGTGCATGTATCTTCGATACCCGTTTATATCCCAAATTTAGCCTAAAAACACCGAAAAATCGAGTTTTTTGGGTCTCAGAAGCGATTTGTACTGTGCTAGAAAAATTTCAATTTTCAGGCAAAAAAAATGCTAAAACACGTTTTTTTGGCCCAAAAAGTCGATTTGTACTATGCTAGAAAAATTTCAATTTTCAGGCAAAAAAAATGCTAAAACACGTTTTTTTTGCCCAAAAAGTCGATTTGTACTGTGCTAGAAAAATTTCAATTTTCAGGCAAAAAAAATGCTAAAACACGTTTTTTTGGTCCAAAAAGTCGATTTGTGCATGCATCTTCGATACCCGTTTATATCCCAAATTTAGCCTAAAAACACCGAAAAATCGAGTTTTTTGGGTCTCAGAAGCGATTTGTACTGTGCTAGAAAAATTTCAATTTTCAGGCAAAAAAAATGCTAAAACACGTTTTTATGGCCCAAAAAGTCGATTTCTACTGTGCTAGAAAAATTTCAATTTTCAGGCACAAAAAAAGGGTAAAACACATTTTTTTGGCCCAAAAAGTCGATTTGTACTGTGCTAGAAAAAATTCAATTTTCATGCAAAAAAAATGCTAAAACACGTTTTTTTGGCCCAAAAAGTCGATTTGTACTGTGCTAGAAAAATTTCAATTTTCAGGCAAAAAAAATGCTAAAACACGTTTTTTTGGCCCAAAAAGTCGATTTGTGCATGCATCTTCGATACCCGTTTATATCCCAAATTTAGCCTAAAAACACCGAAAAATCGAGTTTTTTGGGTCTCAGAAGCGATTTGTACTGTGCTAGAAAAATTTCAATTTTCAGGCAAAAAAAATGCTAAAACACGTTTTTTTGGCCCAAAAAGTCGATTTGTACTGTGCTAGAAAAATTTCAATTTTCAGGCAAAAAAAAATGCTAAAACACGTTTTTTTGGCCCAAAAAGTCGATTTGTACTGTGCTAGAAAAATTTCAATTTTCAGGCAAAAAAAATGCTAAAACACGTTTTTTTGGCCCAAAAAGTCGATTTGTGCATGCATCTTCGATACCCGTTTATATCCCAAATTTAGCCTAAAAACACCGAAAAATCGAGTTTTTTGGGTCTCAGAAGCGATTTGTACTGTGCTAGAAAAATTTCAATTTTCAGGCAAAAAAAATGCTAAAACATGTTTTTTTGGCCCAAAAAGTCGATTTGTACTGTGCTAGAAAAATTTCAATTTTCAGGCAAAAAAAATGCTAAAACACTTTTTTTTGGCCCAAAAAGTCGATTTGTACTGTGCTAGAAAAATTTCAATTTTCAGGCAAAAAAAATGCTAAAACACGTTTTTTTGGCCCAAAAAGTCGATTTGTACTGTGCTAGAAAAATTTCAATTTTCAGGCAAAAAAAATGCTAAAACACGTTTTTTTGGCCTAAAAAGTCGATTTGTACTGTGCTAGAAAAATTTCAATTTTCAGGCAAAAAAAATGCTAAAACACGTTTTTTTTGGCCCAAAAAGTCGATTTGTACTGTGCTAGAAAAATTTCAATTTTCAGGCAAAAAAAATGCTAAAACACATTTTTTTGGCCCAAAAAGTCGATTTGTACTGTGCTAGAAAAATTTCAATTTTCAGGCAAAAAAAATGCTAAAACACGTTTTTTTGGCCCAAAAAGTCGATTTGTACTGTGCTAGAAAAATTTCAATTTTCAGGCAAAAAAAATGCTAAAACACGTTTTTTTGGCCCAAAAAGTCGATTTGTACTGTGCTAGAAAAATTTCAATTTTCTGGCAAAAAAAATGCTAAAACACGTTTTTTTGGCCCAAAAAGTCGATTTGTACTGTGCTAGAAAAATTTCAATTTTCAGGCAAAAAAAATGCTAAAACACGTTTTTTTGGCCCAAAAAGTCGATTTGTACTGTGCTAGAAAAATTTCAATTTTCAGGCAAAAAAAATGCTAAAACACGTTTTTTTGGCCCAAAAAGTTGATTTGTACTGTGCTAGAAAAATTTCAATTTTCAGGCAAAAAAAATGCTAAAACACGTTTTTTTGGCCCAAAAAGTCGATTTGTACTGTGCTAGAAAAATTTCAATTTTCAGGCAAAAAAAATGCTAAAACACGTTTTTTTGGCCCAAAAAGTCGATTTGTACTGTGCTAGAAAAATTTCAATTTTCAGGCAAAAAAAATGCTGAAACACGTTTTTTTGGCCCAAAAAGTCGATTTGTGCATGCATCTTCGATACCCGTTTATATCCCAAATTTAGCCTAAAAACACCGAAAAATCGAGTTTTTTGGGTCTCAGAAGCGATTTGTACTGTGCTAGAAAAATTTCAATTTTCAGGCCAAAAAAATGCTAAAACACGTTTTTTTGGCCCAAAAAGTCGATTTGTACTGTGCTAGAAAAATTTCAATTTTCAGGCAAAAAAAATGCTAAAACACGTTTTTTTGGCCCAAAAAGTCGATTTGTACTGTGCTAGAAAAATTTCAATTTTCAGGCCAAAAAAATGCTAAAACACGTTTTTTTGGCCCAAAAAGTCGATTTGTGCATGCATCTTCGATACCCGTTTATATCCCAAATTTAGCCTAAAAACACCGAAAAATCGAGTTTTTTGGGTCTCAGAAGCGATTTGTACTGTGCTAGAAAAATTTCAATTTTCAGGCAAAAAAAAATGCTAAAACACGTTTTTTTGGCCCAAAAAGTCGATTTGTACTGTGCTAGAAAAATTTCAATTTTCAGGTAAAAAAAATGCTAAAACACGTTTTTTTGGCCCAAAAAGTCGATTTGTGCATGCATCTTCGATACCCGTTTATATCCCAAATTTAGCCTAAAAACACCGAAAAATCGAGTTTTTTGGGTCTCAGAAGCGATTTGTACTGTGCTAGAAAAAATTCAATTTTCAGGCAAAAAAAATGCTAAAACACGTTTTTTTGGCCCAAAAAGTCGATTTGTACTGTGCTAGAAAAATTTCAATTTTCAGGCAAAAAAAATGCTAAAACACATTTTTTTGGCCCAAAAAGTCGATTTGTACTGTGCTAGAAAAATTTCAATTTTCAGGCAAAAAAAATGCTAAAACACGTTTTTTTGGCCCAAAAAGTCGATTTGTACTGTGCTAGAAAAATTTCAATTTTCAGGCAAAAAAAATGCTAAAACACGTTTTTTTGGCCCAAAAAGTCGATTTGTACTGTGCTAGAAAAATTTCAATTTTCTGGCAAAAAAAATGCTAAAACACGTTTTTTTTGCCCAAAAAGTCGATTTGTACTGTGCTAGAAAAATTTCAATTTTCAGGCAAAAAAAATGCTAAAACACGTTTTTTTGGCCCAAAAAGTCGATTTGTACTGTGCTAGAAAAATTTCAATTTTCAGGCAAAAAAAATGCTAAAACACGTTTTTTTGGCCCAAAAAGTTGATTTGTACTGTGCTAGAAAAATTTCAATTTTCAGGCAAAAAAAATGCTAAAACACGTTTTTTTGGCCCAAAAAGTCGATTTGTACTGTGCTAGAAAAATTTCAATTTTCAGGCAAAAAAAATGCTAAAACACGTTTTTTTGGCCCAAAAAGTCGATTTGTACTGTGCTAGAAAAATTTCAATTTTCAGGCAAAAAAAAGGCTAAAACAAGTTTTTTTGGCCCAAAAAGTCGATTTGTACTGTGCTAGAAAAATTTCAATTTTCAGGCAAAAAAAATGCTGAAACACGTTTTTTTGGCCCAAAAAGTCGATTTGTGCATGCATCTTCGATACCCGTTTATATCCCAAATTTAGCCTAAAAACACCGAAAAATCGAGTTTTTTGGGTCTCAGAAGCGATTTGTACTGTGCTAGAAAAATTTCAATTTTCAGGCCAAAAAAATGCTAAAACACGTTTTTTTGGCCCAAAAAGTCGATTTGTACTGTGCTAGAAAAATTTCAATTTTCAGGCAAAAAAAATGCTAAAACACGTTTTTTTGGCCCAAAAAGTCGATTTGTACTGTGCTAGAAAAATTTCAATTTTCAGGCCAAAAAAATGCTAAAACACGTTTTTTTGGCCCAAAAAGTCGATTTGTGCATGCATCTTCGATACCCGTTTATATCCCAAATTTAGCCTAAAAACACCGAAAAATCGAGTTTTTTGGGTCTCAGAAGCGATTTGTACTGTGCTAGAAAAATTTCAATTTTCAGGCAAAAAAAATGCTAAAACACGTTTTTTTGGCCCAAAAAGTCGATTTGTACTGTGCTAGAAAAATTTCAATTTTCAGGCAAAAAAAATGCTAAAACACGTTTTTTTGGCCCAAAAAGTCGATTTGTACTGTGCTAGAAAAATTTCAATTTTCAGGTAAAAAAAATGCTAAAACACGTTTTTTTGGCCCAAAAAGTCGATTTGTGCATGCATCTTCGATACCCGTTTATATCCCAAATTTAGCCTAAAAACACCGAAAAATCGAGTTTTTTGGGTCTCAGAAGCGATTTGTACTGTGCTAGAAAAATTTCAATTTTCAGGCAAAAAAAAGGCTAAAACACGTTTTTTTCGCCCAAAAAGTCGATTTGTACTGTGCTAGAAAAATTTCAATTTTCAGGCAAAAAAAATGCTGAAACACGTTTTTTTGGCCCAAAAAGTCGATTTGTGCATGCATCTTCGATACCCGTTTATATCCCAAATTTAGCCTAAAAACACCGAAAAATCGAGTTTTTTGGGTCTCAGAAGCGATTTGTACTGTGCTAGAAAAATTTCAATTTTCAGGCAAAAAAAATGCTAGAACACGTTTTTTTGGCCCAAAAAGTCGATTTGTACTGTGCTAGAAAAATTTCAATTTTCAGGCAAAAAAAAGGCTAAAACACGTTTTTTTGGCCCAAAAAGTCGATTTGTGCATGCATCTTCGATACCCGTTTATATCCCAAATTTAGCCTAAAAACACCGAAAAATCAAGTTTTTTGGGTCTCAGAAGCGAGAAAAATTTCAATTTTCAGGCAAAAAAAATGCTAAAACACGTTTTTTTGGCCCAAAAAGTCGATTTGTACTGTGCTAGAAAAATTTCAATTTTCAGGCAAAAAAAATGCTAAAACACGTTTTTTTGGCCCAAAAAGTCGATTTGTACTGTGCTAGAAAAATTTCAATTTTCAGGCAAAAAAAATGCTAAAACACGTTTTTTTGGCCCAAAAAGTCGATTTGTACTGTGCTAGAAAAATTTCAATTTTCAGGCAAAAAAAATGCTAAAACACGTTTTTTTGGCCCAAAAAGTCGATTTGTACTGTGCTAGAAAAATTTCAATTTTCAGGCAAAAAAAATGCTAAAACACGTTTTTTTGGCCCAAAAAGTCGATTTGTACTGTGCTAGAAAAATTTCAATTTTCAGGCAAAAAAAATGCTAAAACACGTTTTTTTGGCCCAAAAAGTCGATTTGTACTGTGCTAGAAAAATTTCAATTTTCAGGCAAAAAAAATGCTAAAACACGTTTTTTTGGCCCAAAAAGTCGATTTGTACTGTGCTAGAAAAATTTCAATTTTCAGGCAAAAAAAATGCTAAAACACGTTTTTTTGGCCCAAAAAGTCGATTTGTACTGTGCTAGAAAAATTTCAATTTTCAGGCAAAAAAAATGCTAAAACACATTTTTTTGGCCCAAAAAGTCGATTTGTACTGTGCTAGAAAAAAATCAATTTTCAGGCAAAAAAAATGCTAAAACACGTTTTTTTGGCCCAAAAAGTCGATTTGTACTGTGCTAGAAAAATTTCAATTTTCAGGCAAAAAAAATGCTAAAACACGTTTTTTTGGCCCAAAAAGTCGATTTGTGCATGCATCTTCGATACCCGTTTATATCCCAAATTTAGCCTAAAAACACCGAAAAATCGAGTTTTTTGGGTCTCAGAAGCGATTTGTACTGTGCTAGAAAAATTTCAATTTTCAGGCAAAAAAAATGCTAAAACACGTTTTTTTGGCCCAAAAAGTCGATTTGTACTGTGCTAGAAAAGTTTCAATTTTCAGGCAAAAAAAAATGCTAAAACACGTTTTTTTGGCCCAAAAAGTCGATTTGTACTGTGCTAGAAAAATTTCAATTTTCAGGCAAAAAAAATGCTAAAACACGTTTTTTTGGCCCAAAAAGTCGATTTGTACTGTGCTAGAAAAATTTCAATTTTCAGGCAAAAGAAATGCTAAAACACGTTTTTTTTGTCCCAAAAAGTCGATTTGTACTGTGCTAGAAAAAAATCAATTTTCAGGCAAAAAAAATGCTAAAACACGTTTTTTTGGCCCAAAAAGTCGATTTGTACTGTTCTAGAAAAATTTCAATTTTCAGGCAAAAAAAATGCTAAAACACGTTTTTTTGGCCCAAAAAGTCGATTTGTACTGTGCTAGAAAAATTTCAATTTTCAGGCAAAAAAAATGCTAAAACACGTGTTTTTGGCCCAAAAAGTCGATTTGTACTGTGATAGAAAAATTTCAATTTTCAGGCAAAAAAAATGCTAAAACACGTTTTTTTGGCCCAAAAAGTCGATTTGTGCATGCATATTCGATACCCGTTTATATCCCAAATTTAGCCTAAAAACACCGAAAAATCGAGTTTTTTGGGTCTCAGAAGCGATTTGTACTGTGCTAGAAAAATGTCAATTTTCAGGCAAAAAAAATGCTAAAACACGTTTTTTTGGCCCAAAAAGTCGATTTGTACTGTGCTAGAAAAATTTCAATTTTCAGGCAAAAAAAATGCTAAAACACGTTTTTTTGGCCCAAAAAGTCGATTTGTACTGTGCTAGAAAAATTTCAATTTTCAGGCAAAAAAAATGCTAAAACACGTTTTTTTGGCCCAAAAAGTCGATTTGTACTGTGCTAGAAAAATTTCAATTTTCAGGCAAAAAAAATGCTAAAACACGTTTTTTTGGCCCAAAAAGTCGATTTGTACTGTGCTAGAAAAATTTCAATTTTCAGGCAAAAAAAATGCTAAAACACGTTTTTTTGGCCCAAAAAGTCGATTTGTACTGTGCTAGAAAAATTTCAATTTTCAGGCAAAAAAAATGCTAAAACACGTTTTTTTGGCCCAAAAAGTCGGTTTGTACTGTGCTAAAAAAAATTCAATTTTCAGGCAAAAAAAATGCTAAAATACGTTTTTTTGGCCCAAAAAGTCGATTTGTACTGTGCTAGAAAAATTTCAATTTTCAGGCAAAAAAAATGCTAAAACACGTTTATTTGGCCCAAAAAGTCGATTTGTACTGTGCTAGAAAAATTTCAATTTTCAGGCAAAAAAAATGCTAAAACACGTTTTTTTGGCCCAAAAAGTCGATTTGTACTGTGCTAGAAAAATTTCAATTTTCAGGCAAAAAAAATGCTAAAACACGTTTTTTTGGCCCAAAAAGTCGATTTGTACTGTGCTAGAAAAATTTCAATTTTCAGGCAAAAAAAATGCTGAAACACTTTTTTTGGCCCAAAAAGTCGATTTGTACTGTGCTAGAAAAAATTCAATTTTCAGGCAAAAAAAATGCTAAAACACGTTTTTTTGGCCCAAAAAGTCGATTTGTACTGTGCTAGAAAAATTTCAATTTTCAGGCAAAAAAAATGCTAAAACACGTTTTTTTGGCCCAAAAAGTCGATTTGTACTGTGCTAGAAAAATTTCAATTTTCAGGCAAAAAAAATGCTGAAACACGTTTTTTTGGCCCAAAAAGTCGATTTGTACTGTGCTAGAAAAATTTCAATTTTCAGGCAAAAAAAATGCTAAAACACGTTTTTTTGGCCCAAAAAGTCGATTTGTACTGTGCTAGAAAAATTTCAATTTTCAGGCAAAAAAAATGCTAAAACACGTTTTTTTTGGCCCAAAAAGTCGATTTGTACTGTGCTAGAAAAATTTCAATTTTCAGGCAAAAAAAATGCTAAAACACGTTTTTTTGGCCCAAAAAGTCGATTTGTACTGTGCCAGAAAAATTTCAATTTTCAGGCAAAAAAAATGCTAAAACACGTTTTTTTGGCCCAAAAAGTCGATTTGTACTGTGCTGGAAAAATTTCAATTTTCAGGCAAAAAAAATGCTAAAACACGTTTTTTTGGCCCAAAAAGTCGATTTGTACTGTGCTAGAAAAATTTCAATTTTCAGGCAAAAAAAATGCTAAAACACGTTTTTTTGGCCCAAAAAGTCGATTTGTGCATGCATCTTCGATACCCGAAGATATCCCAAATTTAGCCTAAAAACACCGAAAAATCGAGTTTTTTGGGTCTCAGAAGCGATTTGTACTGTGCTAGAAAAATTTCAATTTTCAGGCAAAAAAAATGCTAAAACACGTTTTTTGGCCCAAAAAGTCGATTTGTACTGTGCTAGAAAAATTTCAATTTTCAGGCAAAAAAAATGCTAAAACACGTTTTTTTGGCCCAAAAAGACGATTTGTACTGTGCTAGAAAAATTTCAATTTTCAGGCAAAAAAAATGCAAAAACACGTTTTTTTGGCCCAAAAAGTCGATTTGTACTGTGCTAGAAAAATTTCAATTTTCAGGCAAAAAAAATGCTAAAACACGTTTTTTTTGCCCAAAAAGTCGATTTGTACTGTGCTAGAAAAATTTCAATTTTCAGGCAAAAAAAATGCTAAAACACGTTTTTTTGGCCCAAAAAGTCGATTTGTACTGTGCTAGAAAAATTTCAATTTTCAGGCAAAAAAAATGCTAAAACACGTTTTTTTGGCCCAAAAAGTCGATTTGTACTGTGCTAGAAAAATTTCAATTTTCAGGCAAAAAAAATGCTAAAACACGTTTTTTTGGCCCAAAAAGTCGATTTGTACTGTGCTAGAAAAATTTCAATTTTCAGGCAAAAAAAATGCTAAAACACGTTTTTTTGGCCCAAAAAGTCGATTTGTACTGTGCTAGAAAAATTTCAATTTTCAGGCAAAAAAAATGCTAAAACACGTTTTTTTGGCCCAAAAAGTCGATTTGTACTGTGCTAGAAAAATTTCAATTTTCAGGCAAAAAAAATGCTAAAACACGTTTTTTTGGCCCAAAAAGTCGATTTGTACTGTGCTAGAAAAATTTCAATTTTCAGGCAAAAAAAATGCTAAAACACGTTTTTTTGGCCCAAAAAGTCGATTTGTACTGTGCTCGAAAAATTTCAATTTTCAGGCAAAAAAAATGCTAAAACACGTTTTTTTGGCCCAAAAAATCGATTTGTGCATGCATCTTCGATACCCGTTTATATCCGAAATTTAGCCTAAAAACACCGAAAAATTGAGTTTTTTGGGTCTCAGAAGCGATTTGTACTGTGCTAGAAAAATTTCAATTTTCAGGCCAAAAAAATGCTAAAACACGTTTTTTTGGCCCAAAAAGTCGATTTGTACTGTGCTAGAAAAATTTCAATTTTCAGGCAAAAAAAATGCTAAAACACGTTTTTTTGGCCCAAAAAGTCGATTTGTACTGTGCTAGAAAAATTTCAATTTTCAGGCCAAAAAAATGCTAAAACACGTTTTTTTGGCCCAAAAAGTCGATTTGTGCATGCATCTTCGATACCCGTTTATATCCCAAATTTAGCCTAAAAACACCGAAAAATCGAGTTTTTTGGGTCTCAGAAGCGATTTGTACTGTGCTAGAAAAATTTCAATTTTCAGGCAAAAAAAAATGCTAAAACACGTTTTTTTGGCCCAAAAAGTCGATTTGTACTGTGCTAGAAAAATTTCAATTTTCAGGTAAAAAAAATGCTAAAACACGTTTTTTTGGCCCAAAAAGTCGATTTGTGCATGCATCTTCGATACCCGTTTATATCCCAAATTTAGCCTAAAAACACCGAAAAATCGAGTTTTTTGGGTCTCAGAAGCGATTTGTACTGTGCTAGAAAAAATTCAATTTTCAGGCAAAAAAAATGCTAAAACACGTTTTTTTGGCCCAAAAAGTCGATTTGTACTGTGCTAGAAAAATTTCAATTTTCAGGCAAAAAAAATGCTAAAACACATTTTTTTGGCCCAAAAAGTCGATTTGTACTGTGCTAGAAAAATTTCAATTTTCAGGCAAAAAAAATGCTAAAACACGTTTTTTTGGCCCAAAAAGTCGATTTGTACTGTGCTAGAAAAATTTCAATTTTCAGGCAAAAAAAATGCTAAAACACGTTTTTTTGGCCCAAAAAGTCGATTTGTACTGTGCTAGAAAAATTTCAATTTTCTGGCAAAAAAAATGCTAAAACACGTTTTTTTTGCCCAAAAAGTCGATTTGTACTGTGCTAGAAAAATTTCAATTTTCAGGCAAAAAAAATGCTAAAACACGTTTTTTTGGCCCAAAAAGTCGATTTGTACTGTGCTAGAAAAATTTCAATTTTCAGGCAAAAAAAATGCTAAAACACGTTTTTTTGGCCCAAAAAGTTGATTTGTACTGTGCTAGAAAAATTTCAATTTTCAGGCAAAAAAAATGCTAAAACACGTTTTTTTGGCCCAAAAAGTCGATTTGTACTGTGCTAGAAAAATTTCAATTTTCAGGCAAAAAAAATGCTAAAACACGTTTTTTTGGCCCAAAAAGTCGATTTGTACTGTGCTAGAAAAATTTCAATTTTCAGGCAAAAAAAAGGCTAAAACAAGTTTTTTTGGCCCAAAAAGTCGATTTGTACTGTGCTAGAAAAATTTCAATTTTCAGGCAAAAAAAATGCTGAAACACGTTTTTTTGGCCCAAAAAGTCGATTTGTGCATGCATCTTCGATACCCGTTTATATCCCAAATTTAGCCTAAAAACACCGAAAAATCGAGTTTTTTGGGTCTCAGAAGCGATTTGTACTGTGCTAGAAAAATTTCAATTTTCAGGCCAAAAAAATGCTAAAACACGTTTTTTTGGCCCAAAAAGTCGATTTGTACTGTGCTAGAAAAATTTCAATTTTCAGGCAAAAAAAATGCTAAAACACGTTTTTTTGGCCCAAAAAGTCGATTTGTACTGTGCTAGAAAAATTTCAATTTTCAGGCCAAAAAAATGCTAAAACACGTTTTTTTGGCCCAAAAAGTCGATTTGTGCATGCATCTTCGATACCCGTTTATATCCCAAATTTAGCCTAAAAACACCGAAAAATCGAGTTTTTTGGGTCTCAGAAGCGATTTGTACTGTGCTAGAAAAATTTCAATTTTCAGGCAAAAAAAATGCTAAAACACGTTTTTTTGGCCCAAAAAGTCGATTTGTACTGTGCTAGAAAAATTTCAATTTTCAGGCAAAAAAAAATGCTAAAACACGTTTTTTTGGCCCAAAAAGTCGATTTGTACTGTGCTAGAAAAATTTCAATTTTCAGGTAAAAAAAATGCTAAAACACGTTTTTTTGGCCCAAAAAGTCGATTTGTGCATGCATCTTCGATACCCGTTTATATCCCAAATTTAGCCTAAAAACACCGAAAAATCGAGTTTTTTGGGTCTCAGAAGCGATTTGTACTGTGCTAGAAAAATTTCAATTTTCAGGCAAAAAAAAGGCTAAAACACGTTTTTTTCGCCCAAAAAGTCGATTTGTACTGTGCTAGAAAAATTTCAATTTTCAGGCAAAAAAAATGCTGAAACACGTTTTTTTGGCCCAAAAAGTCGATTTGTGCATGCATCTTCGATACCCGTTTATATCCCAAATTTAGCCTAAAAACACCGAAAAATCGAGTTTTTTGGGTCTCAGAAGCGATTTGTACTGTGCTAGAAAAATTTCAATTTTCAGGCAAAAAAAATGCTAGAACACGTTTTTTTGGCCCAAAAAGTCGATTTGTACTGTGCTAGAAAAATTTCAATTTTCAGGCAAAAAAAAGGCTAAAACACGTTTTTTTGGCCCAAAAAGTCGATTTGTGCATGCATCTTCGATACCCGTTTATATCCCAAATTTAGCCTAAAAACACCGAAAAATCAAGTTTTTTGGGTCTCAGAAGCGATTTGTACTGTGCTAGAAAAATTTCAATTTTCAGGCAAAAAAAATGCTAAAACACGTTTTTTTGGCCCAAAAAGTCGATTTGTACTGTGCTAGAAAAATTTCAATTTTCAGGCAAAAAAAATGCTAAAACACGTTTTTTTGGCCCAAAAAGTCGATTTGTACTGTGCTAGAAAAATTTCAATTTTCAGGCAAAAAAAATGCTAAAACACGTTTTTTTGGCCCAAAAAGTCGATTTGTACTGTGCTAGAAAAATTTCAATTTTCAGGCAAAAAAAATGCTAAAACACGTTTTTTTGGCCCAAAAAGTCGATTTGTACTGTGCTAGAAAAATTTCAATTTTCAGGCAAAAAAAATGCTAAAACACGTTTTTTTGGCCCAAAAAGTCGATTTGTACTGTGCTAGAAAAATTTCAATTTTCAGGCAAAAAAAATGCTAAAACACGTTTTTTTGGCCCAAAAAGTCGATTTGTACTGTGCTAGAAAAATTTCAATTTTCAGGCAAAAAAAATGCTAAAACACGTTTTTTTGGCCCAAAAAGTCGATTTGTACTGTGCTAGAAAAATTTCAATTTTCAGGCAAAAAAAATGCTAAAACACGTTTTTTTGGCCCAAAAAGTCGATTTGTACTGTGCTAGAAAAATTTCAATTTTCAGGCAAAAAAAATGCTAAAACACATTTTTTTGGCCCAAAAAGTCGATTTGTACTGTGCTAGAAAAAAATCAATTTTCAGGCAAAAAAAATGCTAAAACACGTTTTTTTGGCCCAAAAAGTCGATTTGTACTGTGCTAGAAAAATTTCAATTTTCAGGCAAAAAAAATGCTAAAACACGTTTTTTTGGCCCAAAAAGTCGATTTGTGCATGCATCTTCGATACCCGTTTATATCCCAAATTTAGCCTAAAAACACCGAAAAATCGAGTTTTTTGGGTCTCAGAAGCGATTTGTACTGTGCTAGAAAAATTTCAATTTTCAGGCAAAAAAAATGCTAAAACACGTTTTTTTGGCCCAAAAAGTCGATTTGTACTGTGCTAGAAAAGTTTCAATTTTCAGGCAAAAAAAAATGCTAAAACACGTTTTTTTGGCCCAAAAAGTCGATTTGTACTGTGCTAGAAAAATTTCAATTTTCAGGCAAAAAAAATGCTAAAACACGTTTTTTTGGCCCAAAAAGTCGATATGTACTGTGCTAGAAAAATTTCAATTTTCAGGCAAAAGAAATGCTAAAACACGTTTTTTTTGTCCCAAAAAGTCGATTTGTACTGTGCTAGAAAAAAATCAATTTTCAGGCAAAAAAAATGCTAAAACACGTTTTTTTGGCCCAAAAAGTCGATTTGTACTGTTCTAGAAAAATTTCAATTTTCAGGCAAAAAAAATGCTAAAACACGTTTTTTTGGCCCAAAAAGTCGATTTGTACTGTGCTAGAAAAATTTCAATTTTCAGGCAAAAAAAATGCTAAAACACGTGTTTTTGGCCCAAAAAGTCGATTTGTACTGTGATAGAAAAATTTCAATTTTCAGGCAAAAAAAATGCTAAAACACGTTTTTTTGGCCCAAAAAGTCGATTTGTGCATGCATATTCGATACCCGTTTATATCCCAAATTTAGCCTAAAAACACCGAAAAATCGAGTTTTTTGGGTCTCAGAAGCGATTTGTACTGTGCTAGAAAAATGTCAATTTTCAGGCAAAAAAAATGCTAAAACACGTTTTTTTGGCCCAAAAAGTCGATTTGTACTGTGCTAGAAAAATTTCAATTTTCAGGCAAAAAAAATGCTAAAACACGTTTTTTTGGCCCAAAAAGTCGATTTGTACTGTGCTAGAAAAATTTCAATTTTCAGGCAAAAAAAATGCTAAAACACGTTTTTTTGGCCCAAAAAGTCGATTTGTACTGTGCTAGAAAAATTTCAATTTTCAGGCAAAAAAAATGCTAAAACACGTTTTTTTGGCCCAAAAAGTCGATTTGTACTGTGCTAGAAAAATTTCAATTTTCAGGCAAAAAAAATGCTAAAACACGTTTTTTTGGCCCAAAAAGTCGATTTGTACTGTGCTAGAAAAATTTCAATTTTCAGGCAAAAAAAATGCTAAAACACGTTTTTTTGGCCCAAAAAGTCGGTTTGTACTGTGCTAAAAAAAATTCAATTTTCAGGCAAAAAAAATGCTAAAATACGTTTTTTTGGCCCAAAAAGTCGATTTGTACTGTGCTAGAAAAATTTCAATTTTCAGGCAAAAAAAATGCTAAAACACGTTTATTTGGCCCAAAAAGTCGATTTGTACTGTGCTAGAAAAATTTCAATTTTCAGGCAAAAAAAATGCTAAAACACGTTTTTTTGGCCCAAAAAGTCGATTTGTACTGTGCTAGAAAAATTTCAATTTTCAGGCAAAAAAAATGCTAAAACACGTTTTTTTGGCCCAAAAAGTCGATTTGTACTGTGCTAGAAAAATTTCAATTTTCAGGCAAAAAAAATGCTGAAACACTTTTTTTGGCCCAAAAAGTCGATTTGTACTGTGCTAGAAAAAATTCAATTTTCAGGCAAAAAAAATGCTAAAACACGTTTTTTTGGCCCAAAAAGTCGATTTGTACTGTGCTAGAAAAATTTCAATTTTCAGGCAAAAAAAATGCTAAAACACGTTTTTTTGGCCCAAAAAGTCGATTTGTACTGTGCTAGAAAAATTTCAATTTTCAGGCAAAAAAAATGCTGAAACACGTTTTTTTGGCCCAAAAAGTCGATTTGTACTGTGCTAGAAAAATTTCAATTTTCAGGCAAAAAAAATGCTAAAACACGTTTTTTTGGCCCAAAAAGTCGATTTGTACTGTGCTAGAAAAATTTCAATTTTCAGGCAAAAAAAATGCTAAAACACGTTTTTTTTGGCCCAAAAAGTCGATTTGTACTGTGCTAGAAAAATTTCAATTTTCAGGCAAAAAAAATGCTAAAACACGTTTTTTTGGCCCAAAAAGTCGATTTGTACTGTGCCAGAAAAATTTCAATTTTCAGGCAAAAAAAATGCTAAAACACGTTTTTTTGGCCCAAAAAGTCGATTTGTACTGTGCTGGAAAAATTTCAATTTTCAGGCAAAAAAAATGCTAAAACACGTTTTTTTGGCCCAAAAAGTCGATTTGTACTGTGCTAGAAAAATTTCAATTTTCAGGCAAAAAAAATGCTAAAACACGTTTTTTTGGCCCAAAAAGTCGATTTGTGCATGCATCTTCGATACCCGTTTATATCCCAAATTTAGCCTAAAAACACCGAAAAATCGAGTTTTTTGGGTCTCAGAAGCGATTTGTACTGTGCTAGAAAAATTTCAATTTTCAGGCAAAAAAAATGCTAAAACACGTTTTTTGGCCCAAAAAGTCGATTTGTACTGTGCTAGAAAAATTTCAATTTTCAGGCAAAAAAAATGCTAAAACACGTTTTTTTGGCCCAAAAAGACGATTTGTACTGTGCTAGAAAAATTTCAATTTTCAGGCAAAAAAAATGCAAAAACACGTTTTTTTGGCCCAAAAAGTCGATTTGTACTGTGCTAGAAAAATTTCAATTTTCAGGCAAAAAAAATGCTAAAACACGTTTTTTTTGCCCAAAAAGTCGATTTGTACTGTGCTAGAAAAATTTCAATTTTCAGGCAAAAAAAATGCTAAAACACGTTTTTTTGGCCCAAAAAGTCGATTTGTACTGTGCTAGAAAAATTTCAATTTTCAGGCAAAAAAAATGCTAAAACACGTTTTTTTGGCCCAAAAAGTCGATTTGTACTGTGCTAGAAAAATTTCAATTTTCAGGCAAAAAAAATGCTAAAACACGTTTTTTTGGCCCAAAAAGTCGATTTGTACTGTGCTAGAAAAATTTCAATTTTCAGGCAAAAAAAATGCTAAAACACGTTTTTTTGGCCCAAAAAGTCGATTTGTACTGTGCTAGAAAAATTTCAATTTTCAGGCAAAAAAAATGCTAAAACACGTTTTTTTGGCCCAAAAAGTCGATTTGTACTGTGCTAGAAAAATTTCAATTTTCAGGCAAAAAAAATGCTAAAACACGTTTTTTTGGCCCAAAAAGTCGATTTGTACTGTGCTAGAAAAATTTCAATTTTCAGGCAAAAAAAATGCTAAAACACGTTTTTTTGGCCCAAAAAGTCGATTTGTACTGTGCTCGAAAAATTTCAATTTTCAGGCAAAAAAAATGCTAAAACACGTTTTTTTGGCCCAAAAAATCGATTTGTGCATGCATCTTCGATACCCGTTTATATCCGAAATTTAGCCTAAAAACACCGAAAAATTGAGTTTTTTGGGTCTCAGAAGCGATTTGTACTGTGCTAGAAAAATTTCAATTTTCAGGCAAAAAAAATGCTAAAACACGTTTTTTTGGCCCAAAAAGTCGATTTGTACTGTGCTAGAAAAAATTCAATTTTCAGGCAAAAAAAATGCTAAAACACGTTTTTTTGGCCCAAAAAGTCGATTTGTACTGTGCTAGAAAAATTTCAATTTTCAGGCAAAAAAAATGCTAAAACACGTTTTTTTGGCCCAAAAAGTCGATTTGTGCATGCATCTTCGATACCCGTTTATATCCCAAATTTAGCCTAAAAACACCGAAAAATCGAGTTTTTTGGGTCTCAGAAGCGATTTGTACTGTGCTAGAAAAATTTCCATTTTCAGGCAAAAAAAATGCTAAAACACGTTTTTTTGGCCCAAAATGTCGATTTGTACTGTGCTAGAAAAATTTCAATTTTCAGGCAAAAAAAATGCTAAAACACGTTTTTTTGGCCCAAAAAGTCGATTTGTACTGTGCTAGAAAAATTTCAATTTTCAGGCAAAAAAAATGCTAAAACACGTTTTTTTGGCCCAAAAAGACGATTTGTACTGTGCTAGAAAAAATTCAATTTTTCAGGCAAAAAAAATGTTAAAACACGTTTTTTTGGACCAAAAAGTCGATTTGTACTGTGCTAGAAAAATTTCAATTTTCAGGCAAAAAAAATGCTAAAACACGTTTTTTTGGCCCAAAAAGTCGATTTGTACTGTGCTAGAAAAATTTCAATTTTCAGGCAAAAAAAATGCTAAAACACGTTTTTTTTGGCCCAAAAAGTCGATTTGTACAGTGCTAGAAAAATTTCAATTTTCAGGCAAAAAAAATGCTAAAACACGTTTTTTTGGCCCAAAAAGTCGATTTGTACTGTGCTAGAAAAATGTCAATTTTCAGGCAAATAAATGCTAAAACACGTTTTTTTGGCCCAAAAAGTCGATTTGTACTGTGCTAGAAAAATTTCAATTTTCAGGCAAAAAAAATGCTAAAACACGTTTTTTTGGCCCAAAAAGTCGATTTGTACTGTGCTAGAAAAAATTCAATTTTCAGGCAAAAAAAATGCTAAAACACGTTTTTTTGGCCCAAAAAGTCGATTTGTACTGTGCTAGAAAAAATTCAATTTTCAGGCAAAAAAAATGCTAAAACACGTTTTTTTGGCCCAAAAAGTCGATTTGTACTGTGCTAGAAAAATTTCAATTTTCAGGCAAAAAAAATGCTAAAACACGTTTTTTTGGCCCAAAAAGTCGATTTGTACTGTGCTAGAAAAATTTCAATTTTCAGGCAAAAAAAATGCTAAAACACGTTTTTTTGGCCCAAAAAGTCGATTTGTACTGTGCTAGAAAAATTTCAATTTTCAGGCAAAAAAAATGCTAAAACACGTTTTTTTGGCCCAAAAAGTCGATTTGTACTGTGCTAGAAAAATTTCAATTTTCAGGCAAAAAAAATGCTAAAACACGTTTTTTTGGCCCAAAAAGTCGATTTGTACTGTGCTAGAAAAATTTCAATTTTCAGGCAAAAAAAATGCTAAAACACGTTTTTTTGGCCCAAAAAGTCGATTTGTACTGTGCTAGAAAAATTTCAATTTTCAGGCAAAAAAAATGCTAAAACACGTTTTTTTGGCCCAAAAAGTCGATTTGTACTGTGCTAGAGAAATTTCAATTTTCAGGCAAAAAAAATGCTAAAACACGTTTTTTTGGCCCAAAAAGTCGATTTGTACTGTGCTAGAAAAATTTCAATTTTCAGGCAAAAAAAATGCTAAAACACGTTTTTTTGGCCCAAAAAGTCGATTTGTACTGTGCTAGAAAAATTTCAATTTTCAGGCAAAAAAAATGCTAAAACACGTTTTTTTGGCCCAAAAAGTCGATTTGTACTGTGCTAGAAAAATTTCAATTTTTAGGCAAAAAAAATGCTAAAACACGTTTTTTTGGCCCAAAAAGTCGATTTGTACTGTGCTAGAAAAATGTCAATTTTCAGGCAAAAAAAATGCTAAAACACGTTTTTTTGGCCCAAAAAGTCGATTTGTACTGTGCTAGAAAAATTTCAATTTTCAGGCAAAAAAAAAGCTAAAACACGTTTTTTTGGCCCAAAAAGTCGATTTGTACTGTGCTAGAAAAATTTCAATTTTCAGGCAAAAAAAATGCTAAAACACGTTTTTTTGGCCCAAAAAGTCGATTTGTACTGTGCTAGAAAAATGTCAATTTTCAGGCAAAAAAAATGCTAAAACACGTTTTTTTGGCCCAAAAAGTCGATTTGTACTGTGCTAGAAAAATTTCAATTTTCAGGCAAAAAAAATGCTAAAACACGTTTTTTTGGCCCAAAAAGTCGATTTGTACTGTGCTAGAAAAATTTCAATTTTCAGGCAAAAAAAATGCTAAAACAAGTTTTTTTGGCCCAAAAAGTCGATTTGTACTGTGCTAGAAAAATTTCAATTTTCAGGCAAAAAAAATGCTAAAACACGTTTTTTTTGCCCAAAAAGTCGATTTGTACTGTGCTAGAAAAATTTCAATTTTCAGGCAAAAAAAATGCTAAAACACGTTTTTTTTGGCCCAAAAAGTCGATTTGTACTGTGCTAGAAGAATTTCAATTTTCAGGCAAAAAAAATGCTAAAACACGTTTTTTTGGCCCAAAAAGTCGATTTGTACTGTGCTAGAAAAATTTCAATTTTCAGGCAAAAAAAATGCTAAAACACGTTTTTTTTGCCCAAAAAGTCGATTTGTACTGTGCTAGAAAAATTTCAATTTTCAGGCAAAAAAAATGCTAAAACACGTTTTTTTGGCCCAAAAAGTCGATTTGTACTGTGCTAGAAAAATTTCAATTTTCAGGCAAAAAAAATGCTAAAACACGTTTTTTTGGCCCAAAAAGTCGATTTGTACTGTGCTAGAAAAATTTCAATTTTCAGGCAAAAAAATGCTAAAACACGTTTTTTTGGCCCAAAAAGTCGATTTGTACTGTGCTAGAAAAATTTCAATTTTCAGGCAAAAAAAAAGCTAAAACACGTTTTTTTGGCCCAAAAAGTCGATTTGTACTGTGCTAGAAAAATTTCAATTTTCAGGCAAAAAAAATGCTAAAACACGTTTTTTTGGCCCAAAAAGTCGATTTGTACTGTGCTAGAAAAATTTCAATTTTCAGGCAAAAAAAATGCTAAAACACGTTTTTTTGGCCCAAAAAGTCGATTTGTACTGTGCTAGAAAAATTTCAATTTTCAGGCAAAAAAAATGCTAAAACACGTTTTTTTGGCCCAAAAAGTCGATTTGTACTGTGCTAGAAAAATTTCAATTTTCAGGCAAAAAAAATGCTAAAACACGTTTTTTTGGCCCAAAAAGTCGATTTGTACTGTGCTAGAAAAATTTCAATTTTCAGGCAAAAAAAATGCTAAAACACGTTTTTTTGGGCCAAAAAGTCGATTTGTACTGTGCTAGAAAAATTTCAATTTTCGGGCAAAAAAAAAGCTAAAACATGTTTTTTTGGCCCAAAAAGTCGATTTGTACTGTGCTAGAAAAATTTCAATTTTCAGGCAAAAAAAATGCTAAAACTCGTTTTTTTGGCCCAAAAAGTCGATTTGTACAGTGCTAGAAAAATTTCAATTTTCAGGCAAAAAAAATGCTAAAACACGTTTTTTTGGCCCAAAAAGTCGATTTGTACTGTGCTAGAAAAATTTCAATTTTCAGGCAAAAAAAATGCTAAAACACGTTTTTTTGGCCCAAAAAGTCGATTTGTACTGTGCTAGAAGAATTTCAATTTTAAGGCAAAAAAAATGCTAAAACACGTTTTTTTGGCCCAAAAAGTCGATTTGTACTGTGCTAGAAAAATTTCAATTTTCAGGCAAAAAAATGCTAAAACACGTTTTTTTGGCCCAAAAAGTCGATTTGTACTGTGCTAGAAAAATTTCAATTTTCAGGCAAAAAAAATGCTAAAACACGTTTTTTTGGCCCAAAAAGTCGATTTGTACTGTGCTAGAAAAATTTCAATTTTCAGGCAAAAAAAATGCTAAAACACGTTTTTTTGGCCCAAAAAGTCGATTTGTACTGTGCTAGAAAAATTTCAATTTTCAGGCAAAAAAAATGCTAAAACACGTTTTTTTGGCCCAAAAAGTCGATTTGTACTGTGCTAGAAAAATTTCAATTTTCAGGCAAAAAAAATGCTAAAACACGTTTTTTTGGCCCAAAAAGTCGATTTGTACTGTGCTAGAAAAATTTCAATTTTCAGGCAAAAAAAATGCTAAAACACGTTTTTTTGGCCCAAAAAGTCGATTTGTACTGTGCTAGAAAAATTTCAATTTTCAGGCAAAAAAATGCTAAAACACGTTTTTTTGTCCCAAAAAGTCGATTTGTACTGTGCTAGAAAAATTTCAATTTTCAGGCAAAAAAAATGCTAAAACACATTTTTTTGGCCCAAAAAGTTGATTTGTACTGTGCTAGAAAAATTTCAATTTTCAGGCAAAAAAATGCTAAAACACGTTTTTTTGGCCCAAAAAGTCGATTTGTACTGTGCTAGAAAAATTTCAATTTTCAGGCAAAAAAAATGCTAAAACACGTTTTTTTGGCCCAAAAAGTCGATTTGTACTGTGCTAGAAAAATTTCAATTTTCAGGCAAAAAAATGCTAAAACACGTTTTTTTGGCCCAAAAAGTCGATTTGTACTGTGCTAGAAAAATTTCAATTTTCAGGCAAAAAAAAGGCTAAAACACGTTTTTTTGGCCCAAAAAGTCGATTTGTACTGTGCTAGAAAAATTTCAATTTTCAGGCAAAAAAAATGCTAAAACACGTTTTTTTGGCCCAAAAAGTCGATTTGTACTGTGCTAGAAAAATTTCAATTTTCAGGCAAAAAAAATGCTAAAACACGTTTTTTTGGCCCAAAAAGTCGATTTGTACTGTGCTAGAAAAAATTCAATTTTCAGGCAAAAAAAATGCTAAAACACGTTTTTTTGGCCCAAAAAGTCGATTTGTACTGTGCTAGAAAAAATTCAATTTTCAGGCAAAAAAAATGCTAAAACACATTTTTTTGGCCCAAAAAGTTGATTTGTACTGTGCTAGAAAAATTTCAATTTTCAGGCAAAAAAATGCTAAAACACGTTTTTTTGGCCCAAAAAGTCGATTTGTACTGTGCTAGAAAAATTTCAATTTTCAGGCAAAAAAAATGCTAAAACACATTTTTTTGGCCCAAAAAGTCGATTTGTACTGTGCTAGAAAAATTTCAATTTTCAGGCAAAAAAAATGCTAAAACACGTTTTTTTGGCCCAAAAAGTCGATTTGTACTGTGCTAGAAAAATTTCAATTTTCAGGCAAAAAAAATGCTAAAACACGTTTTTTTGGCCCAAAAAGTCGATTTGTACTGTGCTAGAAAAATTTCAATTTTCAGGCAAAAAAAATGCTAAAACACGTTTTTTTGGCCCAAAAAGTCGATTTGTACTGTGCTAGAAAAATTTCAATTTTCAGGCAAAAAAAATGCTAAAACACGTTTTTTTGGCCCAAAAAGTCGATTTGTACTGTGCTAGAAAAATTTCAATTTTCAGGCAAAAAAATGCTAAAACACGTTTTTTTGGCCCAAAAAGTCGATTTGTACTGTGCTAGAAAAAATTCAATTTTCAGGCAAAAAAAATGCTAAAACACATTTTTTTGGCCCAAAAAGTTGATTTGTACTGTGCTAGAAAAATTTCAATTTTCAGGCAAAAAAATGCTAAAACACGTTTTTTTGGCCCAAAAGTCGATTTGTACTGTGCTAGAAAAATTTCAATTTTCAGGCAAAAAAAATGCTAAAACACATTTTTTTGGCCCAAAAAGTCGATTTGTACTGTGCTAGAAAAATTTCAATTTTCAGGCAAAAAAAATGCTAAAACACGTTTTTTTGGCCCAAAAAGTCGATTTGTACTGTGCTAGAAAAATTTCAATTTTCAGGCAAAAAAATGCTAAAACACGTTTTTTTGGCCCAAAAAGTCGATTTGTACTGTGCTAGAAAAATTTCAATTTTCAGGCAAAAAAAATGCTAAAACACGTTTTTTTGGCCCAAAAAGTCGATTTGTACTGTGCTAGAAAAATTTCAATTTTCAGGCAAAAAAATGCTAAAACACGTTTTTTTGTCCCAAAAAGTCGATTTGTACTGTGCTAGAAAAATTTCAATTTTCAGGCAAAAAAAATGCTAAAACACATTTTTTTGGCCCAAAAAGTTGATTTGTACTGTGCTAGAAAAATTTCAATTTCAGGCAAAAAAATGCTAAAACACGTTTTTTTTTG